>JAZGUH010000997.1:0-341329 GCA_037893225.1 Hippasteria phrygiana
ACAAGATGTAAATTATGAACGAAATGAGTAAATACTGTAAAAAAAGATAGTTTTATTCCTGTTAGATGTATCCATGATGACTGAAATCCAGAGATTATTTCTGCCAAGAGGCCGTATTTTGAAGTGATTGAAGACACTGTAAGAATGCCATTTTTGGGAGTAAAAAGAGAAGTGAATTTATGATCACTGACGTCTGGTTATATTACTGCTTCAATTTAATTACCTTTTTACAATGTGACGTCACTTTTTACTGATTAAGTTGACAGCAATGAAAAATGAAATAAACAAGATTTCACAAAAGACCGTATCAAATATGATGTCATGGCAGTACAATAACACGTGCCGATATAATCATATGTCAGTCCCACAATATGGCGGCCGGTTGTTGTTGCTATGGCGATGTGGGCATTTGATAGTCTATTGGTTGAATCCCTACAATGGTGTCATTACAGCGCCCTCGCTCACTCATAATGCAGCCTATTCCACCTATTATCGGGTTTCAACAGAAAATCATATGTTCTGCATTTCTAAAGTGCAATGAACATCAACACTGGCGTTAGCGATACGATTTACCTCCACAGAATATTGGACAATAATTCTCTTCAAGATTAATCCGAACTCACAATCCTTTATGCAGCACCAGTTTGGCCGACACGTTGGTTGCCAAGATCGGATCATCCAGGATATTGGCAAACTCCTCGTTCAGCTTCATGGGATCGACCACATTCACCTGATATTAGCAAGGGAACAGAAGAAAAAGTTCAAGAAAGCTTGGAAATGAGGAAATAAAATATTACACATAATGAACACAAAGAAAAAGTTATCAAACCAACCGCAATGTCGCTTCCCAGGTTGTATTGTAAAGTTTGGGCATGATCCCTGGCTGTATGGCATTATGGGTTTATGACTTGTGACTAGCGCCCGCGCCCGCCCGCCCCCCCCCCCCCCCCCCCCCCAAAAAAGAAAGACAATTGCGAGACTGTAAACATAAGGCAAGATACCCCAGCTAGTAGAGCGCCAGTGCCATATGAATATCCGACTCCTCTTCCCTATTATTGGTTAAACCCTCTCACGTGACCAGCAACTCTCCCAATAATCGATTCATCGATCACTTAAGGCATGTGCAATACTACAATATTTCATGGTGACAAAATTTCACGCTACACCGTTAATGGTATTTCCGGAGGTCGCAGGTTCGAATCCCGCTCCTGTCAGTTTTCTTTGTTCACTTTGAAAATACAAAGAAAAAAAGTGACATTCATCATCATCATTTCGACCGCAGTCGACCATCACTCCTGATACTGACATCAACTTGATTGCAGCAAGATCCCCAGGTATCGTGGTCATTCATGAGTGACTTCATTCCAGAGGTACTCTCAAGGCCAGTATCATCACCAAGAACCTGCACACAGGTTATCTGACATGAGCCTGCGTAGACATGCTTAGATTCCCAGAGAACTAGTTAGTTTGTAACTTCATCTTGGTGCCGATGAAAGCGTCCCGCTGTACGCATGCTGCGTTCTCTTATTTCAGTGAACATTTGAGGAAGGTTACCAAACAGTTCTTTGTCAGTTATCTTTGGTTTGCAACTAGCGTTTAGGGTAGCTCTGAGAAGACACTTGTAGCATCCGTCTGGATCTCGTTCAAATTGTTGGTCGTTGTCCAAGTTTCATCCCCCCGAGAAACGAACTGGCTCGACCACTGCTTGGAATACACTAATCTTTGTTGGACGAGAGAGTGCCAACTTCCAGACATGCTGCAATTTGTAGATGGATTGCCATGCCATTCTTTTCCTTACTTTTGTATCTTGCCTAGTGGACGCTCTCCAAGCACCCAGGGTATTTGAAGTCCTCAACCTTTAGGGTCTGGTTAACACTTCTGGTCTTCAAACAGCTTTTGTTTTTGCTCAGGACATACTGGTTACCAGCCAACATGTCAATTGATGTACACTGTTCTTAACTGGTTTTTCGGGGACAACTAATTTTTTGTTTTGGTTACTTTTTTCCCCTCCCACCCCGTCGACAAAATTGCTGTGACACCCTGCCATTTTTTTTGCTCACAGCTCACGGTCGGCAAAACTGTGATTCACCCTCATTCAAAATGGTCTAGTGGTACCCCTGATGCCGCCACAAATATATTTCTTGTCTCTGTAGAATTAAAACTATACCTGTCCACCAGTCTTGTCTGCTACGCTGCCCAGCTCAATCACACGACAGTCTTCACCTTCCATTGTTAGCACAGAGACACACGTACTGATAGAAAAAACAGAACAAAACATCAAGGGTGATTTCAAGTTTTGCCAATTTACTGTCAAAAACGAGCCGCGTAATAAATTCCATTTTGGGGGGGCTCTTTGAAACTAACTTTGTAGGATTAATTCAGATTTTTGGCTTATGCATGGTTTTAGAAAAACCCTAAGTCAGATCTTACCCACTGTCCCTTGCGTAATGGCCGACGTATTCGTAGAAAGCAGATGCCTTATCATAGATCTCATCATCCGCAACATCTAATTGTCCAAGTCCAACATTTGCCAGGCCGTCTGTGCACACTATGACCTTTGACCCAGGCTTCTCGGATGCCATGGCAACAGACAGCATGAGGGCCGGTCCAAGAGCTGTTTGTCCTCCCTCTGTCAGGCTGTCAATAAATAGAATCAAATTTCATATAAAGGACCAACAAATAATTAAAATTGCATTTATTATGTTGTTCTAATCTTTGCTTCGATGCATGGGTTCATATTGAGTTTAGCAGAAAATCCGAACAATTTGCGATACACATATCAGTATTATGTCACTGTCTTTCGTTCAGGGAACTAGACCAAGATGGATGACATATAGCAAGAAGGGCATCCGGGCATGGTTCATTGGTAGCCTAATGGTTGGTTGTCTAACCATGTGCATGAACAATTACATGCAAATGACTCTAGTCCAACTGTTGTGCCACCGGTCCCCTCTGTACTTGTCACAGTTTAGCATGAAATGTTGGTACACAGATAACCAGTGCAATCATGCTCTGTAGGCTGGTTCCGGATGGTTGACCAGACTGTGGTTGACTAGCCAAGGTTTGAGTAAGGTGACTCCAACAATTGTCATCAATAATTCTTGCCCAAAGTTTCTCAAGGAATTACACGTCCGCCGTAAAAGGACTAATCTCAGTTATTGAAATAAAGGGAAAAGCAATGGTCATTTTTTAGATACATCTGTGTTTACATTCACAGGCCACAGCACCCCTGCTGCTTACCGATGTCGAGTTTACTTAACAGTCGACAAGGAAACCACACACAGAGAATCCACTAAACAAATATTCACCAAGTTTCAATAACGTGTAGTGCTCGTCTTTTTCACTGTTCATACATCATCTTGACTATACCAACAGAAGCATTATAATGTTGCTATCAAACTCATGTGTCAATACAACAGGGATGTATTCGAGTCCATCACAAGCCCTCCAGTCCTAATCCCAATCACAAACTATTGAAATGAGCTTTGACAAAGGCATTCCTTTGTCATTGTTCATCTAGTTACTTGTGACCAGCTTCAGGAAAGGACTTCTGATTGGGCTTGCGAAAGGACTTGTGAAATGACTTGTGAAAGGACTTGCAGGGACTCGATTACAACTCTGCAATACAATATTGTACAATGTTTTGAGCAAACTGTATCCGAAGTTTCCCTGTACAATTTTGTGTATGGAATGGCATTTGTTCATGTGACAAACAAGTTTCCCGTTTGATAATGTAGGCCAGAAGCAAAAACAGCCATAACTTTGCTATTTTAGCAGTTATGACTAATTTTTACACCATATGAAAGAGTAACTTTCACGGAACAAACTTTATACACACACACACACACACATACCTTTTTTTGCAGCCCTGTGGAGACATGGCATTGTTCTCCCCTTTGTCCCTGCAGTTAAGCAAACCCCATAGACTCAGTACACAAAATTCCTTGTGGAGACATCCTAACCCATACAAATGCCCTGTGGAGACCTATTCAGTCCCTTTGTGCGCATTGTGTTCATGTCTCCACAGGGTACGGAATATCTGTTCACACAGTCGTGTACCGACCTCCAAACGCGGACGTCCCATTGTTCCTCTTTTGTTTATACTCTAACTTTTTCGGAAGGCCTCCATAGACTTTGTACACACTTCCAATCGCGGACGTATGCTGGGAATCGCGGACGATATTGTTCTCTTTTGTTCTCTGGCATTTTACGTCCGCGGTTTGAATACGCCAACGCGCCCACACACACACACAGTCATGTAAACGGGTGCAATCGTGGACCTCCCATTGTTCCTCTTTTGTTTATACTCTAACTTTTTCGGAAGGCCTCCCATTGGTTTTGTACACGATTTTCAATCGTGGACGTTAGGTCAAACGTGGACCCCTTTGTCTACGCTTAAATTCTTTTGTCCTAGGTCCACGATTGCCGGCATATACAAACTCACACACACACACACACACAACACTTCCTTTCAATCAACTCTTTACAGTGAAATGCTCAGTTGAAAATACAACCATTCAGCAAATGATCAGCCCTTGTTTTTTCTGCTTGAGTTGTCTACTCTTGACTGAACAAAGAATGTGGTACCGAGGGAAAAGCCAATGAACAATGTGGTTATAAAAGGGTTAAACGTAGTGAACAGATATTCCGTACCCTGTGGAGACATGAACACAATGCGCACAAAGGGACTGAATAGGTCTCCACAGGGCATTTGTATGGGTTAGGATGTCTCCACAAGGAATTTTGTGTACTGAGTCTATGGGGTTTGCTTAACTGCAGGGACAAAGGGGAGAACAATGCCATGTCTCCACAGGGCTGCAAAAAAAGGTATGTGTGTGTATGATTGGTCATTGCTGCAATTTTCAGAAATGGGCAGATTTGGGGGTTAGTATTTTGTAGGAAATATTGTTTTACTGACCCATTCAAAGTTTTGCGTTCTTGGATGGCGAAAAAACGAGAGAAAAATGGCGTTCGTTTTTAACCGTCGGGTGGCAGTTAACTGGATTTGTTATAGCGCCCTCTTGTAAAATAAGCCCAATTATTGTAAACGGAATCGTTTTCAATTGGTCACATAATACGCGAGCCGACTGGTTACAACCCGTCGCTTCGGTACACTACGCAACACACACTTGTACTATAATTGCAACCTTGCGCCCGTTTTCGGATTGTTAACCCATTTTAGACGCAACGCGGACTAACTACATTTGGTCAATAGAGGGCAGTATTAAAAAGAATCCGTTATTTTTTCCAACGATTGTTACGCGGAACAATTGTTGAAAAACGATATAAATTTCAACTTTTCTTGAAAACGACAGCACACCAGGTGCCATCATTTCACAAGATGATTGAGATTGCTATTAACTTACGGTCTAGTAAGGTATTTCGTAATAATTCAGTAAACAAAACATTTTGGATGAATACCAATTGTGTACACTACATTTAATGTTTGCATGTTTGCATGGTTGACAATATGGCACAGGTTTGCGGCAACACCATAGACAATTTCATCCCTTTTTAGAGCATTTGTTGGTTCTGAAAAGAACTGGTTTAACACCAACATTTCAAAACAGTACGCTCTGTTCGTTGTCAGGAAACTGCAGGGATTCCCACTGCAGCTTCCAGCTGCAGATCCTACTTAAACCACTTGGAATCTAATTGCATCCTGACAACAAACGGATCAAAGTGTTCCAAACGCCGAGTTAACATTTGCTTCCTAGTACTAGTCTTGGTTCCAAGACGTTACTATTGTACTTTTGTACTTTCGCAGTTGCAATGCACAGGCAGCGCGATCAGGTAGTTGCAATAGGCCGACAGCGCGATAAGATTTTTGATCTGTAGTATAAACGTCTTGGATAAGTTGGCATTTCGGGGGCACGACCAAGACTATGGTAACTATATGCAGTATTCATATCACGTGATAATGATGGACAGTTATGCAAATACGTGCAGACCTGAGGGTTGTGCACGCGTCGCGTTGCGCGATCGACTAGACACATGAAATGTAATGAATAATTTATGATAAGGCTCAAACTTGGTCGCTGATTGGATCCCTCGGAAAAGCGAGGGAGAATAGTCGAAAAGTAAAGAAAAAGTTAAGAATTGCCAATTATGCAAGAGACCCTTGTGGCGATCTAAAATCATGCACGTTTGGCAAACACCGGCTGCGGCGCGACTAGCCAGCTGCATTTTGTGAACTACGCATGCGTGAGGCTGGCCGGGATTTCAAGAAGAAACAACATTAGTGAATCTGGCGCGCGGGCGTAGAAATAACAACACAAGGGTCTTGAGCCCAAGACTATACCAGTACCTGAAAACCTTGTCGGATAGACATCTCCTGACTTCATGGATGGGAGCCGGCAGAGGGAAGATCTTGCCCAGACTGATGATGCTCTGCTCGTCTGTCAAACCGGCACCCTCTAGAGGCACCGGCTCCTGGCTCCCGTCACCGATCACAGTCACCTGATGACAAAAGAAATGCTAGAAAATACCTTATACATTCAGTGATCCATTGCTCTCAAAATCCAGGTGGCAATTTAGAATTAAAGCTTGCTACCAAAATTAGTAATATTTTAGACACGCATCATTTTGTTCAGTTAAAAATGCCGACGAGAACCCTGGTTTTACTATAAATCTGATAAAATGCCTAGAGCTTGAAAAACTTGTACAGGGTACTTACACTGTCGTTAAAAGCAACAAGTCCGACCCTCTTGCTTCCCAGATTTTTCTCCATCTTAAAGAGCTGTTGGTCGATGGCTGATTGCATGGCCTGCAATAACAAAGACAAATTCTAGAAATTTGCTGGGCTGTCTCTTTTTCTCAATACAAACGGTTGCCGTTTTGATACTTTGTCTGCAAAACAGCCATGTTTAAAACATTTCTGAACTCTTCTAAAAACTAGGGCTGTTCATTTTCGAATAATTTAGTATTCGATTATTCGAAACTGGGTTTGACCGAATATTTGAATATTCGATGCTCGTCGATCAAGTTTCATGTTTTTCATGTGTCAGCTGCAACTGCATGCCGCGCTGGTAAAAAGTTGCACGCAAAGAACGCCGGTGTTTTACGTATGGCGATTGATATTCTAGACCGCCTGATCGTCATTTTTTTGCATGCGCCTGTTGTATCAAGATCATTACTGGTACGTATAATGTTCCGATAACAAGAAACCTAACTCCAGCTTGCGTTTTTGCAGTAATTATTGTGTCAAGGGTCAAGGGTTTTACAGATGGGAACAATAAACCTCCATCCACAAAAAGTTACCGTCGACAAAAATGCTGCATTTGACACTGCTAAGCGCCATAACTTTTCTATTCAAATAGCGTCAGAGTCGTATCTGTACGTGCATCTATTTTTTTCAAATATTCGGTTGACAATCGAATATTCGGTATATTCGGGACGGCCCTACCAAAAAATATGTCATTTTATCTTCTGATCGTCAGGACTTCAGATTTGGAAATACCTTTTGCTCTGGCGAAGGAACAGAACAAAACTGAGCCCAGTTTTATAGAGCCGCTTAACATAGAATATTCCTTAGCCATTTCTTGTGCTCAGAAAATTTGAGCAAAAATCAGCCGACGGAGAACCAGTCTAAAGCAACACACCTTATCTAAATTTTGGCTGGTAACCGGTTTATGTCAAGCAAAACATTTCCTTAGCAGAGCCATAAACTTGACCCCTGAACCCCAAACGTATCTCTTCTTCACTGAAGCTCGTCCATCTACGACTTTATGACTACAATATCTTTACTGTTTCACTCTGCATGTTCATTAACCCCTTGTGTCCGGCTGTTATTGATGGGGGGGGGGCTGGTATGCCAAGAACAGGCAGCCAAGCGTAAACACAGACAATGGGCACCATACTGAATAGAGTGGTCCTATTCATCACACTTGGAGCCTCCCTTTTGTATGAATAAAAGCTTCGTTTGAAAAAGTTCAATCCATAAATTATACTCCAATTCAAGAACAATATAGTTGAAACATGAATAGATTGAGTACTTGCAGGAATGCGCATATAGACGCCGACCGGCCAGGTGGTCTTTTTCAAACCGTGGCTTTGGCCATCATCCGAAATCCAGAGGTTAACAGTTGTAGCTTATAAGGCAAGCCTTGCTGTCATGATTCTCATGAATCAGGCACAAACCTGTAATCTCGAGACATAAGAGTATTCTTGCTTGGGTCCGGTGGTGTATCGATCTTCTTGTCCCGCTAGCTCCTCTCTGAAGGCCGACAGGGCCGCCCCTGCATCGTTTAACCTCTGGTCCGCGACGGCTGTTCCAGGAACCTACAATGGTGAATATTATGTCAGCAAGATACCATGGGGTCGTTTTTTTTCTAAGTTGGGCTACCACTATGAAAATCTTTGCCGTGAAAATGCCCTGAAAATCCGTCTTTTGCCGTGAAATAAAAATTCACGGCAATTTCACGGCGTTTATTTCCAGCAAATATTGGCAATTATGTTCACGGCGAATTCACGGCAAATTCACGGCGAACCCGGCAGGCTGCATTCCTTTGTTATGCATAAC
Organism: Hippasteria phrygiana; assembly: GCA_037893225.1. Taxonomy (NCBI): domain Eukaryota; kingdom Metazoa; phylum Echinodermata; class Asteroidea; order Valvatida; family Goniasteridae; genus Hippasteria; species Hippasteria phrygiana. The sequence continues at coordinate 8,522 of JAZGUH010000997.1, forward strand.
GGTAAACCATTCTTCAACTGACAAAAGAACAGATTAGATTTACTGCGGGTGCAAACATAACGGCCCGGCATAACAGGGAACTCTCCTAATTGTATGTGTTTGTGGTTGCGAGTACAGTGGTCCGATCCGCATTTATAAGACGATCGACTCATGGCTCATGCGAATATGTTATGCACGAACATCAATCTCGCAGGTATAAAACGGACAGGTGGTCGCGGTTTGTTGGGAGCGGGTTGTGATACATGCAGTGTGTACTTTTCCTCGCGGATCCGTAGGGTCCCGATGTGTTGTTAAAACTGTTGTTGTTGTTGTTGTGCTTGCTGGTGGTTTTTTTATTTTTTTTGATTTGCGTTTCTGCAACGATTTTAATAAAACAGGGGGCCTTAGGCCTATCGCGCGTAGAATAGATTTAGCCTACTCCTCGTAAATCGATGGAGGAAGGAATGATCTACATTAATGCCACAAAAAACTACTAATTTGAAGGCCAACGGCCGGCTTCACGGAGCAGTCCATTTTTGTTCTTTCTTAAAATATTAGCGTTTCTTTCATTGCAGTTGTAAAATGTAATTTATTTCTCACCATTTCCTGATTTGTATACAAAAACCAATGACTTCTTAGGCCGTGTCCGAAATGGGCGTCTTGCTACTAGCTACGCGTAGTTGTAATGGACGAACACCTCGAGCACGTTGAAAATTACATGCATGCAGTCGTGAATGATCGGACTGACCAATCATGAACTCCGTAACGCGCAACGATCGGCTCCACCTCTGTGCTGAGTGCTTTGATTGGTCGAAACTATTTTCCCTAGTCATGCTAAACCAATCACATCACTCAGCGTTGAGTTTGGCTGGATTGTCTGGGTGGTGTCTCTGCTCGCTCCCGGCGCGGCCTAGCCGCGAATTATTTTTGTCCCCAAACGTTATGGATGCATAGGACCTAGGGCTGGGTATATAATGCCATAAATTATCATTGTCTACCGAGCATTCCGATGGTTCAGTGGATACGGTGTTCGACTGTGGGTTGGGTATGGTAGGAGATTGAGCTTTGGAGGTTTTTTTTTAAAGGGAAATAAAGTCCGAAATTTCATTACGTTTTTTTCTTTTCTTTTTTCTAATTCGTGGCTCCGGAGGATTTTTTAAAAGGGAAGTAAAGTCCGAAATCTCATAGGACATATGCGTCATAGCATTAACCACATTCGGATGTCGCTTGGGAGAAAACAAATTCGCCTCCCGGCGGCCCGAGTTGCCTTTTTCTGATTCTACAGGCACTTTTAATTTTCCAAATGAGCTGGCTAGGCTCCAGGCTAGTTCTGTTTTGATGCAAAATGCACAATTCAGAGCTGCCAACCAGTACGGATTTTCCGTATTTCGTACTGAAATTCATGAGAAATAAGGAATACGGAAGTAAGGATTTGGGTTTTAAAACACGGATTTTGTGAAATCCGACTATAATAATCAGGCATGTGAATTTTTCGCTGTTTTCCGTGCTTTTCGTTTATGTTTTTGTTATAAGACTAGCTCCGCGTTTGTTTTGTCCGCACATGTAGACCCACATTTTGTTACGAATTCATTGGCTCGCGCTACCCAGACGAGTGGCGCGCCCCGGACATGCTGGCATTCGGGACGCATCACGCGTCCAGGTAGCTACGCGCGCCTTGACTAAGGTTAAAAACAGGCCCCGTTTTTCTCTCGTTCTTTTTGCCATCCAACAACGCAAAACACAAAAAATTAAATTATCTGGAAACCATAGCGGTACCGGTACATTTATGATTGAAATTGAAACATAAAATCAAGAATAAACCAACGTATGCTTTCAATGGAAAAAGTCTTTTGGGAAAATTACCGCACATCATTATAAACCTTACAACGATAAGGGCGTCCCTGTTTTAAATTCTATGGTTCTCATTTCCGACCCACCCTATTTTTGGCTCCCGACCGATTTTTAATTTTTTTTGTATCCCGCCGACCCTGTCTGGAATTTCCTACGAATAAAAAAAATAGAAAAAATGATTATCTTAAGAATTTCCCGCGTCGAATTCCGGAGAAAAAAAAGTCCATAGTAATTTTACGTAGGCCTACCTAGTAATTTTGGCTGTGCGAAGCGCCCAGTTTTGTCTTTTCTCAAGATGAATTTCTCTGCGCATTAGCTGCATGTGCGTGCATTGTACACTGGGAATAAGACGATGGCATTCAGTGCGGCTGCTTGCTCTTGACCAAGGCTAGCAACAAAGCATCGCGCACGCGCAGATGCGCTTTAGGGGGTACCCTTATTGAACAATTGCTGTAACCCCCTCAGGTCTTAGTAGCCTTTTTTAAAGGCGGAGTTCGGAATACGTTAGCTGCGTGTACGTACATTGTACATTGGGAATAATACGGTAGCATTCAGTGCGGTTGTTTGCACTTGACCAAGACTACACCAACGATGGAATCCCGTATGCATGCACACGCACGTGCGTGGTGCGGACTCTACTCCGGAGATATGAGGGATAAGTTATGTCGGGGTTTAGAAAACGATCAAAGAAACGACACATTTAATGTATTATTTATTCCTCCATGGTACATCATACGTTATGTATTATCCTGTCGTCAACTTTATTTGAAATAGCTGGAACTTCGGAAGGTAATCTAGACTAACCCACACTTAAATGCACCATGCTTAGGCCTATAGTTAGAGAAATCTGAAACGCTGCAAAAAGCAACATATCGCGATATTCTTCGGTATATATCGAATTCCCCAATACAATATTTATTACATGTTTGTTATTATTTGTACGAGGGGGCCCTTGACTAGTTACGAGGGCATCGATGGTAATTAAACTGGACGTCGAACGCTTGGGCGCCATACCTAGCCTGCCGTCATGTTTAACTGTCAATAAACCACGCAACTTCTGCGAGCTTCGACAGTTACATTACAATTTATTGATGGTTGATAATCACACGATACAAAAGAGTGAACAATAGAGCAAGTTAATGAGCTGGGCAGAAACTGCCCGCAAAAAATTCACGGCGTTTTCACGGCGATAAAATCCCGGGAGTATTTCACGGCGTTTTCATGGTGTTCTCTCGCCGTGAAATTGCCGTGAAATTTTATTTCACGGCAAAACGGATTTTCACGGCAAAGATTTTCATAGTGTATACACGGTCATTGTAATTTTGGAATACATGTACCTTGTCCTTACTATAATTTTGGGCAGTACAATCCTTAGTGCAATTCTGCCTCACATTGTCCTTGCTACAACTTTGAGCTACCCTGTCGTCAGACCAATTTTTAATAACTTTGATCTGCCACCAAAAACTTTGGATTTGAAAAATAAAAAAATTCAGTTTAAATAAAAAAAAAGAAGAAAAAAAAAAAAAAGTAAAGTTGTATAGACGACAACCAGCCAGGTGGTCTTTTTCAAACCACGGCTATGGCTGTCGTCCATATTCAAGACGTTAAAAACTGGTCCAGGTTCCACAAAGCTTCTATTCAGAAAAAATGTTGCTTACCAAATATACATGCCAATAAGAAAAATTCTGCAACCAAAACACATCACACCGTATCTTGACTGGGAAACCCATTTTCGCTACTAAAGCAAATCTTTTCTGTGCCTGGCAAAACTTGCGTGCTTAGTTGCTCTACAAAGTTTTCCCAAGAGTGAGACAAGCCACATACCGCTGTGGTTACTGACATACTGCCAGAGGTATCGACCATGAAGATGACGACCGTGTCATCCCCACCACCCGTGCCGGGGTGAATAGTGAACGTCAAGTCATTCTCCTGTGGGAGATTCAGCATGGCCGTGGTCACTGGGTTGTCTCTGTCACAGAACTCACACTGCCAGATCTGAAACCAATAAAGACGGTGCACATTATCAGATGCTGGATTTTCCGGCATCAATGTCGAAACAATCTATTTCCTTACGGAAACACTTTGAACCCCTTGGGTGTGATTCTCTAGTCAAACTGGACAGGGAGATTAGACAGATGTAATAAGCCAGTTCGGTATTCCAACTGTGCATGTGCACAACAAGATTCGACGATTTTTCTCTCAGGATAAACGTGGCAGATAAATGCACACAAGGCTATGGGGGACGTGGTAACCGAATCTGCATTCTGTGCAATTTTTCGTGCAATCGAAAAGACGATGGAAACTTTTGATCGAACAAAAGTTTGGACACACAAGACACCTGAAAACACTTCGCTGTCCGAACGTTTAAAAAAAAAATGTTACTTCAGAACACGACGATTTCTTTAAATTTGCTGGTACCCGCTATGCTTTTGCACGTATACGATGACATGTTTCTCCCAAAAGAACAATTGTCAAATCTTGATGTACACATGCGCAGTTGGAATACCGAACTGGCGTATTTGAACAAAGGATGTCCCAAATCACATCATACTATATACAAATTCACATCTAAAGTGTGAAAACTATTCTCTCACCTTGAAACAGAGTATATTGTGACTTCTGGGTTGGACAGCTTAAACCCTCATTGTGATTCTGGAGTCTAGATGTGATTTAAGATCCTCACTGTTATAACCCCTTCTGTCTGACTGTTTTTGATTTGAGGCTGGTATGCCAATTACGGGGCTGTGCAGTAAAATGTACAAACGCAAACAACAAGCACCACACTAGAGTAGTCCTATTCATTGCTCTTGTAAAAAAAGCTCCATCTACAGTACATTGCAATTGAAAGTTAACCTTAAAATGGGAAAATCTTTTCACATTTTTTCTCATTTTGGGGAATTCATTTTCATTTCACAAAATGTGAAAAGTTTTCCCAAAAGTGTGAAAACTTTTCACACTTTTCACAAAATGGGAAAATTTGTTCACGCTCTTTTCACAAAAGTGAGAAAACTGTTCACTCTTTTCACAAAATGGGAAAATTTTTTCACATCCTTTTCACAAAATGGGGAAATATTTTCACACTCTTTTCACAAAAGTGTGAAAAATGTTCACACTCTTTTCACAAAATGGGAAAATAATTTGCATTGGCCCCTCCCCTTTTCTCACTTTTGCGAAAATATTTTTCCCACTTGAATTAGCCCCTCCCCTTTTCTCACTTTTGCGAAAACTTTTCTCATCTTTGTGAAATGGGAAAATTACGTGTACATGTGCATGTGCATGTACATGTGCATGTACATGTACATGTGCATGTGCATGTACGTAAATGTACAATTTGTTCTCGATGCTTTCACAAAACACGTTTGGTTATCTCTCAATAAGGAAAGCAGAGGATCGTAAATCTCAAACAGAAGTATAATCTTTCATTGTTAGAGAAAGACGGCATAAAATTTTAAAGGCAGTCCATTTGAACGCGAACTCGTTTTGTTTACTACATTGTACCTCGTCATTCACAAACAATCAAGATCGCATGAAGATTTTCTTTGGCAAAACTTTGAACCTGTAGCGCTGTGTGGCCTCATCTTTACGTGTACAAACGGTGCATCAGGCCCCAGGCACAGCGGTGACAATCATCCCGATCGCGGTGGCACAGTACGGGCGGTACACGGTCACCGCGAGGCCCCATCTTTACAAACGGTGCATCAGGCCCCAGGCCCGGCGCCCAGCGGGGGTAATCGTATTGACCGCGGTGGCATACGGGGCCGGGGGGGGGGGGGGGGGGGGGGGCCGGGGCGGGCCGGCGATACAGTCACCGCACGTCGATTCAACACGTACACGCCATTGCTAAACCGTGTACAAATGTATAATGGATATTTTTTTTTTTATGAAAACAATTCTATTGCAAAATATATTCGAACTATTTTTTAAAAGGTATATTTTTATTTACAAAATATGATTTTTCTATGTTCGAAATACATCGATATAAAAAAAGAAGAAGCTTTTTATGGAGTAATTTTTTGTAATCATTAGACGAGGATGTATTTCTTGTCAACCCAAGGGAAATTCCCAAATATGACAGCGTTGTACGTGGAGATTTATGTTGTTTTCTTCCTCCATGGTTACATGACAACCAAACCAAGAGTATATTGCAAACTCATATTAAAATTTGAGGATTTGATACTGTTAAAATGGAGTTCCAAATAATTGTAATAATGCCCGAGTTGACTCGGGTACGAGTTGACCCATTACCGACAAATCCTATCGCCTGATGTGGGACAACCAAAATCAGGCGGCACGGGCTACCAATGGAGAAAGGAAGGGCTACCGTTTCTTGTCCGTGGCCAAGTTCAATTTTTTCAAAATCGGGCTCTTATGAACATTTAGGAAGGGGTATGAAACTCATAATAAATTCATGTATTGTTTCTGATTTTGTCCAAAACTAACATAAATGCGAAAACCAGAAGTCAGTTGAACTCCGAGGCCGCGCCGCGCCGAGGAGGATGCACATCACGATTAGACCTGGCCAGCATGACGTATTAAAGAGAATTTGTCAAGAAGTACGTACAACGATTCGATTTACACATTGCGCCGGGCACTGTGGAAGCAGCGTATTTTGTTGAAGTCTATATACGTATATACATGCATGCAGCGGGCCATGGGCGAACTAAATTCTCACTACGTATTTTGTACGTTCCATAGACATATTCTAGTCCGTGATGAACTAGTGTACTTTTTGTGTGTGGACTGGTGCTTGAATAGAACGAAATATGGTAAATTAAAGACAATGTGAAGTCTATTGCCAAACAGCTGTTTACGAATTCGGCAAGAACGAACATGTGCTATAAAGTAGGGGGGCCTACATGTATTCCTGTAAAACTGGATGGAGATTTCATCGGTAAGAAATATATCCCAAAATCACGGAAGCTGCACGGTAGTGATTTTTTTCATCAATGTTAACAAAATTATCGCTCTCGTAATTTTTTTCGAGACCCATTTTGGAGCTTTCTGGAGCGGAATTTCGCTGACGATGTTCTATCTGCATATGTGTGGACAGCCGGCTAAAACAGCAAGGCATGCTGACGTGACTGACAAGTTTTTCGCACAGTTTTCGCAAATTTTTCGCACCATTTTCGCAAATTGATTTCCACACCGGATGCGAAAAACATTTTTGCATCGCATTCGCAAAATTTTTCGCAAAGTTTTCGCAAAATTTTCGCAAAGTTTTCGCAAAGTTTTCGCTGCGAAATCGCGGTGCGAAAAGTTGCGTGCAAAATGCGAAATTCGAATGCGAATGCGAATTCTTTTCGCAAATTTTCCCATGCCAATTCGCAGAGTTAAGTTTCAATTGCAACGTACTGTATCCATTACACTCCCATTCAATAACAATATAGCTGAAACATGAATGGATTGAGTATGCACAGGAATGCACATATAGACGACAACCAGCCAGGAGGTCCTTTTCAAACCGCAGCTATGGCCGTCGTCCGTATTCAAGAGAATATTACAAACGTACAGTGGGAACGAGACTCATTATTTTACAGAGTAGGTCGACAAGTATGAAATTCGACCAACCTGTGTGTTGTCCCTCCTGGTAGAGATTTTACTGACGGCAGAGAAGGCTGCTTCACAGTTACTGCAGAAGATCGGACTTCCTGCATGGGCGTGGCTGGAGGTGACCAACGTGTCAAACTTGACTGCAATCACATTGGTGTCTGCACGCCTATGTTTGTGGCTCGGTTCTGGACGTTCCGAGATATAAAGAGAAATATATAAAATATGGACCAAGAGATGTTGCTTTTTTGTATCTTTAGTCATAATATCGACAGAATATCTCATTCAGCTATCACGATAGAATATCAAGAACATAGCTTTTGAAACAACGTCCAACTATAAAAAAATCTGCGTCAACACGTAACATGTTAACTTTTAGTCAAACAAAATGATCTGACAAAAATATGTTTAGTTCCTTGAGGGGCGCGGGTATGCAGCAACAAGCAACAGGTCTGTGTGAGGTTACCATTGGGAAAAAGGAAACTAATATTGTCAGTTATGGAAATAGAAATTGGCAAAATGTAAGTAGAGTGCAGGACCATTTCTTTTCCCCAAATAAAATGGTTTGGGAGTTGAACATTTTAATGTACTTCTAAATTTCTTTTTTTTTTTAGTTCCAACTGTGACCCAAGACTGTTCCTGCAGTTCAACTCACTACTAAAAGGACTTATGTGAATGGTTTTGATTGGCAAGACCGTAGAATGTGTATTTTTTCTGTTGGATTTCCTACCTTTTTTCATTGGTTTCCTCATGGGTGGTAGGGGAGGGGGTTGCTGGGGAGATCCCTCTGTGAAATAAAGGAAGAACACAAGATTAATTGGTCATTTATATTCCTTATTCATAAGATGGAATTATTCATAAGATGGAATTTATAAGATGGAATTTATTATACAAGTTTCCCAATGCATCACACTGGGAAACCCTTGGGTGTGATTTTCTATCCAAAATGGAAAAGGGGATTAGGTGGATGAGATTTGAACAACGAGTGTCCAAAATCACATCCAGAGCCCAGAATCACAACAAGGTTTAAACCCAAAAGTCACAATGTACTCTTTGTTAAGGAAGGACAATAGTTCACAGGCTTCAGGTATGATTTTGAAAATCTTTGGACTCTGATTGGCTAAATGACATCTTTCTTATCTTCCTCATCCTCCATATTGAATATGAACGCACATCCAAGGGGTTGACAGACTTACCACCGTGGATATAGTAATAGGGATCACTTTGTCTCGGCAGGTCATAGGCGGAGACATATTCACCCGTGTCCTTGTTCCTCTGTGGCTTGGCTTTGACTGGTGGGGGTGTTGCCTTGGGGATAGCATTGTCGTAGATTGCCTCTGCTGTGGACCAAAAAGAGGAGTTTAAGGTATGGTTAAGACATCTGTACCAGCAAGATTTCCAAGATTTTAGAAAGCACGCCATATGTGACGTGATCAAGCAAAATCAGTCAGAACTCGGCAATCCTTGTTTTCAGATATGGGCCAACGTTCGTAGGGGTGGAAAAATGACTCAATTAAAGTACTGTAACTTTAAACTTGATTTTCTCAGTTTGTTTTCTTTTTTAATGTGCCGGTGTTCAAATATTTGTAACTTTTTAACCAAAGGTTGTATTAACATGGGGTTTTCACTAAAATGGAGCTTGAAGTACGCTACAAATGAATTATTTAAAAATCCCAAAATTGACCAGGGCCTACTTCAGACTGATTTTGCTTGATCGCATCACATATGTACAGGGCAATTCCACGATCACTATCGTTACATTTTTAGACGGTCATGTCACTTTCATCCCTCACAGCTTCAAAGCCTATTGACCAATCTAAGGCAAAACTGAGACGACACAAAATGGTGATGAGGCCTACCAAGAGACACAAAGAACAACTCAGAACTTTGGTTCCTGTTTTCTGAACATTCAGTTTATTGGTAGTAACTAACGTTACCAAAAAAAAGGACATGGCGTACATGTATTTAAGGGTACTGTTAACACCTATTGTCCTCTAAATTGGTTGAACTCAATTCAAAAGGACCTGTCTTTTTAAACACATAAGGGTTAGAGTTGAACATTTAAATTAACATTAATTCAAATCAATTAGCAATCTAGGCAAGACTTGCATCAAATCGGTAACTAGGTGATGTCACTTACGTCACATCAGTAATGTTGGACAAATCACACAAAAAGTCCTATTATTTTACAAAATATTGAGAGCTAATTTTGTAAAACAGAGATCTTTGTTGTCCATTATGTACATGTATATGTAGAATGCAATCCAAACCCAACAAAAAACGTATCATAATGTTTAATTTTTTTCTTATTTTTGTCCCTATTGCTGTGGGATTGCCCTACAGTGCTAATAAGCCAGTTCGGTATCTCAAAAGGTCAAAGGTTATTTGGGATAAAATTGCTGACGTAATGTCACGCCATGTTACCCGAACGCCAATTCTGATTGAATTTAAAAGGTTCGCGTTGTGCGACCACCTTTTGCGTTCACACGCGCACGTTAGGTCACGCGGGTCAGTCGGGATCAAATGTCAGAACTGGCTTATAAATACAGCATCTATGGGAACTCTGAGTACAGAATGTAGTGTATGAGTTCATTGCCTGCCAGTTGGACATACATGTACCAGTTGCAATGCATCAGAGGATGCATTGGCTTACATGTAGCGCTCAGGTTCTAAATGTGAGTTGGAAAGTACATCAGCTGATAGCAGGGACATTCATTTGTTATCTTAGTCACATACATGTATGTAACCAAAAACAAGGAAAATGGTGCACTGCATTTGTACATCCCTTTTAATTCTAAAAACATTACAGGTGTATTGTTTTCTCTTGTATATGTGACTTATGCAAGTCTGAGTTTATCATTGTATATGTTTTGGTGATAATGTTTTTTTAGGGTCAGAGGTCAAATATTGCTGGTAACGTGTGTGTGTGTGTGACATCACACGAAAGCCAATTAAAAAATAAAAATAGTTTCATCTTAAAGACTCTTTGAATTTTAAAAAGCTAGAATGTTTATATCTATGGTAGGCATGAATTATAGATCTGTATAATTAGAAAATGGCAGTCAGTCAAAACAATCTCTTACAAGAATTTTGTTATAAATACTTTATGTCTGGTAACGTGTGTGACATTTGGTTCACTTTACAAAGAATGGCCCATCAGAGGTTTGCTGTTATTTAGTATTATTTTAGTATTTTTGCTTTAGTATTTTTGGAGAGCATATCGGCTCACTCTTGGAAAAATGTGCAACTACATGTACATGTACTGGAGGACCATGCAAGAAACATCTATAAGCCACTTTTTTATGGAAAATATTGAAGGAAGAGCTAAGCTCGAGGAAAACATAATTTTTTGTTTTTAATACCAACAGGAAATTTGTTTGTTTACCTTCACGTTGGTTTGGCATGGGAATGAAGCCAGCATTGTCATAAATCACTGCACAGAACAAAAGAACAGAGTGTCAATACAGAGGTGCATCAATAAATTACAATTTCATGGTAAATATTAGCACTGCACAATTCTAGTGAGCCGGCCAGTAAATCATGTTTTAAGAGATGGAGAGAAAGTGGCATGCAAATAAGCACAAAGAAAAGAAAAAAATCAAATTTGAAATCATAAAGAATTAGTCGTACTAAATACATGTACACTTGGCCAAAAAAGGAAAGTTCCTGCCTTGTACATTTATGAATAACTCAAGAATACTGTCATCATTTTAAACACTTCAAAAAGTCAAAAATGCAGAAAAAGGTTCTGCTTCTAATGATGCGTCATTTATGGCACACGTCGGTTGCTTAAGGGGAGAAAAAAAGAAGAGATTTTTCGAATTGGGTGCAAAAATATAAGTGGCGCTTTTATGATGCAGACTCAATATTGCATTGAAACTGTGTGTACAAACGTTTTCATTAATGTCAACACTAAATATGGTTTATCAAAACTGCTGCTAAAATCGTGAAGCCAATTCAAGATTGTTTGACATTTAAGGGGGATTTTGCTGAGGATGAAGACACAATTTCAATGTAATCTATTGCCTACATTCTAAAAAATTGCACTTTAATTTTTGTACTTAATTTGACAAATCTCATTATTTCTCCCCTAAAACAAATGTCTTGTGCCATAAATGACGCATCATTAGAAGCAGAACCCTTTTCTGAATTTATGACTTTTTAAAGTGTTTACAGAGATTACAGTATTCTTGAGTTATTCAAAAAAGTACAAGGCGGGAATTTTCTTTTTTTGGCCGAGTGTAGTACCTTTATGCTTATGACAAACACCAACTGTGGATATCACCAAATTGATTTTAGCCCTTTTCCCAAAGATGCAGTCGTGTCCACCTGCAAGTCCCTGCAAGTCCCTGCAAGTCCCTGCAAGTCCCTGCAAGTCCCTGCAAGTCCCTGCAAGTCCATCACAAGCTATTCAAATGAGCTTTGACAAAGGCATTCCTTTGTCATTGTTCATCGAGTTACTTGTGACCGGCTTTATGAAAGGACTTCTGACTGGACTTGCGAATGGACTTGTGAAAGGACTTGTGAAAGGACTTGCAGGGACTCGACTACAACTCTGCTCTAACCCTCCCAAACCCTTCAAAATCACCAGGAGGATTTGGAGGATTTGGAGGATTTGGAGGATTTGGAGGATTTGACAATGTTTGAAGGATTTGGAAGTTTAGGAGGATTTTGCAGGATTGAGAACAATACATGTAGAACTCAGCAAATATTACTTGACCCATGGCTAGAAGTACAAAAAGTATGTAATCCGAGGGTTGGATTTTGCTGAATTCAGGAAGGTTGCCAGTAAAAATGCCTACCAGGGTTTATAGCGTTAATCAAATAAGCAAACGGACATTAAAAACCCCTACTCATTTTAGACTAAGCTGCATCCTCAATCGTCCAAAATCTTCAACAGCTTTCCATAAAACTTACAATGCATGTAACCATGGTAACCCGGCAAGAGACAAGTGTACAATAGGACATGCGACCGACCCATGATAGTGTACATGTTAGGGGTGTGCATCGGAACCGGGAACCGGTTCCAGATTATGGAATCGAGTACCCGTACAACTTTACATTATCACATACATGTAGTAACTTCCCAGAAAATGAAAAAGGAAAGGTTTCGAATGTTATTTGTCAGGAATTTTCCAAATTAAAACCCAACTACATGGGAAACCAGCACAGATTTCATGTTTATGACGCTCACGAAAATTGACAATAAAGGGAGTTTACCGGTTGTGGTTTTTGTAGTCTGGGTATGGATAAAGAGCCTCGACGAGACATACATGTAATAGCATGCCTCATTCCACAATAAATACAACTGTATAAAGCTTCTGTCTTTTGTGATATGCCGGTGCATGCAGGTGCCGGAACATGTAATGGCGGAGTAGTGATCATGTTTACTGGACTGGCATGAGATTTTTCAGACTTTTGTCTGAAATCAGACTTTTGAATCTCGGAGAAAGACATTATTGCAACTTCCGGGATTGGAAGTTTTGGGTTGGGTTTCTTTAACGGGTACCCGGGTACCCATATTTTTTTCAATCGGGTACCGGTTCTTTTACTACCGGTAATGCACACCCCTAGTACACGTACACGTACAAAGATCATTGAGCAATATGTACAAGTATTGGGTGAAACTTACAGCTGGGTAATCCTACATAAGTGTACTTGTACTTCAATCCTCCAAAATCAACCACAATTTCATATAACCATTCAAAATAAACCAGCAGTGAATCAGGATGTGGTCTTCATCCTCCAAAACCAACTGGCATTAATCCTCTAGAATCCTCCAAAACTAGTTGATTTTTGAGGATTGATCTGAAGCAGGTTAGGGTTTTTAAGAGACTAATCGGAGATGTCAAAACCCCTTTTTTGTCATCCTTTCCACTGTGTATACACCATAGCATAGTATCCGACTCATTGTCGTAAAGCAGGTTACATTTAGGGAGTAAAGAAAGATACAGTGCTTGAAATACCCACTGGAATATTGGACAGAGTCTTGGGGCTCAATGAACTGGTAGAACAGAAGGCTAATGTTTTTTTTCTTTATGATATTGAAACTGAACGTGAAATTTCTCACGGTTGACTTGTTGAAATCTGGTTTGTTTATCGGTCGATTTCAACAAATGTAAACCAAGCTAGAACCCTGTGAAAGTGGTTAATTCTATACCTGCGCAGATTTTTTTTCAAATCAAATTTTGATGAGCACCGGACCAGTCAATTTATGTGGTTTATTAGTATATTGTTTCTGTGGTACGAGCCCAATGGTAGAGTGGATAGTTGTACGCAATTCGAACCCCGAGACAAAGTGAGCCGTACTTCGAATTTTCTAGCATTGATTACAAATAATTCAAGCCATCTGATACTTCTGTGCAATATGGCTTTCTGTTTCAATCTATGTTAAACGTAGTGTACATGATTGGTCATTGTTGCAATTTTCAGAAATGGCCGATTTGGGGGTTAGTATTTTATAGGAAATATCGTTCCACTTACCTTTTTAAAGTTTTGAGTTGTTGGATGGCAAAAAAAAGGAAAGAAAAACGGCGCTCATTTTCAACCGTCGGAAAGATGATAGCCATTAGTCAAGGCGCGCGTGGCTACCTGGATGCGTGACGCGCCCCGAATGATGGTCCGGGGCGCACCACTCAACCGGGTAGCCACGAGTGCCTTGACTAAAGGCTACAGGGCAGTTTTCCAACGATTTCCAGCTGGAAATCGTTGGAAAATTTCCACTTTTCTTGACAACGACAGCACACCTGGTGCCATCATTTCACAGGATGATTCAGACTTACTATTAACTTACAATCTAGTAAGGTATTTCGTAATAATTCAGTAAAAAAGAAATTGGAGGATTACCAATCGTGTACACTACCTTTAACACTTTAACCATGCTGCAACTCTATCTACATGTATGTACATTAACTGACTTGCATGCAAAATGCAACCCCTAAAATAATATGCCAAAGCCAAACAAATAAAACCAACGAAACTGATGATAAGAAAGCTAATGGTGGAGCAAAGGTAATACAGGAAAAAAAAATATTTCCCAACAGAAGATAAAACTTGGGACGTTCCAAAATCTGCCGCCAAGCATTTACCTTTTCACTTTTATACAAAGAAAGCTTCTTTTCTATTAAAATATACACATTTCAGATCCCGAGTACATTACCATTGGTAAAGCGGTAACATTTGCGTCTGATGACTGGAAAAAGGGCAAACACATTTTTGATACATTAGTCTTCTATTGCTGAAACAGCTGGCAGGTGAAAAGTCAGATTTTGTTTAGCTACATGTAGCTTCTCATGGCTAATCAGTTAATGACTAACTAGGGTTAATTGAGCTTCACAAAGAAAAGCATGTATTATCATGCCTAAATTTATATAATTAAAGAAAACATGGGTATTGTGTATACCATAAGTCTGAGGCTTGGTGAATAAGGTGCGATCATATGTCTCTACATGGATGAAAAAAAGAACATTATTCACCATGTTGTGGTAAATAAACTCCTCAATATAAAGTTCGGAAATTTGTTCGACTCATTTATAATCTCGGTTATTTGAGACCTGTTTGTATGGTGTTGCATATCAGTGAAAGGTTCATCATTCCCCTTCACAACGACACCACATTTGTAACAATCACTTGCTTCACGGCTGGGTACCTCTCCTGTGAATACAGGTGGGTCTCAAACAGAACGTGCCAAATTTGCCATTATCTGTGCTCAACAGAACAACCAACTGTGTCAGTAACCAGGCATAAAGAGACATATTGGCAATTTTACACTGTATTCATTACACAAACAACAGTCACTAACATCAATAACCGAGATATATATGTGGAAAAAAATTCTGAACTTTTTTTGAGGAGTTTATATATATACATACATTTGTCATTTCTCTTTTACATGGAAATGTATACACTGTACAAACCTGTATACATGTACATGTGTACATTTATGTACAAATACTCTGTACATGAAAGTACAGGGAAATCATATTTTTCATGGCCTTCAACCCTAACTACCCCAAGCTTTATAAACTCTAACAGCAGGTTTTGTCTAATTTACATGAAGCTATGATGCCCCAATTTGTTTAAGTCCAAAGAATGTGCCATAGGTATACTGCATAGTGTTGGATTTTGACAGGTTGAGGACACTTCCTAGTAAAAATGCCTAGGGGGTTATAATTGGTTTTTGCTAAATGGGAAAATATCTTGAGAAAATATCCATTAACCCCCTTGGGTGCATGCAAAATCTTATTAAAATGTTTGGATTTAGCAGGGTTAGGGTTGACAAATAGTACATTTGCACGTAAAACAACTTTTAATCAAAGGACGCTTTTAAATGATACATACCTTCTGATTGGGCAAATCTGCCTTGATCAACCCGAAGGTCCATGTATGCAGAATTTTCTTGACCACTGCATTAGAACAAAAAAACCCAAAACAGAGTGAATGTTTTTGTAAGGTACACTCTGTCTGCATGTTCTTCCTGAATATACACATTTAGGGTAAAAACTGCTTTAGACTCTTTCAAAGTATTGATCCATTTGCAATGACATAATTACATGTGCGTATGTGTGAAACCAAATCCAGGGTTAGTACTTTGTGAGTAGTTTTCTCAGGCAAGAAAAAAAATCAAGATAAATTATTACCTAATTTGTTTGAGAAGTAGTTAAATTTAAAACAATGCACATACAGGTAGTGCAAGAAAAAAAACACACACAGGAAATGAGTATTCATTTCATACATGTAGCATTTATGTTTTTTTAAACATGTTATTCCTCTTTTCTTTTAAAGACACCATGTCTGTGCTGTATGTGGGAGGCACTCTAAAAAAAAATAATGAATATTCAAACTGAAATGCAAATTTTTTAGCATAAGTTATTATGAGCTTTTTAATGAGACAATCCACACACACAAAATTGGTCCTTGACAACTAACAGACATAATTAATTTCAAATTTATAATTGAAGCAGGAAGCTCCTTATTCTTAGTGTTAATAGTGCTTATAAAAAGTAGTACAACGTAGGCACTTTTTTTGTTCAAGGATCCATTTTTTCTTCTGTAATTCGTTGGTAGAGAGGAAATCAATTGAATTTAAATCTCAAAGCACGGACACTGCAGCGTTAAGGGTAGTGTACATGATTGGTCATTGTTGCAATTTTCAGAAATGGGCGGATTTGGAGGTTAGTATTTTATAGGAAATATCCTTCCACTGACCTGTTCAAAGTTTTGCGTTGTTGGATGGCGAAACAAACAAGAGAAAAACGGTGCTTGTTTTCAACCGTCGGGTGGATAATAGCATTTAGTCAAGGTGCGCGTGGCTGCCTGGACGAGTGACGCGCCCTGAATGCCAGCATGTCCGGGGCGCGCCACTCGTCCGGTTAGCCACGCGTGCCTTGACTGAAGGCTACAGGGCAGTTTTCCAACGATTTCAAGCTGGAAATCGTTAGAAACTGATATAAATTTCCACTTCTCTTGACAAGGACAGCACACCTGGTGCCATCATTTCACAGGATGACTGAGACTACTATTAAATTACAGTCTAGTGAGGTATATTTCGTAATAATTCAGTAAACAAAGAAATTGAGGATTACCAATCGTGTACACTACGTTTAAGCTTCTTTAACCCTAACCTTCCCAACCTGCCAAAATCAAACACCCCATTTGTGTTGAATTTTGTGTGATTGGGTACTGTAGAGCCTTGGCACCATCACTTTGCATGGGACTTGATGCCCTGATTTTGTCTAAGTACAAAGAATGTGCCATTGGTTTACTACACAGTGTTGGAGTTTGTGTGGTTGGGGAAGGATTCTAGTAAAAAGCCTTGGGCTGTTAGGGTTAAGTATCCCGTTGCGAGTGAGGCTCTCTGCACATTTACAATGTATATCGTACAATGTATGACTTCCTGTGTCAGGAAATCGAGCTCTTTGGAGAAATTTGAACTACTTGCGAATTGGTTCATCAAATGAAACGCATAAACATGTGAGCGATGCATTTGGCAAAATAAATGTAAGGTTTGCTATATGTATATTTTGAAGACAGAATTATGTTTATTGTGGGCAGCATGTATGTTGAATGATTTTTCGGAAGCAGTGAAATATAAAGTAAAATCAAATACTTCTTGCAAAGCTGATGTTTTTTTATGACACCAAGTTAACACACCGTCGTGTAAAAATATTGAATTTTATGAGCGATGCACAGCAAAACTCAGAGCATTCTATTTTCCTGACGGCAAAGCCGCAGGAAAAGAGAGCACTCACAAAATGACGATGTAATATAATCTTACAAAAGAGAAGAAAAAAAACATCGGAATGCTCCATCCAAACTTATTCATTTTCTTTAAGTTTCAGATGCCTGTACGTCAGGACTGTGATATCCATAATGCTCATAAATGTGTGTGTGCTACATGTAAATGTACATGTATGTATTTAGATTCATCCATGGGAAAAAAATTAATATGAATTTCAATTCAATATCAAATTAATATCCAGACTCTGGAACTAGATATGTGGCATAATCAGAAAGAGCTTGATTAGAAACAATTGTTAAAAATACTGCAAAAAAATACTGCATAAAGACAAACAAGTTGAAGCAAATACTGGGCTAGGGTGACATACATGTGGAACTAAAATAATAAATCAGGTGCTTTAAAACGTACAAATTTAAACAAGAACAAAGTGATCTAACAACGAAATACAATCAATGAGATCAGATGGCACCACCTATGGGTAAAATACAAGCCATGCATGCATGTTCTTACAACTACATGTAATTGTAAATTTGAATCTACATGTACACTTAAACTACATGTACATGTACATTTAAACTGAACTGCTGTTCTGTGAAAACAAATGTGTGTACCACTAATGTGCACTAAGTTTAGACAGGTAAGTAAATGTACAAAAAACAATATTTCGTAATTCCTGTGGTCATTAACCCTACCCCCTATTAAAATTGGAGGATTTAGGACTTTTAGGGTGATACTATACATGTACATGTACTGAGGACAAGCCTTTGTCTTCTCTATTGTCCCTTCACTTTAACATTCTCCCACAGACTATAAGTACACAATTGTACCTCCAAGGACCCTTTTTAACAAAAGACCTCCCTCAGAGGACAACAATGATTTCATTGTTGTTTCTTTATCCTTGTGTCCCCATCATACAACACACATAGAATGCATACATGAACATGCAGAAAGCTTAACATTTTACTGTAGCAGTTATTGGCGGTAAAACATGCTGGAAATTACTGCATACCTTAATTGCAACGTGTTTCATTGTAAACATGTGCACTGATCTATGAATGAACATGTAAACCATAATGTATACATATCAATACACACATGAAAATTGAAAAGGTAGACATTGCCTTGGAAGCACCCAATCGGGCTAGAAAAAGCCAAAGCGTTCATCCTATAATTGCTGTGGTTGGGAAGACTGAAAATCATCGATGAAAATCATTTCAGCGACGCTAGTTTGGTTTGGAAAATCAGACCAGTGGAATTCACACCAGTGCCCTTGGTCTGTATTACACTTTGGTTGCTACATGTACATGTGTGTGCTAGTCTGCAGGTCCAGATGACAATGCTTCAGTTTGACTTTTTCCTTCAATTCTCGACAAATATTACGCATTATGGTGGAAAGAGGTTACAAAATGTAGGTGAAATTTTGAGGGATTTCAGGGCAATGTGTGCCATTAGTATCAATGGAACCAACACGAAGTACATGTGTACACTCAAAGAAATGACCTATGTGTATGTGTACCTCATCAAGCAACAACATATAAAAATGTATGTGTGTGTGCAAACAAAAACTTGTGTGTCAAAGTTTAAGTGTGTGACTGGCATATGTAACAGTGCCGGAACACTTCTGAAAGTGCGGAGGGGGGGGGGGGGGGGGGGGGCAAAAGTAACTCCGGTGCCGGCCAGCTGCTGCCCTTTTCTATGTTTTTCTTTATGTGGAACTGCCAAATGTGGGGTGGCCATTCCCCCCTCTGTTCCACTGCCGTTGTATGTGTACAATGAATGTGGCCAGTTCAGGCCTTGCGCTAATTATTTTTCATGAACTGCACATTTCATGCATTTCAAATTTTCACTAATCCTTAGAACATTTCACTAGCCCATATATAGCAGCATTTGACAATTTAATTATGCTTCATGGTATAATGCTCAAATAAAAACAGGTTTGAAAAATAATGACAGGACAACAGAGGTTTAGTGTGAGGACAAACAAAATGAAAAAAATTTTTTTTTTTAGGAAATTACATGAAATAAATTGGGGGTTTTGTCCAACAAATGATCGTCCTGTTACATAAACTTCATATTATAGTTCTGTTGAGCGCAATTTGGAGTTTTGCACAAGTTTATTGTACTCCCTCCTGAGCTAATTTCCCTTTGAATGAATTAAAGGAGTGAGTACAATAAACTTGCGCAAAACTCCAGATTGCGCTCGACAGTTCCATTGAAGGCCGGGCAATCTAAGAAGCACGTTTGACTAGCCAGAGCAGTCCTGACTAGTTTTGTTTGTACACCGGGCTAGTACATGTAACTAAATCGAGCCCTGCAGTTACCAACTAAATGTGCACAAACCATGGCATACATTGTGCACGGGTCATGCACTCCAGAATAAATGCCCAACAGCAAATGACAGAATGCCCAGCCATGTCCTGAAATGTTTGCATTATCCAGGCTATTGACAGAGATGTGCACACAGGTAACCCATTAGCACATAAATCCCTTTTACAGAATGCTCAAAGTCAAGCCACATCCCATTAGGCCTGTTCCGGGTATCCGGGTACCCGGATACCCGAATGCCGGCGTCAATATCCGGTTCCATTTTTTCGGTTCGGGTACCCGAAACTTACGGTGAAAAATTCAATGTAAGGTTTCATACCAAAAATAAATAAATAAATACAGAGAATTCGATCTATTTCAAACTCTGTTCCGACTCGAAAGACCCGAACCGTCCGGCGGTGTTTTGAAAACAATGCGTCAACAAAAATGCAGTGAATGGAAAGTATCAATAATGTGGTCGGCCAACGCTGTTTGTATCTTATCTATAGCTATCTTGTTGCTTATTATAGTCTGTCAATGGAAGTGAACTGCGGTTTACGCTGGGGCTAAACTAGCTCCGCGGTATGATCAAAGAGCGGGCGGGAGTAATATTGATCTTGAGAGAGTGAACGTTGCTCAGACACTGGGGCAGCGGGAATGGGAAGCGCTCTCCGTATTAGGCCTACGGGTATACGTTAAAACAAAAACAATAAAAGGCTTTGCTTGGAGGAGGCTTTGCTTGGAGTATTAAATTTGTTTTATGGTGTGTGATTATTTTGGTGTCCGACTACATGTACATGTACATGTGCCCTGTCAACTCGTACCCGAGTCAACTCGTACCCAGGTTAACTCGTACTCTGTGGATGATTTAATATTTAACCCCTTGCGTACGGAAGACGCCAAAATGGCGCAAAAAACAAAAAACAGTACCACCAGGCCGGATATGACGCCATTTGCCGCTATTTGTGCAATTTCAATCCATTGTTGGATTATTGTGTATGTTACGCTTGACTGCACAAGCAAAGGTCGGCGCGACACCCCGGCGCCTCCTGTAAATAACCGTACTCGAGGTCTTTTTAAATATCTGAACCTTCTAAACGATATTTTTATAGAGACTGGACGACAGGTAATGACTGCAGATGTGAAAACGTCTTCAATGGAGAATGTCTTATATAATAGGTCAAATTTAACATAATTAATGTTCAACTTCAAAGGTCCTGGTGTCCCTGAAATAATTGAAATCAGTAATAAACACGAAGCCAAGATCGTAACTTTGCCTTAATAAGGCGGTTACACTACATGACCCCCCATTTTTGTTCTTGTGCTGGATATTTTTCGCCGTCCCTGCGACAGAAGAACCGCCCCAGTATAAAATCGCTTTGGACAAGGCTTTACCTCTTTTTTTTACCAAGAAGATAGTGGCACGCTCCGTGCAGTCGCCCAATCACAGGCTATTACGAACGTTGTGATATCTGGCCGGCGCCGAACAACCAATAAGTCCATATGAAGAGCCACAGTAGACCAATCACGCAGTTCAGTGAGTCCACCTCGCACACGTGCCGTCCAATCAGCACACGGCACTCGCTCCCCGGCCCCTGTGTGCAGTGCACGTGCGGCATGCAGTGCATGCATAGACTGGTTGCCGCATTTCCATCATGCCTTCTTTGGCACTTAGTGGGCGGCGCGGCAGGAACCAGTACAGCATTGCTGCATTGAGCATGACACGCGTGTTTTCATCACGGTGATAGGAAATCACGCACCGAAAGGAACTTGTAATCGCGAAGGGAACTTGTAAAAACAACGGAGGTTTCTTTAAAAAAAATAGCGAATGTAAGTAGGCAAACAAATTACAAGCGTTTTTGACGGAAATATGTTATTGAGAGGCGTTTTGTGAAGACGGAAAATACAACAGGATTATTTTTTTTATTGATTTTTTAATGTTTTTTGTTTACTTGCCGATACAAATTTTAGGGTCGCAGCCGTAAAATTAGAACGGGTAACCGGAAGCAAAACTATTTTTGTGGGGGCCTTTTAGCGGCTGCACGGTGCACACAAGGACATTATAAACCTTGCTCTATGATTAGACAGTGTTTGTTTGTTTGTTTGTTTTGTTTTTGTTTTGTTTTGTTTTTTTTGGTTGTTTTTTTTAACGGTCCACTTCCGGGTACCCGAGAACCGAACCAGTGTGGCGTTCGGGTACCCGGATCCAAAATTACCCGTGAACGCACAGCCCTACATCCCATCCATGTCAAATTTAAACAAATTTCGCAAAGCACATGGTTCGTGTAAATGTAAATATTATGCACATCAAGTCAAAACCTCAAATGTTACAGGAAGTTTGTGACATCTATGGTGAGATACAAAGAATTATGAGCATCGTGAAATTATGATTTCAATATGCATGCATTGCTGTTGGCCTTTTTTGTAACACTTTTAGTGACTGAATGATACACTTTGAAAAATTAATATGCAAACACATCTTACCGGCGTAATGCTTGGTAGTGCGAACTTGAAAAGAGAAAATTTCAAAGAAATCAGATAAATTACTGAATGCATCAATCATCCAATAAAGCAAGTTTATATAGATTAATTAATTAGATGGGTTGTTTTGATTTGTACGTAGCAAAGTTTTAACGTACAAATGTTTTTGTGCATTAATGTATACACATTTTTATGTTGATCAATAATGGGATAAAGTAACCCATGTAGATACAACTTACAAGTACTGACAGACACAACAGATGAAGGAGCAACAAATCATGGCTTTGCTGGGTCCGCATGCCACTTTCAACAATTTTGTGCTTACCTGAGATCCAAGTCATTCTCCGTGATTTCTTCCTCATCGGATTCATCGTAGTTATACACGTGAGTTGAAGCAAACTCCATCTTTCATTCAAATTTCAAATATGAATATCCTTCTTCAAAGTGAAAACACACAGATGAAAAAATAAGAAATAAAAGCTGAATATTCTTACAATAAAGTTACCCTTTACCCCATGTAAAGCTGTTTAGTTTTTAAATCTGCACTTTATTTACCTTAAACAATGGAGGTAGGAAATGCTTAAAATTTAAACTTACTTTCTGAACCTGGAAGTAGAATTTAGAAACATCTGTTAATTGAAAATTGCAGTTAATATGCTGATTTCATCCAAATGCCTGAGTAATAATTCTCCGTACCAAAGCAAGAGAAATCGTCCGTGTGCGGAAGTGACTCGCAAACGTCTCATGTGGCGTGACTCAACTTGAATAACCTAAATTTTGTAGCAACTTTTCTATCATACATACATACATACATACATGTACATGTACGCATTGGGCGTGCTCACGATCCGTGCATTCAATTCTGCAGCGCCGAGTGAGCCGAAGAACACATCGAGTAAATAGATTATAATGACACAATAAACAAAATAGATCTCCCATTAAGTTGTGCCAAAAGCAATACAAACCTACATTTTGATCATCATATTAAATAAATAATTAAAAATTCATTTTTTTTGGGTTTTGATTAACCTAATGTAGAATACAGCATCAAAACAAAGTTTGACAGTGAAATATTCATCCGCTAAGTTAACACGGCTCGTTCGGCTCGCGAACGAACAGGTACTGTGCCTCTGAAATGGTTACGCTTGTTTTACATCATCTCGGTTCTTGGAACCACTCCTAATGCTGCAATGACAGCGCCATATATGGAATATGATGAATATGCAGCATATGCTCATGAATTAAACATTATAAAGTTGTCATTGGCAACGTGTACACTGAGTGCACCGACCGGCACCAGTTTCCGCTGTCGTTGCTCGGAGCAAGAAAATTCACTATTTTACGTTTTTTTAAGGACAGCAATTATTTTTTCTAAATGTAATGTACTGTATTCCTATAATATCGATGCAGTAAGTGGGAGAGTAAAGGTAGAAAGAGGTAAGAAACTCGAGGCTTAACGGTTAGTGTTATTTGTTTTGTTTTGACTTGGCCCACACGCATAGGCCATAGGGCCTACCAGTACTAGTACTGCATGGTGTGTGCACTCACTAATGTCGTTACTACATGCAGCCACTCCAGCATAGCCAGGCATATAACGTTAGACCATCGCAAATACCGCCTGGTTGAGACGTCACAATTGATTGTGGGAAGGAAATGGGAGCCATTTTTGTGCGCGTTTCCTCCCACAATCTCTTGTGACCATTGTGATGTCTCAACCAGGCGGTATTTGCGATAAGTAAACATTTGTTAAAAACAAACCTTCCTAGGCCTAGCCTCCTTGTACTTTATAGTGGTGGCTATTGTTATGGACCTATCAATTGTTCCCCCTCCCACCACCCTGGACGTCGGGATTTGTAATTTTGTTCACGTCTGAGGTTGGTGATTAGGTTATTTCTGAAACTTCTTTGAGAGTTATGAAAATCGGCCCAACACTGTTGTACATGAGAATAGTGCCCCAGGGTGGGGTTTTTGGTTACTTCTGAAAATAGCAAAATGACAATCCCCACATTGGAGGTGGGATAGCCCAGGGGAGGGGTGGGGGAAACAATTGAGATGCATGCATAACTTCGTTACGGAAGTATGTCTGTGCATGCGCAAATAGTTGAATGGATGGTGGCATGCATATATTACTTTTCATCTTAATTGAGCTGCAGCGATAGTCTAGTGAGCAGCGTGTAGGACTGCTGTCCATGAGGTCTCTGGATCGATTCCAACTCTGACTTCTTCCCAATTTTGTTTGGGGGGGGGAGATTTTTTTAAAGGAAAAAAGTCTGAAAACCTGTCAGTGACTACGTTCCTGGTTAGAGAAAATTTTGGAGGTTTTTTTAACAAAAGTGAAGTCCAAAAACCACTCTTGTAACAAAAGCCCACGGAAAACTTTACCCTAACAGTAGCCACAGCATTATAAAAAGTATTCAAGCAAATTAAAAAAAATATTTCTTGGGCAGAATATTTTATTTTTTTTGCTTGTTAGTTTTTCAAGGCTTTAAATCATATTTCCTATCATGCCATTGGCAATGGGTTGACTTGTACCTTCCCCAACTTGAATCCTAGGTACTAACTTGTACCTTTGCTATCTTGTACATCTCCAGCCCTTACCCTAACTTGGTAGATTTACACACAAACTATGTGAATTTAATGTTTGATCATTTCATTAGTTGTTGACCACAGTACCAATTATATAATTCTGAGTCCTACCTTTGGGGGTTCGTTTTTTTTCACCCCCAGACACACGTGGTGCACTGGAAGAATTGGCAACAATGGGCAGGCTACCACATGGGCAGAAGACAGCCCATGTCCAGGCCAGCTCTGGGCCGGACGCTGACATCATGAAGTTCTTCTCCACCTCGTACTCCTCATCTTATGGCAAAGATGGTTACAGTCCGAGAACGGGGAAGCACGTCGGGACGGGATACCAATCCAACTTCCGCCCAGGGGTGTACTACAGCCAGCGGATTGACGTGCGGGACAACCCAGCAATGGAGTAAGTGAACCGAAGAAAAACTCCCAGTCATTAACCCCTGGTGTGCGGCTGTTATTGATGGAGCGATGGTATGCCAAGAATGGGGCTGTGCAGCCAAGTGTAAACACAAACAATTAGGCACCACACTGAAGGCCTATTCATCACATTTGGAGCCCCCCCTTTTGTGTGAATAAAAACTTTGTTTGAAAAAGCTCCATCTATTCATTACACTCTCATTCAAGAACAATATAGTTGAAATATGAATGGATTGAGTATGCGCAGGAATGTGCATATATACAACAACCAACCAGGTGGTCTTTTTCAAATCGTGGCTACTTCTTTGAGAATGCTGGTAACACCATGTGAAATAAATCTCTTCTAGGAAGATGTGTGGTTCAAGTTGGAGGAGTGGGACATTCCTCGCCTTCCACTGCTGTGACCCTGGTTCGAATCCTGCCTGAGGCTAACATCTGGATTGGGTTTTAAGTTCTTAACTGATTGCGTGGGGTTTATCCAGAATTGTTCTGTTTGGTATTTCCACATCCAAATTACCTTCATCATCATCTACCAAGAAAATAAGTCGAAAGACTTTTGTGGGCTATCCCAGCCTGAGTGCCAAATAAGAAATAGAAACAAAAATTGACCCTAGCTTCGTTCAGTTTCTGAGGTCACTGTCATGGAGCTGCAAAGCACAGAAAAGATGCGAATTACTTGAGACAATCTGCACCTCTCTTTTTTACAAAGGGAAAAACCAGAAAGGAAAATGTTTACCAGTTCTGTTCTCTATTGTTCATAACAGTGCATAATGCAGTGTGTACATTTTTTCTCGAATGCAGGAAACTTCTACGCAACAATTACACCTCCATCACAAAGATGCACTTCAACCCATCCCAAGATTCCAGCGGTCGTGACCCCTTACCTGCCAACTTGACCCAAGTCGGCAGTGGTTTCACACGGCAGGACCCCATCATCACGACCCCCACAGTCAATAACGTAAGCCACAATTTATAATCAGTCAACTATTTTACTTCTGAAGTGAATATTCCCATATATTATATTTGTTCAGTCATGCATAAGAGGCTGTTAACCTCTAGAATACGGACGATGGCCATGGTTTGGAAAACACCACCTGGCCAGTTGTCATCTATACGCGCATTCCTGCACGAACTCAATCCATTGTTTGCCCATCGGATGCGCAAGCCCGTATTGGCATACCAGCACCCCATTCATAACAGCCGGCCGGAAGAGGTTCAACTATATATATTTTTTTTCATTTTATTTATTTTATGTAACTGGTTGTGTCAAATGTTTGGATATCAGGTACGGCATGTCTGCGTAGACACTCGTAACCATGGTATCGGCCCAGCGATCAGCGGTGTTCTTCCCAAGCACAGGCCGCTCCTACACAAGCTCAGATCCAAGGATCCGGTGTCGGCAGAAAATGCTGCACATGTGAGTAGGCACACAGCAGTTAAACACTCCTTCACCTCTTGAATACAGATGACAGTCATAGTCGTGGTTTGAAAAGGAGCACCTGGCTGGTTGATGTCTATAGGCGCATTCCTGTGGTTGAAGAGGTTGAAGTGACGTACAATGCCTTATACTGTAGCTATAATAAGCTGGAGCCCATATTATTAAGCAACTAAGCACACAAATTTGCTTAGCACAGAAAAATGTTGTGCTGCAACAAAAGATTAGCAAAGTTTTGTGTTATGTATACAATGTTTGATGACTGGTTTTCAGCTGGTATACATGTATGTTTAGCAAGTCAATATCCTATGTAATATATCCTGTTTAGCAATCCTGTTTAGCAACCCTGTAATCAAGATCATTCCGTCTTGGACCAGTATGGTTCACCGGGCTAGGTCTGATTTCATAGATCTGCTTGAAGGTTAGTGGAAAAGTTATGCTAACTATAGTAGAAAAGTGTTGGGTATTTTGTAGCTGTTTCTAACGCCTGTGCGTCTACCTGGAGATTTCTGTTGTTGCATCACTATTTAAAGCAAATTCACAGACAAACAGACAGACGGATGGACTGATTGATGGATTGATTGCTCTGACTGACTGACTGATTTGTATATTCCAAAGCTTTTTAAAACATTTGTTGAACTTTGTAAGTATAAAACCACTTTTTTTAAGAAATTAGTAAACAACAGAAAGAAGAACAAAATGCTGGAAAAGTTGTTGGAACTCAATTATGCAATTCCTATGCATATTATATTAGTTGAAAACACGAATGACAAACTCCTCTGCATAGCAGGAAGGGGATATCATTGACTGGAACAAAAGCATATAACTTTATTAAATGTATAATCAGTTTTATGACTTTGTTTTATCTCTTAGGGTCCTGGATTCATGTCAACAGAGTCCAAAGTCCGTTACCAAGGAAAGCCAAGTGAACGCCGTAAGTGACCTCATTTTTCATGAGAAATTAATCAAAGTATTATATTTTCTTCCTTTTTTTTACCTTATAATAGTGGGTGGTTACAATCACATCATTTTTTTGGCAGCGTTTCATTGAAGTTCAATTGCAAGTTCATTCTTTTTCTGTGAAACTTGGTCATAATAGGCATTATACACTTTATGTAACTGGTTGTAAAGTTCTAACAATAAATTGTTCTTAAATTGGAAAACAAGGTACAATAGGAATTACTTTAATTTGGAAAGACAAAAGTACATTTTTCTCTGTTTTTTTTGTTGTTGTTGCATTTACTAAAGAAGGGCTCTTGTAATTAAATTTCACTGTACAATTTTGTGTCAAAAATTTCCTGTTCACTTTTCATTTTAGTTGATGTGTCGACCAAAACAGTTGGCCGGAAGGAGGGGTCTGGGTATACACATGCCTACAATGTTGAACCAATCCAATTCCATCCTGGATCTTCATTCTCCAATCAGCTTCCGGTAAGTTGTAATCCGGTAATATGAATATTCATGATCAATGAAACAAGTAGACAGTCAGGTTTGATCTTTTCAATCCCCTGTGGATTTCAGAAAACTCCAATCAGATTATATGAGGCAGGATTTAGCGAAACCATTAGCCAGTTGGATTTTGTACAAGTGTTGTTTTTCCACATGCCCGGATATTTAAATTCAGTAGATTTCTAAAAAAGGTATAAAGTTATTTCTTTTGATATTTTGTTCATTTCTAATAAAAAAATTCAATTTAATTGAACAGGGTTTCTACACAGACCGGCCAACTGGTGTGAGCGTTATGAAGACAGCATATTTGCCTTCCAAGTACTTGCAGGTAACGTTATCAACTGTACAAATTTAAAACAAATAGGAACAGTAAAATACGTCCTATAGATGTAATGTAAAACATCCGAGTCAGCAATGATAATAATGGAGAGTAGGTCTGGGAAATTAAAATGTTGATGAATATTTTTGTAAATAGCCTTACTTTAATCAGGCTATTTCTGTTAACACTTAAATTTTCTGTTGTGATTGAAGTCATTTAAAGAAATTAAATGGTTACGTTTCTCAAACAGTGGTAAAATAAATTTCAAAATAAAATGGTACGGATTTTATACAGTAAAAACAAGCAAGGCTTCACTGTTAAACGAATGTAAACAATGAAAATGACAAAAACTGGACATCTTTCAAGTAAAACAAATCTGAGCATTTTCTTGGTATCTTTGCACACAGGGAGATGAGAAACTACCCGTCGTTGCCAATCGATCAGAGCGAGAGACAGGATTCACTCATGAGAAGGCCAAACCGCTCTACGTCAACAGGGTCATGAGAGATGTAAGACATGTTGCTGATTTGTCGTAAATGCCTGAAATTTCGTTCTTTAGTGAATTATTAAGACCCAGATAGGGATTTGCCCCCACCCCACAATAAATGTGTTTTTTTCCTATCCTTAAGTCTGGATAAATTACTAAAATAAATAAATAAACATCACGATCTTTATTTCTTATGTGGTCATCATTGTTTCAGAACCATTTATTTTTTTCATTTTTTTCACTTCTAAAGCACCTCATTGGTTGTGATTTAAAGGAAAGTCAAGCACGAATTTGTGCAGGAGCCGCGTCGTCCACCTATGAATCAGTAAAGCATAGTAAATGTTGTAGCGCCCTCTTCTGTTGAGCCGTGTCGCGAAAACGAATTTGGCACAAGAAGAAGAAGAAGAAGAAGAACAACAACGCTAAGCACTTATAGAGCCCCGTCTGCGATGCGACGCGGCTAATTAATCCTGGTAATTTCAGCATTTTAACACCAACTCAGGCCTCCACATGCATTTTGCCGTTTGTGCCAAATTCAGATAGCTGAGTGTGTATGACGGTATAAGGCGAAATTGGGCTGGGCTCATAGAAATTAGGGGTAAACCAGTGTTTAGTCAAGACCATCACAAGAGACAAGACCACACAATTCCCTGCAAGACCAGCACAAGACTAGCAGTCTTAATCCAAGTCTTAAGCTATTCAAATGAACTGTAACAAAAGCATTCCTTTGTCATGGTTTATGCCTGTTACAAGCTGGTCTTGTGAATGGTCTTGTGCCTGTTCTTGAAATGGTCTCGACTACAACACTGGTAATTACAGTCTTCACAGAGAAATTGTTATTTTGCAATGTTAGAGACTATCACAAGGTGATTGTATACTATATATATGAACCAAAAAAACTTGTCAAAAATCAATTTTGTGATTGGTCCTGAAAACATAACCACTACATTCCTCTTTTCCACCCGTGCAGGCTTATACTACCAAGGAGCAAGTGCCAAGTGCCGTTGAGAATAGAATGAGGAAATCCGACCCAGCCGAGTATCTAAACATGACGAACCCTGACAATCACTCCTCGATCACTGCCAAGATCTTCCTAGGCAAACAGAGACCAGAGCCTAGTGAACATGAACGACTTGGACGGTTCTTTGTCGGAACAAAAGTAAGTATATCTAGGCTAGAGCTCCATTTCTTTAGAAGGCATGGAAAGTATTCAATGCATTTATACAGGAATAACAATAATATTTTGGCATTTTGTGGGCCAGGTGAGGTTGTAGAAAACATTAAAAGTGAGGGTTGGGGAAATCTGAACCATAAATTTCAAATATTTTTACATTTTTGTACCAAGTTGATTTTTACATTTTGGCTGTCATGATTGTGCCCAATTGTAAACATTTCTGGAAAAGTGTCCCCAAAATGGTTTTCTCCCGGAAAGAAAATATGTTGAGAAGTCGGGGAGGGGATGGGAGTGACGTTCGGGGTGTTAGTTTGGGTTCGGGGTGTTAGTTTGGGTTGCGAGGTGATAGCATTTTCAATTAAACAAAAAATCAAAATCAAATAAAACAACAAATATTTTTTTATAAATTGACAAAATGTTGGCGGATCAGAAGGATAGACCACTGATTCTTAGAATGAAGTCAGGATTTGCCAGAAATAATAGTTCCCGCCATCTGTATTTATTGGTAGAAACTGAGCCTACCTGCTTACTATTTTGAATATTCCATTTGTCTTGTATCCCCCAGGAGCTTTCTGGATATAGTGATAACAACGACAAGCCACAAGTCCAGATTCCCATTGAACCTATGAGGTGGATTACACACTACGACACAAAGTAAGTACCAACAATCTTGCATGACATGTTATTGCCCGTTTGGTAGTTGGCATAGTGCTCGTTTTGCTGCATTCACCCCTGCAACCCAGGTTCAATCCTGGCCTGGGGCAGATATGTGAATTGGGTTTTATATCCCCCGACTGATTTTTGTGTGATTCCCTGAATTCTGGGTTTTTTCCCTCCAACCTCTGCAGTTGAATCTTCTTTCTGGTCTTCTCTCCAGGTTTATTTAGGCATTCAAGTATTATATGGACTTTGAGGAGTCCTTGATTTCATTTCGAGAAAGACTTAACCACATGAAAAAAGACCACCTGGCCGGTTGTCATCTATATGCACATTCCTGCACGTACTCAATTCATTGTTTGCCTTGCGCTTGGCTGCACAAGCCCCTATTGGCATTAATAACAGCCGGCCAGAATGGGTTAATAAAAAGAATTTCAAACTGATTTGTCAACAAGAAAGCTGCATGTTTTCTGTATCACTGAAGTTTGGCAAAATAAGTTTGGCAAAGTTGGGTTTATTGCCCCTTCCCAACGTGTTTGCAAATTTCACAGAATTTTCATGAGAAGCTACACAATGTATATGCTGGACAATGCTGGACAAAGAGTCTTCGTTCCTCTACATCATGAATGGTTTAGTTTTAAATTAAGTAAACAAATTGTACAAACGGTGAATGTGAAAAACTGTTCAGAATGTTTTTGGAGTGAATAAAGAGAATAGACAAGAGAGTGGAGTTTGAACCTGCAACCTTTACCTCACTGTACCGGTGCTCTATCAACTGAGCTCTACTAACTGAGACTTGCTACCCATAAACATATGAATCTTACCCCAATTACAGGACACAACCTAGGAAGTGGTGGTGTGGAGATCACTCGATGAGGATACATTTTATCACAAATTATTATATAAACCACTAGGAGAACTGACTACCATTACTAAAAAAAATTTAATCAAAAAATTAGCTGGCCTGAAATTTAAGTGAACAAAGAAAATGAACAAGAGCAAGACTTGAACCAGCGACATCCAGATTACCATGCCAGTGCTCTACCAACTGAGCTATCTTGCCCTAAGCTGGCAAGCTCCCATTTTTAAAAAATCAGTATCAGATCCAGAGTAAAATGTTTTGTTACAACTCTGTACAGAAACTCTTAATTCTATTATGGATAACCCTGCATTGATCTCGTAGGTTCTACAACATGAACCCCAAGGGTAAAGCGCGAGCTGGACGTACATTTGGTAACGTCATGGATCAACTCCCGGATGGCTTTACCAAGAGTACTGCTGTGCATTCCTTCGGCCCTCAGCTGGACTCCACAGGTCAGCTGAGGCAGCTTCACCCATACGTGGCCAGGTTGGTTGGAAATAATTCATGAGTCTCAAAACCACATTTTGTAAATCTCATGTTTGCTGCAGAGTTGTAATCAAGGCAGTCAGTCGCGAGTCAGTCGCGAGTCAGTCGCGAGTCAGTCGCGAGTCAGTCGCGAGTCAGTCGCGAGTCAGTCGCGAGTCAGTCGCGAGTCAGTCGCGAGTCAGTCGCGAGTCAGTCGCGAGTCAGTGTCAAATAAGAAACTACTTGGATGTATGATGACACAGGAATGCCTTTGACTTGACTTGCGATGTGACTCGTGTTTGACTCGACTCTGGTTGAAGGAGCGAAAGTGGAGGTCAAGTTGGTGTACAGACGCCACAAAAGAAATGGTCCCGAAATCATGTTTATATTTTTCGTTTTATATTTGGGGGCGTTTGCTTATTTAATTTAAGTATCCATTTTTTTTTAATCAGTTTGTACTTTCATTGATAGATATTTTGGTATTCCTTAAGAAATTTATATATAAATTAATTTTGTTAAATTGATTTTTCATAATTTATTTCATTGATTTGTTTCTTACATTTTTTAAATTTACTTATTGTGATTTCAGGAGTATCAAGGCTAGAGACATCTATTACGATGACCACACCCATGATACCAAGAAACACGCCAGTTTCCATAGCAACATCCCTCAAGTCTTAGCCAGTGTGTAAAAGCCATCAATTCCTGCCTCAGCTGAAGCCTTGATGTACGGAGGCTGTAGCTTCATTGGCTAAAAAGATCACTCAGACCACAGTGATATACCCGCATGTTTTTACTGCACAAAAAAAAAACAAGGTGAAGTTAGCCCGTGTCTGAAGCGGGTATTTTGTGGCTACGGCTTTGGCTTCTTCCATTGGTGCATGATGGAGAGTAGCCGTAGCCACCGACAAGAATGCCCGTTTTGGACACAGCCGTACACTTCTTAACACAGAGTGCCCCCGACAGACCGATCTGGAAATACCCGCCTTCTTTATGTATTGACCAATCACAGTGGCAACTATGGTCTGACATCCCCGTCAAGGGGGCGGGGTTTCATTGATTGTTGATCACGTTCGCTTTATTTATATACCAATTGTCTTGCTCGTGTTAAAATTGTAAAATGTCTTCGTGCTGATGTACATTGCTTTCAAAGTTGGTGTAAAAAAAATCAAAACTTCCTATCTGGCGCATATGGTTACTTGATTACCGCTTTCAGCAGTGTTTAGAGGATGCTCGTAAAGGACGTTGTTTGTACTGGCATTAAATGTCTAGTGATTTTATTTCACAGGCTGCATGTGTAGGCGACAACACTCAAGTGAACATTAAGCATTTTTTACCCCCAAGTATTTTTAGAGATTTTGTGGTGATGGATCACATGTGATAGAATTGAATATTAATATATTTTTTTGCTTTCATAATTTCTTGGCTTGTATGCAAATAGAACGTGCTACATCAGTTGTTACCAAAAGTGTTTCTTGTCAATCACAATGTTTAAATTAAGTCAAGAATTCATTGAGTGCATTATTTTTGCTATCTTCTTTTAATTACAAGGCATAAATTAGTTTTGTCTGCTAATCGGCTGTTGTTCTGGCTTCTTTTTATACCAAATTGTTTCATATTCCTTTCTATACTATATTTCATTGTAGTTTAGTTAAATCTTTATTTTCTATGTAACAAAACAAAAATTGCTTCTTCCAGTTTCTATCATTGCTTTTGCGCTGAATTTTGGTTTTTGTTGAACAAGATTATTTTTTTAGTTCATTTAAAGGATGTTTCAATTGAATCATTTTTTTTTAAATTTCATAACGGCTTCGCTTCTTCCGTATCTTTTCCATCTGTGTGAACTTTAAAGTGATATATTACATTTTATCCCAAGCAGTTGTGAATCATGTATTATGATAATGCCTGTAAAGGAATTTACATGAAAAAGAATGATTTTCCAATTGTACTTACGATTATGAAACGAGTACATGTATATTTTGTTTCACATTTTTTCCAAGCATTATAATATTAAACGTAGTGTACACGATTGGTAATCCTCCCAACTTTTGTTTACTGAATTATTACAAAATACCTTACTAGACTAAGTTAATAGCAGTCTCAATCATCCTGTGAAATGATGGCACCTGGTGTGCTGTCGTTTTCAAGAAAAGTTGAAATTTATATCGTTTTCCAACGATTGTTCGGCCGAACAATCGTTGGAAAAAATAATGGATTTTAAAAATACTGCCCTCTATTGACCACTTGTAGTTAGTCCGTGTTGTGTCTAAAATGGGTTAACAATCCGAAAACGGGCGCAAGGCTGCAATTATAGTACAAGTGTGTGTCGCGTAGTGTACCATAGCGACGGGTTGTAACCAGTCGGCTCGCGCAGTTATGTGACCAATTGAAAACGATCCTGTTTACAAAAATTGGGCTTACTTTACAAGAGGGCGATTTTACAAATCCAGTTAGCTGCCACCCAACGGTTGACAACAAATGCCGTTTTTCTCTCGTTTTTTGCCATCCAAGAATGCAAAACTTTGAACAGGTCAGTCCGCCCATTTCTGAAAATTGCAACAATGACCAATCATGTACACTACCATTAAATGTTGCTTATTCGATAAATAGACAATTGTAGTTTAAGTTGGAATTGAATAAATATGTATACTTTGGCCTGTGTCTTACTTTGGTCTTGTGCATTTTCTTCCGTAAGCAGATTGGGCCAACAAAAATGTCTATAGGAGTTTACCATAATGCATTGTAAGGAAAGGGGGAAACCAGTGGTTTTCCAGAATGATGGAAAGTGGGGGGGGGGGGGGGGGGGGTGGATGCAGAACTCATTTCTTTTACATGTGCAGTGTACTAACTTTGACGTACAAGAAATAAAATGTGACCAAAAACCATGACAACTGAATAGTGCCATGATACACAAAAGTGCTTTCATTCACAATAGAGAAGACTTTATTGTTAAAAACTGACTTAATTCCAACTTTAAAACCAAAGACCTTAAAAAGAATTATTAATGCATTGTAAGTACATTTAAAATATGGAATTCATAAATGAATCCGTGTTCCGTAATGTATACCCTCTGTACAATTAAGACTATTTTTGATATCGCCCTTTCATGTGCACATACAATCTACATGTACCGTTTTATCAAGTCTAGTACCTAAACATGTACTGCACCACATTTGTACACGTGCTACTTCGTGGAAACACTGTAATGATTTTATGAAATAAAACTTAATGCACATTGAGCTTGTGCAAATTACGTCACTGGCTACAAACTGGCACGTGCATCGGCATTTTTGGAGTCAAATTTTGGCGACGCGCTTCAGCTGTGCAGTTTTCTGAACAAATTTCGAGCAACATGTGTTCATGCATGTTTAGAACATTTTGATGCTGTGCATATACAAGCACCTGATGGTGTACAATATGCAGACATGCAATTTGAATGCAATTTGACTCCCCAAATGGCTGTGTGCAAGGTGTTAATACATGTACATTCATGTACCTGAAATGCCAGCCAAATATGTGACCCGCTCTGGAAAAAGGTGTATTATGTCGCAAAATATGAAAAATGAGTTTTATGTATGTTTAGAAAGCCCGCTATGTAAGCTTTCATTTGGTACATGGTAGAGCTCCAAAGCCCTTTCCGTTCTGGAGACATCGCGTTTTTGCATATCAATTAGTTCTATGGAGTTCAAATTGCACAACAGAGAAAACAGGCTTTGAAATAGCTAGTTCTAATACAATGCAATCGAACAATGCACTCTAAAAAGGTTATTTTTTCACTTTGTTCTCTGAAATCAACATTGTTGTGCACCAAACCTGAAACTTTACATATTTAAGATGTCATTAAAGACAAAAAACAAAAAACGAATTTTGACGAAAAATTTCACCCTCTCAACGTTGAAAGGGCCATTACACGTAAATGCATAGCGCGACTTATATCACCTTTTTCTGGAGCGGGTCACATTATATGGTAGTACCACTTAACATCTAAGTTTAAATTGAACACATACCGTACTTGCAACTCCACAAAAAGTGTATCCATCTACATATTCAAAAAAATGCCAGACACTAATTCTTCTGGCAAATCTACAAACCTCTTTGCTCACAGTGACAAAACACCCTCAAACAAACAAAACGATGGTGCGAATCTTAAAAACCAAATCCATAAAAAATAAATTACATGAACATGTACAGAAAAAGTTAAACATGTAAAAAGTAAATGCTTTTTTCTTTGGCAAATTTTTACAGAACAAGCTTAGTAGAAAGTTATGTACACACGTACATAAAACATGTATCATTTCAACCGATGAAACTTGGATAAGAAATGTTCAAAAAGCAAGAATATACAGTACCAGAGTACATGCTGAAACATTCAACTACAGTAACCTTTGAAAAAAACCTGTATGCTGATGTGTTTGAATGTAGACCGCTTCAACCTAATTCTATTATTTTTTAGCAACTAATTCTACATGTAAATTTAATCCTGTTTGACGATACCAATTTCTTGCACATTCTTCCCTCCACAGACCGAGTTTTTTCTTTCAGTTCTAGATAACTAAATGTTTTTTTTCCTCAAAGTCCCTGCATGCACGTGCCACATGTACATTACTCAAAGACTTTCATTTGGTACATGCCACAGTAACCATTTGTGACCGGATCTTGGAAAAACAAGTCTTGAATTTGTTGTTAGGTGTTCGAGCATATCTCTAAAAGGCAAACCCTTTAGAGATACAACTAAAAATCTCATTTGGCACCTTCTGGCTTGTTTAATGGATTGGTCACATTTGTAACTAAACCCACCACATATTGTAATAAATGCCCCAAAAAAACACCCCCAAACTTGTGTTGCCCTTAAATGGGATAAATTGGGAGGGAGGGTCAGTCGGTCGATTGTGCCGTCGTAGCTGTATTTGAAGACCAGGGTTCCCACCATTTCATGAAAACAAAATTCCCCGAGTTTTCCCTGATGAATTTTCAAAATTCCAAGATAATTATTTCGACCTATATCCTGTTTGACACGTCTTCAATGTTGTTGAAAGAGAGATAAGGAGGGATTTCCACACTAAAAAGCCACCATCAGACAAAATATAACAGACTGACCACTTTCTCTTTTGGGCCGATCAAATTCCCTGACTTTTCCCTGATTTGAGGCATTTTTCTCAAATTCCCTTACTTTTCCTAGACTGGAAAAAGTAAGTTGGGAACCCTAAAGATAATGATTTTGATCAAACTTGTTAATTTTGTGCGGGAAAATAAAAAAATATAAAAAAATAAAAAAAAACTTTTGTGACTTTTAGGGTCGGTCGCGGAGGGCAACACAACTATTATTTTTTTGTTGCCTAATTCCATTCATTTGAAATTACAATCTACGCATGTGTACATGTAATTTATGATTTTGCTAATCTTTGGTCAAATGTGGGCAGTGACATACAAAACTTTGGCCTTATTCATGTGAGAGTATGTAAATAGGGTTTTCATTCATACTTTATAAGGCACATTCTATTTCCCAAATGCCCATGAACAGGGATTGAAGTTTCTTATCAATTATTGTCGAGATATCAAATTGGTTTGTTTGTTTGTTTGTTTGTTTGTTTGTTTGTTTGTTTGCTCAGTACAGTAACTTGTACTGTCAAAATTTCCAAAGTTTCATATTTCAAATTGTATCTAATTTTTTCTGATTGATTTTTTTTGTAAAAATCACTTGAGAAGTTAATACCTGATTATATACATACCATTCGAAAAATAGAGGTAGAAACAATGTATACTGTTATGAGATATACACTTCACCATGGGAACTCCAAAGTACATGTACATGCACATCAAACTTTGTTCAACTTAAAAAAAAAAAAAAAAAAAAAACAATTTAAAACAATTCTGCATCAATTCTCAATGATATGTCGATGCACAAACAGAAAAATCTTAAGTAAGAGGCATTATTCCTGATGGCCGTCTCCATAGATCTTCATAACCATCATGGACTGCAGCACGCCAAACCTTCTTGGAGTCACAATTCTGACAAATCATTTGAGAGAAATATTTCGAGGAATTCGGGCACACAAGGGAAGTGGCTGCTTAAAATCCATTCGATCGTTTGGAAGCAATAAGTTGAACATTTGTCAGCAATCAGGTGTTCTCCTGAGTTGTAATACATGTAATAATGAGCAAGGCATTGAGTACTTTTAACAGTTTAAAAGCTGCAAAATTTCAGTCATGTTTTAACAAGGAAAGACAATTATCATTAACCTACTTACCTTCAAACTTAAAACTTAAAAATTGACATTTTAAGTACTGGAACGTAAACAGTACATGTGCATATATTTTAAACAAAGATTTAAAAATTTGTTATAACACACAAAGCATTTCACTTTTAATGCAATATAGCATCATAATTTAAATAATTGCTAATATATCTCACCCATAATGCAAAATAAACACTGTTATTCGTAGGCTAGGCTACCCGATGTAGAATCATTGGCAACAGAGGGACTTGCAAGAATTGATAACCAACAATTTTTCTTATGGAAGCCGCCCAATACAAGGCTAAAAGCCACTCTAGGTAAAGGGCTACAACAGAGGTGGTGGGGTTGGCCACATTTTAGGTTGCCAGCCCTACCACCCTTACAGTTTTCCTGGGTCCAGATCTAAATAGAGGATATATCTTTAATAGATACCACAGAAATTATCCCAATCTTCAGACCTATAGACCCAGGCGGGGTAACTTCCGCCACTGATGAGACAAACTTACCTCCACCTATGCAAGAAGACATGCTAAACAGACGGACAAAGAATGTAAATAACTCCACTGTTCTGATTTGAAATATTACACACATCACTGGTACAGACCAACATAGAGGTTTAGAAACAAGCCTCTTAACATTTTGTCTCGCCAAATTTCTCTCTTAACATCCGAACTCTTTCACTTGGCCTCTGAATGGGTCCCTTTTTCTTCCTGCCGCCGCCGCTGCCAACCTCGTCCATTGCCACGGCAACACTGCAGTTGCCACCTCCCTGCTGCAGTAGCTCCGTGGCCTCCATGGGAATGCCACCATCTTGGAATGTACCATCTGGATAAAGAGGGGTGATAGGGGATGGGGTGATAGGGGATGGGGTGATAGGGGATGGGGTGATAGGGGATGGGGTGATAGGGGATGGGGTGATAGGGGATGGGAGGTCTCCTTCAAATTCGGGACTGCTGCTTTCCAAGGACAGCGAGTGGTAGCATGTGTAGCCTTGACCCAGGAGTGCTTCGGGTGTGCTGGAGCTATGGCTTAATGACAAATTCCCCGATGACGCGTAACCTGTCAATGGACAAATTGACATTTTTTGGCAACGTCCATTACCTGTATATAATCATACTTTTCCCCTAATATCAAACAAACTACAAGGGAAACTGACTTGGTAATTTTGAATGAATTTTCAAAGTAAACCTGCGACCTCCGGAATACCGTACCGGTGGTCTACCAACTGAACTGGCTGTACGGCATTATGGGTTTATGACTTCTGACTGAGGGCAAGATAGCTCAGTTGGTAGAGCGCCGGTATGGTATTCCGGAGGTCGCAGGTTCAAATCCCGCTCCTGCCACTTTTCTTTGTTCACTTTGAAAATTCATACTTTTTCTAACGCCAGCAGGACCTTTTTTGTATTTTTACAATGTCCTACTTCCCAAGATGGCCGTGGGCCTTGACACAAGACTGTTACATCTTTTATAAGAGTGCTACATTTTTTTCCCCCACCATAAAAATTGCAGCCACCCATAAAACATTACGATCAGGGGTTCCATAGTGCGTGCAAGTCTGGCGACTTCAGAATCAACATTTTCTTTGTGAATGTCTTGGTACTCAACTCTGACAAGTCTTACCCCGGACTCCTCATGTCGTCTTGTCGACTATAATAAAACTGCTGACCAATCTGCAATATTTTCAATATGCTGTAAATTGTTGCAAAAACCACTTTATTGCAGTTTCCTCAGCCCGGTCATAAAACAAAATCGTTGAATAAGTACTGAGGATGCTGCATATGTAGCGCCGAATTATGTATTCTCGCAAAATCAGCCTCAATATTGAGGTTAACTTGCATGCTTTATTTCATACAGCTGGTATGCACACAAATTTGTTTAGCATAAAAAATAACAGGTTATCAGCCAGAATGACATAATTATGAATTTTAGGCATTTAGCCGTTGAGTTCAAGATGTGGAAATTAAATATCAGATATGAAATATTTGACATGGTATATACTCACTGCTTCCGTTGTGGTCATTAAAGCTTAGCTGCTCTGGCCTACTGGGGTAAACTTTGTTCACTGAGCTCTGCGATCCACTATCGTACGTCAGCCGGTATCTATCATTTGTGGATGTTCTGCCTTTAATGTTGCCATAGCGATCCATGACCTTTGTGCTTCCGTCCCGTTGCAGCTTAAGCTTATCCGACAGGTTTGCACTGGTTCTGTCTGGTTTGGGCTCCACGAACGCCGTGGTCACAATCCGATTGTTGGAATTGGAGTTGGGGCTGGACTCAAATCTCGGCTGCAGTTGAAAGGTCGTCACCGGTGATTTCAAATCCTCGTCCACGTAATAGCAATAACCGTCGTGCTTTCGGTTTGTTTGTTGTGGTTTTGTTTCCTCCAGGACTGCACTCTGGAATGACGACACGGAACCCATTTCTGACATGGTGTCGAACCGGGCCAGGGGTGCTCGGCCCTCTGGGTACCCGCAGGTTCTTGCGGTCTCGGGTAGACTTTCACAGGAGGCGTACACGGGGGAAGCACTTCCTGTTCTTTGCATATCGGGCTGGTACCCTGCATTGCCTCGACCTGGCTTTGGTGGTCGTGGGCTGGTTTTTGCATGGCCGACTGGTGGGTGAACAGTGTTGCAATTCATATCTGCTCTGGCGTCGCTTGGGCCCCCAGTGTTCAACACAAGACACGATGACGGAGACGACTGACTGGACGATGGCGTTCCCCTCTTTTCCCCAGTTATCCTCGGGTGCCTCAGATGAGGGAAACTCGACGGCCTGTTGCCCTGTTTTCTAGCAAATTTTGGCGGGCCATGAAGCTTTCCGTACTGAAGGCACTGCGATGACAAAAGGTCAATTTAGAATGATTTCAAGCATGGGTTACTGCTTGGCTTTTTTTCTGATCTCATGCATACAGCTGAGAATCTGCGCAAAAACCTATGGATGTTGTAAGCTAGGGCCAATTTCACAGAGCACGTAAGCACAAACATTTCCTTAGCGTGAACAATCTTCCTCGATAAAAAAAAGCACACGACTCATTTCTGGTAACATCAAACAAACCACGCGGCGAACCGACTAGGTTATTTTTTCAAAGAATTTTCAGTGAACAGAGAAAACAGGCAAGAGCGGGATTCGAACCTGCCGACCTCTGGAACACTGTACCGTGCTCTACCAACTGAGCTACCTTGCCCTATGTTGGTGGTCTCCAAAATTGTCAGTGTCTTTGTTCGGAGGCGCTAGTCATAAACCCATAATGCCGTCTAGCCAGGGATGACACCCCAATTTTACCATACAGCCTGGGAAGCGACATTGTGGGGATCACTCATTGAGGATACATACGACTTGTTAAATTTATATCGTCAAACAAACCACAAGGGAAACTGACTGGGTAATTTGAATGAATTTTCAAAGTAAACAAAGAAAACTGGCAGGAGTGGGATTTGAACTCATTTTTTAGTTCAAATCCCAAATTAATTTTTGAATTAATTTAAAACATTAATTCTAAACATTAATATAAAACATTAATATAAAACATTAATTTAAAACTGATAATTTGTCCTTCAGTCTAAGTATCATTAGCACTGTGTGCGAGTGCTTTGCCCGTGAGACAAAACTTATACTCAGGTGGGACTCGAACCCACGCCCCCCTGCTTACTGGCGCAGACATCTAAACCATTGAACATCCAAGCTTGCCGGAAGGCCATTTCGAATGATCAAACAACACGCACCACACCAATCAATGAGATAAATTGAGCTTGCCCAACAGTGATGAAGTTTTCGAGCAATAAATTTTCCCTTTCTGACACGGTCCTCTAATAATATTTTTAGAACCACAACCAGCGTGCCAACCTTGTGAAGGGCAGTCATGACATTCTTCGGTAGATGGTCCCCTATCATAACCGGTGAGATCAGCACCTCGTCAAATGCTGTGTTGTCCCGCCATACAGCAAACCAGGCACAATCTCTCTTGTCAAGTCTGTCAATAAGGAAGGATAGTTAAGGCTAGGAATCCACACTGTTTGAGAACAAGAGGATTATGCATGACAACAATGTGAGACTTTATAGATGCGTGGTGGCAGCAGAGATACCGGTCCTTTTTCATTGGTCGCACCAGGCACGTGCATGCTCAGAACGACCCGCGCATGCTCAGAACGACCCGCGCATGCTCAGAACGACCCGCGCATGCTCAGAACTACGCGCGCATGCTCAGAACTACGCGCGCATGCTCAGAACTACGCGCGCATGCTCAGAACTACGCGCGCATGCTCAGAACTACGCGCGCATGCTCAGAACTACGCGCGCATGCTCAGAACTACGCGCGCATGCTCAGAACTAGCAAAAAGGACCACTTTATGGGACAAGAATCATGTAAACGTAGCATGTCAATTCAATGGATTTCGTCCTGCAAAAGAATAA
The DNA here is from genome assembly GCA_037893225.1 of Hippasteria phrygiana. NCBI lineage: Eukaryota > Metazoa > Echinodermata > Asteroidea > Valvatida > Goniasteridae > Hippasteria > Hippasteria phrygiana. The sequence goes on from JAZGUH010000997.1 coordinate 51,415, forward strand.
CGGAGGAAAACTGTTTTCAAAAAAAAAAAATGCACGTACTACACTATTTGATCTTAGCTTAACGTGTGAAGATTGCCCTATACATTGATACTACAATTGGAGTGCCGTGCTTTTATTGCAAAAATTGTAACTTACTGTTTTGATTCAATTTTTGTGCGGAATGTCTCATTGGAAACTTACCTAATGCCAACTAAATCTATTTTTCAGGGTGTCATGCCTCAAAAGCAGACATAGCATCTTTAAAAAGAAAAGAAAAAAAAAAGACATGTAAAGGTTCTGTATCCAACAATATTAACCCAGACTGTGTGCAAACAATTTCATTCCATTTTGAAAGCTATTATTTGCCCTTTGAATCTTACTTACCCCTCTCTCTTTGGATTAGTTCGTACCACTTGGAAGATCTTCCCCGGTGGGTACAGGGGATTGTGGGTAGTCAGCAGGAGCGAGAGGTTGGTAGGGTGGAAGGCTTTGGTCATTCTCGGTGGCGACGGGGAAGAGTCCGTAGAGTCCCTTGGGGACAGATTCTTGGGATTGATCTCCCGACAGCACAGCAGCCCATCAAAGATGATTCGCCACTGGGTTCAAGGAAATATACATTTGCAAACATCTAAAAACAAAACTACCGAGTTATTATGAAATACCAGAGTTGTATAAATCAAGTCATCACAAGTCACTTCACAATTCTGGTCTCAAGCCATGTAACAAGCTATTCAAACACACTATATAACAAAAGCATTCCTTTGTCACTGTTCATCCCATGTAGCTTGTGAGCTGACTTGTGATTGACTTGTGATCTGCTTTTTGATCTGACTTGTGATTGACTTGATTACAAACTCGGTGAAATACCTTACTTTATAACTGAAAGTAAATAATAGTCTCAAGCATCCTGTGAAATCATGGCACCTGTGCTGGCACTTTCAAGAAAAGTATAATTTTTTTATCAATTTTCAGCTACGGTCGGCTGACCATCGTTAAAAATAGTCTAGTTCCCCGAATTGAGAATTCTGTGACGTCTATAAATTGCTGTTTTGTCTGAAGGGGGGGTCAGGGAACCAGACTTTGATGACTCAGGGATCTTGACAGCTTGTGTCAGCATCATATACACGTACATTAGCCTCTGTCATGGATCTAGAAAATCTAAAGTTGAGGGCGTGCTTCAGGGATAAATGTCAAAATGGCAGATTGACACAATAGAGATCTGCAGCTCGCTTCATTGTGCCAATCCACCATTTTGACATTTTTCTGCGAAGCACGCCCTCAACTTTAGATTTTCTTGATCCATGACAGAGGCTAGGGCCCCCAAAAAACTTGTGTTGCCCTTAAATGGGAAAAATCGGGAGAGAGGGTCGGTCGATCGGTCGATTTATTATTTTTGTTTACCATCCATGAAAACATCAAAACAATACTACATGTCGTGTAACTCGGAAGTTAGGATGCAAAAAGTAAGTGTATTTAAGGCGAAATGCACGATTGTGCAGTTGATTTTTCATAAAACTTGTTCATTTTGTGTGGGAAAAGGTGAGATTTTAAAAATTCCTTAAAAAAACAAAAAATACAGCAAACAACAACAACAACAACAAAACGCGACCCAACTTTTTTTTACTTTTAGGGTTGGTCGCAGAAGGCAACAACTACTAATGTCTTGTATTAAAGCTATCAAAACTTCAAGAGGAATATGTACCTTGGTGTCCGTGCTTCTCTTGATGCAATCCAGTAGATCGGCCCTTAGATACTCCATCTGGGACAGCCCCACCCTGGTGACAATATCCTTACCGACGACAAGAGATGTCACAAAGTCTTTGCTGTGTTCTACAGCCGGCATGCTGTAGGCGAAAGGGAGTATCACAATAATAAATCTGAAATGTGGCATTATGTGGTGAAGTGAGAATTGATAACTCAGTGACGGCCTATTCTATAGAGAGGTAATGGAGTGATTAGCTGGGAATGGGATTGGCCGATCCGAGTCTGAGGGGAAAAAAGTGAGAAAGTGAACTTTAATCCATTAGGCATCAAAAACTTAACTTAAAATCTGGACTTAACTGATGCCATGGCTTTAACGTAGAATTGAAGCTGGATTAAAAGTACTATTTTTAATACCACAATGGCCTAGGAATTAGGCCCGAACTTGGCAGAGTCCAGACTCGACTCGTCCAGGCGTGACTCCATGACAATAATGCTATTCAAATAGTACTTTAGAATCCAGCTTCAAGTTTACATTTAAGTGGACTTTGGTCCACTTTTGCACTGTTTCAGCATCGGGCTCGGAACGGAACTCGACTTTAGCCCTGGAATTGGGGGGCTCACTAGATACTGTAATTTTGAGCGAATGACATGAATGAGGGTGCTGTAATGAAGTAATTTTGGGGGTACAAGCAGTAGTGTATTCATGTTTATTGAAGTAAACATTCATATAAAGTGACCCTACTCCATTCCAAAAATTACACATTATAGTTATGTAATTTGTGAATGAAAACAACACTTTAGCTTACTTCAATAACCCTAAATAACCCTTTTCAGTACCACATTGTTTATTGGCTTATCTTCCCCCAGTACCACATTCTTTGTTCAGTCAAGAGTAAACCACTCAAGCAGAAAAAGCAGCTGACTGCTCGTTGAATGGTTGGATTTTCAACCAAAGATTTCACCCTCAAGAGTTGATTGAAAAGGAAAATGTTGTACATACAGTTTGTTCCCATGTTACTCTTTCGTGTGCTGCAAAAATGACTCATAACTGCTAAAACAGCAACGTTATGGCTGTTTTCTCTTCTGGCCCACTTTATCAAACAGAAAACTTCCGGAGGTCGCAGGTTTGAATCCCGCTCCTGCCAGTTCTCTTTGTTCACTTTGAAAACAGGAAACTTAGTTAGTTACATGAACAAATGATACTCTATACACACAACGGTACAGGGAAAGTTCAGATAGAGTTTTCTCAAAGTATTATGGTGACACGTGAATTTAGCAGTACCATTAGAAAGATCTGAACAAGCTCTTTATGTTGGTATCAGGCTCATACATGTATAGTGCAAAACACAAGCACTACAGTTTGTTGAAATGTGGTGAATACATCTGTTGTTTGGATACTCTGGTGTGTGGTTTCCTTGTTGAATAAACAGGACATTGGTAAAGCAGCAGGGATGCTGCCGCCTGTCCAGTAAACTGGACCATTGGTATTAGGAAAGGGTTAACGACACTAGAATTGTCACAATACCCTCAGAAACCATGTCGGGTGTTAAACTTTGGAAGCATGTGACAGGAAGTATGCCATGTCTATATAATACTTGATGGAGCGCTGTGGCCCTGTGGTCTAGTGTACCAGACTCAAGATCTTGGTGATACTACAGATTGTGGGTCACGGTGCTTTTGTCCTTGAGCAAGACACTCTGTCACAAGTTGTTTCTCTCCACCCAGGAGTAAATGGGTACCAGTGAGGGCAGTGATGGTTATGTGTTTGATTAGCCCATGTGCGCTTAACTTGCAGCCGGGGCTGTGGTTTTAGGAATGATTAATAGGCCTGATGAGCAGGGGTAATAATGTAGTGCCTTGTCTACTATGATCATGGTGGATGTGTGCTTTACAAATCTACATTATTATTTGTATTACTTTCTTGTAGCAATGGCATAATAACAACCAATGAAATAAGCAGACTGGCTCATAAATATGTATGAGGTGTGATAGACACTCCAAACCTGACCTAAGTAGTCCGCCGGGGGGTGAGTAAGCGTAGCACTGCAGTTTGGGGTAATCCGGTCTGAGCAAAATACTGAGGATTGACACGGTGCCTGCTCCCAACGAATGACCTACAAGAACCAGCTCGTAGTTCTGGGTACCCCTCTCCTGCCAAATCAAGAGAGGATACTTGAGAAAATACAGTAACGAAATGAAACACTGTGTGATGTCAACTACAGCTGTGTTCACACTGTCTTTTGTGTGTGTAAAACTCAAAGAACTCTCGTCACTTTACCCAAATTGAGTCCTGTGCGTACAGCCAGTAAATATAATGTCAATAAGCCAGTTCGGTATCTCCAAGGTCAAAGGTTATTCGGGATAAAATTGCTGACGTGATGTTACGCGAATGCCCATTTTAATTGAATTTAACATGTGCGCGTTGTTTGACCACCTAAGCCAGTTCGGTATCTCCAAGGTCAAAGGTTATTCGGGATAAAATTGCTGACGTGATGTTACGCGAATGCCCATTTTAATTGAATTTAATATGTGCGCGTTGTTTGACCACCTCGCGCGTTTATATGCGCGCGTTAGGTCACGGGTCATTTGGGATAACTATGTCATTGTGCACATGCGCAGTTGAAATATTAAACTGGCTTATTGTCGGTCGGCGACTGGATGTATACCCTCCGCAGCAGTAAGTCTTACAGTGCTAACTGGTTTGCAGAAAAGTTGCGTTGATGCCAGTCTTACATCGCTGAACAGTCCCCTGTGGATGGTCTGTGAATAAGGTTTTCATATAAGCAGACAAGGTTGTCTAACAGCCATGTGATCATCATATGATGTCACAGTGCTGAGGTGTGGGTTCAAGTCTATGCCTCAATCATTTGATGGTGGCAGAAAAATAGTCCACTGATAATCTGCTAATCTTCATTACTTGTAACTTACAGGGTCGTGAGTGAATGCCCTCGATAGAATCATATCCTCCTGTAGTTTCTTCTTGATGTTTACTGCGGCGCCAACCATACCCTGAGGTCAATAACAAATGCAAGTAAAAAGCAACGAGTCGAGTTAAGCAACAATGTATGCGACGAACAATAAAATGAGCAGAAAGTTACACCGTGTTGTTTTCCGGATCTTGTAGTCAAAATCTCTCTCAAGCTACAGGTACGCTTAATGCATAGACAGTTTGGAGACAAACGCGGACCTGTGTGTTGTGTGCTGCATTCTGATTTATGTTTATCTTTGAAATACTTTTTCTCAAAACTTTACTTTTGAGACCTTGTCAATTTTTCTAGTTTCTAAAAAACCCTGAATTAAGCTTCGCAGCCTTTTATACAGCATTGGAAAGGTCTTGCTCTACACAATTCACCAATACCAAAATCTCACTACAGACAATTTTGAACTTATCACGATTTGTGGTACCGCGCTGCATGAGTAAATGCGACAAATATTTCACAATTTTGCAGATTGTGATAAATCACTTAAAAAACCTCGTTCCCGTCAAGGCCATTCTCTTTCTTAAATTGTACAGATCTCTGCTTTCGTATATTTTTGCACTTTTGTTTATTTTCAATTCTCAAGCTGTGTGCCTCTTTCAGTTGTTTATTTGTGATATTAGAGAGGTTTCGCTAGCGCACGGTAAGTGCGTATGCCCAAGATTAGCTGTAAGCGGCCAAAATTGGTAAAAAATGTGTGTTGGTTTTATCCGTTTCTTACTTATGTGTAGTGCGACCGCTATCTGTGTAAACAAGGTGATTACGTTTAGAAAGAGTGTGGAAAACGTTAAACAAGCACAAAAACTGATGACGTCGCAGGAACTAAACGTAGTCGTTTCTCTAACCGTGCGCTAATGAGACCTCTCTTTTCGCCAAGAATGTGGTGAAGTTTGATACACAAGACCCACCTTTTGCCCAAACTAATTGCTGGGGCAATTATAAACTGCATTTAAATGTTTGAGACCCAGCTTGTTAATCAATGCAAATCTGACAAGTGTATGAAAATGAAAAAAGCAGACTTCATTTAGAGTGTGAAATCTGACATTCTTTCTTAAAAAAGAAAAGAAAAGAATTGTCAAACAAACCACAAGGGAAACTAACTAGTCAATTTGAATAAATTAGCTGGTAGAGTGCCGGTACGGTACTCCGGAGGTCGCAGGTTTAAATCCCATTCCTGCCAGTTTCTTTTGTTTGTTCACTTTGAAAATTCGTTCCAAGTCGGTTTTCCCTGGGATTTGTTTGATGATATAAGTTAAAAAGTTGTATCCTCATTGAGTGATACAACCTGGGAAGCGACATTGTGGGTATAGTGAAGTGGGGGCTTGATCTTTGGCTATATCAGATCCAAGACACTGACAATTTAGGAGACTACCAACATAGCAAGATAGCTCAGTTGATAGCTCTGGTATTCCAGAGGTCACAGGTTAAACAAAAATCAAAAATAAATTTACTGGACTTGGTTCACAAGCCAAGTGCAAATTTCGGCCCCTCCTCTTTTAATCGTGTCTGACAGTATGGGTCAAGACTGTCGTGAAGTGAGGCCAAGTCGGACCCACCTTATGTCCGAACCAATCACTGGGGCAGTTCTCCAGGGGTATCTCTGATATATCAGCCGACAGGTCGGTCAGCCAGTCCTGCATGGACAGTGTCCCTCGGACAGAGACGATCACCTTACGTCGGAAGTGGTCCAGGGCCACAAAGAAAGGCGTCTCCCACACCTAAATAATGACGACAGACATTCTCTATCAAAAGACTGAACACAATTGCAACCAGTTAGACTGTTCTAAAGGATTGACTAGGCTTGTCCAACAATAGAGCCCTGCTTATTGACATGTTGACCAATCACATCAGTACGCGCCACACGTGTGTCACACATGTCAGACTTTTGTCGGATCCTAGCCATGGAGGTGACTGATCAATATGACAAGGAGCATCGCTTAATGGATTCTTGATTCAACAAGGATTAAGTCAGGTTAGTCCAATGAAGGTTTGCCATAGTTCTTACGTGAAAATGCACCCAAAGGTAATACTTTTTGCATCATGGCACTACAGATTTCACGTAAGACTTATGGTCAAGTTAGTACCTTTTTCCTTGTTTATAAAAGTCGCCCAATACAAGGCTAAAAGCCACTCTAGTTAAAGGGCTACAACAGAGGTGGTGGGGTTGGCCACATTTCAGGTTGCCAGCCCTACCACCCTTACGGTTTTCCTGGGTCCAGATCTAGAGGAAAAATCTTCAATAGATACCATAGAAATGATCCCAATTTTCAGACCTATAGACCCAGGCGGGATAACTTCCACCGTCGGTGAGACCAACTCACCTCCACCAATGAGAGTTGGGGAGTTGGAGAGAGTTGGACTAATTGCATTATTTGTTATATTCACAGAAAGTTATTCACATAAATTTTGTACATAGAAAAGAAGCAATTTGATGATCTTTACTTGAACTTAAAAATAAATTGTGAATATTGCACCGCAGGTATAAATAAATTGTGAATATTGCACCGCAGCTATAAATAAATTGTGAATATTGCACCGCAAGTATAAATAAATTGTGAATATTGCACCGCAAGTATAAATAAATTGTGAATATTGCACCGCAAGTATAAATAAATTGTGAATATTGCACCGCAAGTATAAATAAATTGTGAATATTGTATTGCAAGTATAAATAAATTGTGAATATTGTACCCATCATATAGAGGTTGTTTCCATCGTTCCAGATTTGTTCTGCGTGATAGCCACCTCGCATAATTAATTGGGGTGACTACCGAGAGTCAGTCTTTCAGGTTGGGCCTATCCCGGGGATGTGACACCTTGCCTTGTCAACGACGGTGGAACTAGTCTAATCAGAATCAACCAACGGGGGATGATTGCATCGCTGGTTACAAATAGTATCAGTTACCGAGTATCACTTTACAGTAGAGAGCCAGACCCCTGAGGGTTTTTGGCGATGTTTGACTACGTTTTGACTAAAGTGCACTTGAGCTTGGAAGTTATTGCGAAGCCATCAGGACATCGCATGTCAACCAACAGCTAACCAATGGTAGTTGAACAAACTTGTTTATGGGCATCAACACTACGCGAGTTGACTCGTTTACTGTAATTTCCAAACTGCATTATGAATGAGATAATGTGCACAGTAAACTGCATAATTGATATATCGCTGTAGAATCAGGAGAACACAACGATGTGAAATATCGTCCAATCACATTAGTTATAATTCAACTTGGAACGTGCAAAATCGGAGACAAAACTTATTGCACCGAATTTCATAGGACTGTCGAAGGGGATTCAACTCGCAAACAGCCGTAGGTCAAATTCAAAAGTACATGTACCGGCAAAGCCAAAACAACGCATTAACTTTCATTGTGTAGGCTGTAAAGATAACCTTTCTCTCCCCTACAAGCTTGATTCCACTGCTGGTTCAAATTTCTCCAAATTACTTCAGGCAAGTACCAACAAAAAAAAACCCAAAGAAAAAGCATGCATTTGGCAAAGAATGACCAAAATCTTACCTAAAACACATCCAAGCAAATGGAAGTCCCGTCACCCGAATCAAAATGCCATCAAAGAACAAACAAACACAAAAGGCCAAGGTTAATTCACGAAAATGTTAATACGAACAATAACGAGAGTATAAAAAGGCCAAGTGAGTATAAATGCATATTAAAATATAAATTTAAAAAAGCATGTTTTTAATAATCTGTACAGCAAAATATGCTACTATCCACAACCACAGCAACAAACCCCTTTTTTTCTATAATAAGAGGAGCAGTTTTTGTTAAATAATACAGAAAGCACCGACTGTGGCACCCACCTCCAAAGCATTAAATCAGCATTAGTAAGCAATACATTTGCATTAATATAAAAAATTAAGCATTTTTAATTCAAACTGCTTCAATTGTAATGATTTTAGTAAAGCCAGCATTCAGCATTAAAAAAAATATTGCCTTACCCAATGTGCTTAAACACACACCTACTGCAGAGTGGACTTGCCCACTCAAAATGTTTGCACCCTTGGAGTTGGTGGGAATGTTCGATTCTCAAGAGGGGATGATCAGCAGAGAGGAGGAGGAGGAGGAGGAGGGTGGAGGATGGTTGCTAATTTTGTTAAGAGTTCCAAGCAATGAGGTGATGGAGGGAGAACAGGTTACGGAAAAAGTCTGTGGCGGTGACTAAAAATGGAGGAACAAACGTTAGTAATCACTCACACCTATAAAGTCATTAAGTCAACACTATTTTTAGTTTCAATCCTGAACTGGAAACAACACTTGACCTACTGCCATTCATAAGCACTGCCCAATCATAGCGTCTGTTGAATATCACGTGACAATCGTAATTTTAAGACAATATCGAAAAAATGTCCAAACATGGAAGAGTGCATGCGTGTCTTGTTCACTGACGTGCAATACGTGAATAAATGTGATTTAACTACGTGGTCCGTACGTTCATGCACTTAAACACGATGAGAAAATTCATCTCAGACAAATCTAAGACAACTCCAATCACGGGTACGAGCAGTAAATGCTTTACAAGCGTGCGGGTGCTGCGCGTGTTCCAAGTCGTCTGAAAACTTGCAAATGGTGATAGGTCAAATTTACCAGGAGTTGTTAAAAGTCAGATTTGCCGACCGAGCAGGATACTCCCTTTAGAATGCTATGATTTACAAGAAAGGCTAACGACGATCCGAAAAAGAAAAGAAAAAGAAAAAAACAACCCGAGAAAGTGATTTCAGGTGTCGCAATACAAGTACAATTTTCTTGAAAATAAAAAATTGCGGTATAGGCCGTTATACCACAACCAGAAAACGGAGAGAGACCGCACATGACCCAATGGTCTAAGATACCAGACCCAAGTTCTGGTGGCTGTCATTAGAAAGTAGGTACGAATCCCCGAGTTGGTCCGTCTTGGCAAGTTGGCACTTGTGTCCTTGAGCAAGATGTTTTATCTTGATTACTTCTCTCCACCCAGGAGCAGAAATGGGTACCAGTGAGAGTTGGGGGAGTAACCTGCGATAGGCTGACATCCTTTCCAGGGGGAATACGTATCTTCTCAGTCATTTAATTCCAGTCACACTGGCTCAACCTCAGGACCGACTTTACTATTTTTTTTTAAAGCACTCCGATGCTACCATTGTACGTGCATTACATACAAGTACTGCCACATTTTGTATTTTCAAGGTCATTTTAGACATTTTCATCACGTTTTTGACACTAACAATTACATCTTGGATAGTTCATCTGATTTCTATGAACATCCAAAGTCTTTCAAGTAAATTCTAACATTTTAAGTAAAGGATCCAGATAGGTCTGACAACGTCCAGTGGATCAAATTTTCACCCACATCCAAATTTAACACAACCACACAGTCCTACTTTCCTATACTCGTGAGGACAATGCTTTGTGTTTCCTATTCTTCCTTTAATACAACCCAACCCCATAGACCAAGCACGTATCTTTAAGTTCGAGGACCGATTTCAACAAAGGACCGTCTCCCGACGACATGAAAGATTTCTTTGTATTTTCTTTCTCCCCTTGTCCTCGAACGTAGTACAGTACATGTACACAACAACGACGACAACAACAACACCAACCACCACAACAACTACTATTACTGAGAACTACTAAATTTTATCTTCAAGCAAACTTGAATCCTCGACCCTGATTGGTCGATCCGTGGCAGCTGAGAGTGTGATAAAAACCCATATCACATGGCCCATATACACACTCCGAATTGCGCTGTTCTAATTCTGCAAATTGCGCGATACGCAAAACGCAGTGCTGCACAATCCATTGGTAATTCAAAAGCTGCGCGTTTGCGTCCCATGTGGATCGTCACGTCATCGGCGCACACTTGTTAAGTTTTCCAGATAGCTCCCGTTTCTCCTGCAGGATAGTGCTGGCTGTTAATGATGTGTGCGTGTACGTGGTACAGGTTTCACGCACAGCGCCGTGCATGTTACATCTTTACTGCGCGTCAAGTTTGCTTAAAGATAAATTCGTTATCCCACTCGTGGAACACGGCCTCGTGGAACACGGCCTCGTGGAACACGGCCTCGTGGAACACGGCCTCGTGGAACACGGCCTCGTGGAACACGGCCTCGTGGAACACGGCCTCGTGGAACACGGCCTCGTGGAACACGGCCTCGTGGAACACGGCCTCGTGGAACACGGCCTCGTGGAACACGGCCTCGTGGAATATGGGACACGGACGCACTACATTATTCTGTGTTCCACTCGGCGCTCGTGGGATAACTTATAATAGCTACATGTACAAAATGTACTACACTACACAACTACTAGGACCAATGCACTATACTATCGACATGTGCGCTAGCATGCAAGACTCTAAATGACCTCAAAGATCCATGTGACATGTTGAATCTTGCACAATCTTGACAAGGACTGCAGAGTTTCAACATGTTACCACAACAGTAACATCAGCAAAAACACACAGAGAAACTTGGGACTATTAGGAAAAAACTACTTAGATAAAATACTACACTATAGAATTACTAAGAATTACTAAGAATTACTAAGAATTACTAAATCCACATGACTTTTTGTTTTACTACGTAACTGACGATGACTTGTGAAATTTGGAAAACAGAAGTTCAGAGAGTTTGAATCACAATTATAGATCTATCAGCATTGAACGTACATGTATCAACACTGATTTTGATCTGGAGTGTATAGATAATGAAATGAGGTGATGTGTTTCCAAGACACCAATGATACATACACACAGGTAGCATGCCATACAGAACTAGAGAACTATCTACATGTAGATGGGCCTATGGACTATGAGCTATGCATACAAAGGCCCTTGTTCATTATCCCGTTAGCCCGCACAGTTTGGACCCCCCGGTCACTGAGCCCATTCACACTTGTATTTCAACCCAGAAATAAACCAAGTGTGGAGCTCAAAACATGGATCTGTGAAGCAAACTTGTGGTTGGCTCCAGAGCCGTCAAAACTCAACCTGGGTTGAAGACTGAACATTACGAAAATTACCAGTAACCCATGTCAGAATGCCTGCAGTGTGATCAGTCCAATCAATGTCGTATCAACTTGTGTTGAACCCAACCCGGGGTAGCCCTGCATAGGACCAGCTTGGAATTCACAAGTGATCGACAGATGATTATATTTTTAATATTGACATCACCCAATACAAGGCTAAAAGCCACTCTAGGTAAAGGGTTACAATCAGAGGTGGTAGGGTTGGCCACATTTTGAATTGCCAACCCTACCACTCTTACGGTTTTCCTGGGTCCAGATCTAAATAGAGGATAATTCTTCTATGCGACGTCTTTTACTTGACCATCAACTCAAAAAAGATTTCTCACAATACAGTTTGCCATTTCCCAATGCATGCATGGTATATCTGGGGCAAGATCTGTTTGAGTACGGCATTATGGGTTTGACCAGCACCCTCTGAACAAAGAAGTTGGCAAAACTGGGACGTAGCTTACATGTACATGTATGTAGGGTATTATATAAGATAGATCACAGTAATTCTAAGATTGCAGCTCAAGCCCCTGTCTTGTCAATTTTCTTTCTTCACTCTTCAAATATAGTTTCAGCCTTCAACAGTTTGAAATTACCTTCAGCATGTTTACAGATTACAACATTGCACTAATAGTTACATAATACAAAGTATCTACGCATACTCGGCAGTAGCATTTAATGTCAGACTACACTCAGTAGGACAGCCATTCATATACTGACATTCACATACATGTAAACGAAAACAACTCTTAAACCTCTGAAACAGCCAGGTATGCTGTGCAACCACATGCAAGCCCATGCAAAAAACTACGCAGATAGGAAGCACTCATGCAACAGCCGCAACAAGAACACACCAGAAATAAAGCCAAAAGTTTTCATGCAGAAAAAGAAGTGATTTTTTTTAAAGAAACACACCACTGAAAACAAATAAAGAGCTTCAAAGAAATGTAGCCAATAATTAATCCATTCTGTCCGGCTGTCATTAATGGGGTGCTGGTATGCCAATACGAGCTTGTGCAGCCAAGCGTAATGCACACAATAGGCAAACATTGAGTACGCGCAGGAATGCGCATATAAATAACAACTGGCCAGGTGGTCGTTTTTTTCAAACGGCTATGGCTGTCATCCGTATTCAATGGGTTAAACAAAAAAAGGGGAGAGAATCGTTTAATAAATCTTGGCTTTGCTCGTTACCTGCCATTACCGTATCGTTATACATTGAAAATCAACTGCGTGCCCTCGGACGTGGCTTTGGGCATTCACCATGCCTCACTTCCATGGCTCGGCTAACCATGAAATTCCATGCTCGCCATCCCAATTCTGTGTTTACAGTGTGACACCTGGTGCCAATTTCATAAACCTGTTAAGCACACAAATTTGCTTAGCATAAAAATGTCTTGCTTAGTAAAAACAGGTTACCAGCCGAAAGTCCATGTAATTTTCATGCTAAGCAAACAACAGCTGAATACCAGTCAAAAGCAATATTCCATACATGGAAATCTGGTTGGTAATCCAGTTTTTATCAAGGAAGCATTTGCATGCTAAGCAAATTGTTGTGCTTAACAGCTTTATGGAATTGGCCCCTGATGTTTCATACTGACCCTGCAAGCACAGGATCCTTAACACCTGTGGTTTGAAAAAGACCACCTGGCCGGTTGTCGTCTATACGTGCATTCCTGCGTGTACTCAATCAATCTATGTTTCAAGTATATTGTTCTTGAATGGGAGTGTAATGAATAGATGAAGCTTTTTCAAACAAAGCTTTCATTCACACGAAAGGGGGGGGGGCTCCATTCAGTGTGGTGCCTATTGTTTGCATTTACGCTTGGCTGCACGGCCCGTTCTTGGCATAGTAGCTGGACACAAGGGGTTAATTACAGAATGTGAAAAATGCGGTTAGCAGAGAATTTTCTTCCATAGTTAGGCAGAGATTCCTCATTTACGGTAAAAACAGAGCCACAAAATTGGACCCAGGTTGAGGAGTGGCATATTCAAAAGTTAGTTGCTCAGAAAATTGCTTTTAAATATCGACTTGTTCAAGCTATCTCTGCATTCAAAAAAGGATTCCTGTAAAGCATTATCGGGGGAAGTACAACTGAATAAATAAATAATCATTTTTAACAAAAAATTCCCGGTCAAAGCATGCAAAATTAAAATATCAAACAACAAAGCGTAAGGGAGACATTTTAAAGCAAAATAATAAAAGAAAATTAACAAAAATCTTTAAAATTGCTGATTATAGACACTGCACATCTCATAACTGACACAACTTACTTCCCTCACACCTCGACGAAGCAGTCACTCATAAAAAAAAGATCAACATTAATAATCATCGTTCGTGAAAATAACCTGAAATGATGAGTGAATACTAAACGATTTGTGTTATTTTGGTTTTTTTTCTCCCTTCTGAAAAGGGGGCCCATACCGTGCCAGGTGTATCCGCATTATCAGCACTGCTGGTCACAGATGAGTGCTGGGATGCGGGGGGACAATTTGGGGAATGGGGCGGGCAAAGACACGCCATGCATGATGGGAATGACGAGCGTGCACCGTCCTTCTTGCCACGCCCTCCCTTTTTGACTCCGCCTCCTCCTCCTCCTCCTCCTCTCAGGCATCGCTCATCCATCTCCTCTTGAAAGGTCAAGCTCGTTTCCAGATATATCCCCGACTCATTGGACATGGTCCCACCCTTGGAGTCTCTCTTACTGCCGGCAGAGGCGGCAGAGGCGGCAGAGGCGGCAGCAGCCGTGGGGGACCCCACCAGGTTTAGCCCCTCCGTGTCCAGGCCGAACTCGGTGCTAAGGTTGTGGGGGTTGGGGCGGAGCCGGCTACTAACCGCAGAGTGGAATGTGGCATAGACGATGTCCGCATCTTCAAGCCCGCTCAGCTTCTTGAGGGCGGTGAAGTTGCACCCGCAGCAGTTGTCGTCGGCTAGGTCAAGATACTCGAAGCTATCAGCTGATCGGCAGCACCTGGGTCAGTAGTGAATGTTATTACCAGGGTTGATAAAAATCATGATTATTTTTTAAATAAAAAAAATCAGATTTGTTTTATTAAAATCTGATTTTTTTTATTGAAATCGATTTTTTATTTTTTTTTTACTATCGTACTATTGGCATAAAACATGTTTCAAATAAGTCAATTTAAATGACCATCATTGAAAGTCAAGTATAACCACACACAATTGTTCATGAAATCAGTACTGAAATCCCTTTCATTGATCATATTCTTTTCTAGAATACAAAGTTTGTCTTAAAATCTCTGCTACATTACATAAATATTCTAAATAAAACAAATCTACAGAGGAGGGCAGTGGGCACCCCAGAGCTGCTAAACCTTTTCAAACTCATTTCATTAATTCAGAAAGCAAAAAAATCAGTATTTTGCTCAGAAAATCTATATTTTTCATGAAAATGTTACTTTACCTGAAAATCAGATTTTTTATTTTGTTGTGCAGCATACATGTACATGTAGTCCACACCGCTGAAATGGTAACGGTTCTTAATAGTAAGAATGAAATGCTGCATACTTACATATCTCATCAAAACTGAGGACACGCCGGGTGCCTGCGGAGTTTCAACGAACCCACGCGCAGGATGGACAGTCTCATTTAAAAAAATTTCAAAGCTAAAGTTGCATCTGTTCGGTTGGGATGGCAATAACGAGCCAGTGCACGCACAGTATAATAGCATAATATGCATGATAAAACATTATGTAGGGCTGAGAAGAGACGAGTTTTGCATGACCCAGATTTGATTGAGAGTCCCACTGTACAATTCCTTCGAGTCTGAAAAAAAGAAGACATTTTACTCACGAGCAACTCCCAATGAGCTGACAGCATCCTTTGGTTGGATGGAACATGGCATACACCGGCCAGCCGTATGCTGCTGCTGCGTACTTGTAATAGTAGATCAAC
The DNA here is from genome assembly GCA_037893225.1 of Hippasteria phrygiana. Lineage (NCBI taxonomy): Eukaryota > Metazoa > Echinodermata > Asteroidea > Valvatida > Goniasteridae > Hippasteria > Hippasteria phrygiana. Next base: position 67,002 of record JAZGUH010000997.1, read on the forward strand.
TCCTCAAACTCTTGGCATTCATCCTGTACGCAATGGTAACACATTTCAATTCAAAATATTAACCTTATTCAATTTTTCCAACATGTTTTGCTGTAATTGTAAAATGCATTTGAGCATTCTGTTTTGAATAGAATTTGTGCTGAAGAAAAAAATTAATCATTATAAGGAAGTCAACGAGAGACTCCAGAGATGCTGTTGACAGCAAACATACCGGTCCTTTTTGCTAGTTCTGAGCATGCGCGCATAGTTCCGAGCATGCGCGCGCAGGTTCCGAGCATGCACGCGCAGTTCCGAGCATGCGCATGCGAGCAGTTCCGAGCATGAGCATGCGAGCAGTTCTGAGCATGTGTGCACAGTTCTGCACATGCGAGCACAGTTCTGAGCATGCGTGCACAGTTTTGAGCATGCGCGCATAGTTCCGAGCATGCGCGCACGTGGTAAGAAAAATGGAAAAGGACCGGTCTGTCTGCTGCCACTATGCGTCTCAAAGTCTCCCATTACTGGTAACTTTTACACTTAGGAAAGATAACCACTTGTGTGAAAAGGCATGAAAATGGTTTTCTACTGTGAGATTTATTTGTTCACATTTTGTGAAATGAAAATGAATTCCCTTGGAAGAGAACACGCACGAATTCATGCAGGAGCCGCGTCGTCCACCTATGAATCAGTGAAGCATAGTAAATGTTGTAGCGCCCTCTTCTGTTGAGCCGTGTCACGAAAACAAATTTGGCACAAGAAGAAGAAAAACAACAACAACGCTAAGTGCTTATAGAGCCCGTCTGTGATGCGACGCGGCTAAAAAGTGTGAAGAGAAATTCCAATTCCCAGGTTACCTTTCAAATGCAACGTACTAAGTTTGAAAACTTACGTGATTGCTGAAATCGGCAAATTTGGTGTCTGCCGTGACCGGCACTCCAGACAGAAACTTTACGATGTCATTGTTGGGGTTTTGCTCCGTGGCTCGCCGGCTCTGTTTCTGCTCTTCCCTAAGGAGCATCAGACCGGCAACGATGTCCGACGGGACAATGTCGAGGTCTCGGAAGAAATCCGAGAAGAGAAGTGCTATCTCTGTAAAGGCACTCTGCAGGAAATGAAGGCATAAATCAACATGGTGAGGGTCTTAATTTGACTGCTTGCTAGTCGTAGCCTTGTTGTTATCTTGTGATTGGCTCGCGAGATTCTGGGTCCCTTGCTATGGATATGCAAGACTGGTCATCTGACCTTTTTCCTTTAAAAAAAAAATCCTCCAAACCACGAAAAGAACAATCTTTTAAAAAGAAATTAAGAAATAATAAATAAAAAATCAGTTTGAGAATCGAATTCGGTACACGTGATCCAAAAATCAAACGCTCTTTCACTAGCCACCCGAGGAGCTTGACCAAATCGGCTTATTTGATTTCATTCAACGTGTACACTACACACCTGTAGGAACTATTCCTGAGCAAATATTAGCCTATCACAAGGTGACAACAAGCTTTGATTATTGGACAGTTTAATTTGGGGCTATTCATAATACAGTGCGGCACCAAGCATTTGCCAGGGAGAAGCCATTTTCACACACTGCATTTGACAAGGTCAACACGTCTGTCTGAACAGTATGCGTCATTTTGCACAAGGTGAAAAAATTGGTACTACGATACGGATGAAATTTTAAGAAGTTTGACATTTTTGCCGGGTGGTTATTGCTTTTAATATATAAATATTATTTACCAGGCTTCAAAATGCTTTTCATTACTTCTATCCTGAAATATCCTTAGAAATCTCCTAAGATCAACAAGGTGCTATGGGTAACTTGTCAAGCACACAGTTTGACAATGGCCTCTCTGGTGCAACCGCTTGGTGGTGCACTGTACTAAAAAACAAACTGCCCAAAAAATACGTAAAGGCTGCCCTGGCACTCTTCCAACCAGCTTACTTTGCCCTATGTTGGCAGCGTCCCAATTTGTCAAATTCTTTGTTCAGGGGGGCTCTTGTAAGAAGTCATAAACCGATGATGCCTTTATAGCCAGGGATCATATCCCAGTTATACGATGCATCCTCGGAAGTGGCAGTGTGGGCATCACTCAACGAGGATGCAAATGTTTTTTTTTACACAATATTGCCAAGTAAATCGCAAGGGGAAACTGACTTGGTAATTCCATCCAATTTTGATTCCCCTGTGATTTATCTGATGACATAATGGTATAATATATCTTTTAATAGCGGGGCAAACGATCGCCCACAGGAAATCATTATCACAGATGGATAGACTCAGTCGTTCCCGGATTGATCTCAAACCCCTGTGGGACATTCACAGCAAAGGCTGATTTCAGCTGCCTGGACTCTGATCAACCATGCATACACACGGTCATCAACACTGTTCCCACTGGTTTCTACCCCCTTCTAAGAAGATGTGTAGTGAGCACGCATGTAGATGTTATGCAGAGTTGTGATCAAGCAAAATCACAAGTCAAAATCACTGATCAATCACAAATCAGCTTGCAAGCTTTAGGGGATGAACAATGACAAAGGAATGCTTTCGTGAGAGTTCACTTGAATAGCCTATGACTGCCTAGATTGACTCGATTACAACTCTAGTATTACGGCCACTAATTTTGTTACTTCAGGCTTTGAGGGTGATTCATTTATTGAGTAAACCTAGTGGCAAACCTAGTGGCAAACCTAGTGGCAAACCTAGTGGCAAACCTAGTGGCAAACCTAGTGGCAAACCTAGTGGCAAACCTAGTGGTTCCATTTAACTGTAATTAGATTCGTCAATCCACAAGATAAACTGACTAGGTAAATTTGAATACATTTTCAAAGTGAACAAAGAAACTGGCAGGAGCGGGATTCGAACCTGCGACCTCCGGTACGGTAACGCGGAGGTCGCAGGTTCGAATCCCGCTCCTGCCAGTTTCTTTGTTCACTTTGAAAATGTATTTAGATTCAATTAATCTTAGTTATCTTAAAATCAAGCAGAATCTGTGGGTGAGGTCTTATAAAACATCTATTGACTGCTTTATCTCATGGTGTAGTAAAACTAGCCTCCCTCGGTGATCCATGGAGCATTCTATTTCTAAAAATAGATCACCACGGGAGGATAGTTTTACTTCAACATTCAAAGCAGTCATACTAGTGTTTGCTTTATAGTGGGCAGGATTCATGTTGGAATGACGTCAAATTTACAAAGATGATAATCAAATGTTCATTTGGCCGGCCGCACAAGAAATTCATTCGACCTAAACTTCAGTCTGGATACCTCCTGCGGTTCTTGGGCTTGTATACAACAACAATAACGGTGGAAACGTTTCTCCCAGTTCCGCTCATATAAGGCTCTTGTTTTCCTACAGAGAAGAAAAAAAAAATAATAATAATAATTTGTATACAAGGAAATTACTGAATCTACAGTACATTAGGATTTGGGAACAAATATGTACCATTATAGGAGACACCGAATTGGAGACATGCAATTTCTGACTTTTTAGTATCCAGTCCCTGAAATTACATGTGCCAGTGCATTACAGCAAATGATTTTGTTTACCCTATCCATTTCAAAAGTTACGTACAACCTACAAAATACAAAACCAGTCGAAATTACCCAGCTTCATATAACATGCACTGGTAGCACAAGGAAGCAGAAAAAATAATGTGTTCATTAGACATTATTGTGTTCATTAGACATTATTGTGTTCATTAGACATTATTGTGTTCATTTGACAGTATTTTTCTACATTCTAAAAAGCTTCATAATTACTACAACACTGCAATAAGTAAACTCGGAGGGGGGAGGGGGAGGGGGAGGGGGAGGGGGAGGGGGAGGGGGAGGGGGAGGGGGAGGGGGAGGGGGAAGGGGAGGGGGAGGGGGAGGGGGAGGGGCTTTGGCAGTTGAAATTAATGTATAAAGAAGTTGGCCCCTACAAATTATCCATTGGTGAACTAATTTGACAAATGGGGGGAGGGGTATTCTTTCTAACTTTATAGGTGCCATTTAACCACCCTGCAATGCCTGACAGATTTTGTTTACCCATAACTTAAGCAAAATTAAGGTGGCTGATTTGAGATTTGTTGTTGAGATTTATAAAAGAAACAATTACAAAATATAAAATTATACAAAATCAATTTGACACTCAATTTGACAGGTGGGAGGGAGGGGGTTTAATGGGAAACCCCTCTGGATCTACCCCTGCAACACTAACACTTTCAACCAACATTTTGGTGGGAATTTCATCGACTTACAATTGCCTCTCCCGATTCCTCTCCACTCTACTGGCCGAGCGGCGCATTGCACACTGTTTCTCCGTCCGCTTGAGCTGTACAAAGCTGCGGCCAGCCGAGTCATATAGACACCAGGTTCTTGTAAGGATGAGGATGAACAAGAGGAGATTGTAGACGACTATACCTGCAGGAATCACAGATGACAACAAATTATAATCACTTGATGAGAACAGTGGCTTGCGTGCCTGTTTATTTTAATTAGGTTGTAATAAATAATGATGTACGCTTTCCTGAGCCGCTTTTACTGACTCGCACTGTCCGCACTGGACTTATCGTCTCGGGAAAAGTTACCTGGTCAGTTTTCCTGGGCAGCAGTTGGCCGGTAGAAGTAACCGCTGGACTCAGGAAAAGTAACTGAGAGGAAAACGTCCTAGGCTGTCCGCACTGGACTTAAAATGGGAAAAGTTCCCATCGTCTCGGTAAGTTTTACCAAAATAAGTCCAGTGCGGACAGGGCTAAAGGATGTGGCATAATGTGTGCATTTTTAACCACAGACAAGACACTTTAAAATACACACATAAAATTTCGCTGAATGGTTTGGGTTTTACATATATACAAAAATGTACATGTGGAGAATGTATTTAAATAAAAAAAAAAATTTTTAAAAGGAAAAAATATCTTACCCAGTACTGCATTTTTGATGACCAAGACCGAGCATTGTAAATACCACTGGGCTAACCACACAATGCCAAGAATTGTCCACAATAGACAAATGATCAGAAGCACTGCAAACATGATGGGAGACGGAAACAAATGAAAATTTGAGATACAATTCTTTCACACCAATCCTGACAAGATTTGATAGAAACTATTTCTATTTTGGGCTTTTTCAGAGAGATTCATGTACAATGTACGTGCAGGTCCCAATTTCATAGGTTGGTATACACATACGCTTTTCTGCTAACGGAACCTCCATCAATTTCAGAGAGACCATAAGTTTTCAACACGGGAAAGAGTTTTGATTTAGAATTTGCTGGAAATTGATACAAATATTCCACTTTTCTTGAAAATGACAGCACACCAGGTGCCCTGATTTCACATGATGTTATTATTTACTTACAGTCACATAAAGTATTTAATAATAATTTAGAAGTTTTGTTTTTTTGATGTTTGCAAATGTTGTATATTACCTTTGAGCAGCTCAATGAAATTGGGCCTGTGTATTCACCAAATATCAACGGACAATATCTCACTTAAAACTGGCAAAAATACATAGAAAACACATCAACAACACACAGCCCTATGGCTAAAATATTTTGCTTTCGCCAAAGGGCAACAGTACATGTATATATACACACGTGTAGCTCCAACCAAGAATAGCCTGCGGACTTGGCATAAATCTCATGTCCCTTGGCAGTTGTTATATGCCACACATGCTTGACCCAATTCCGACATAAAGGTACAGCATGCAGTGTACATCCTCTGGATCTCATAATTATAATCGGATTGTGTCCATCTCGTTTAGACTGTCAGCCTGCATGTTTGCCCGATGACAGGACTCAAGCTGAGATCTGTGTTTAGGTGAACTTGTTAACCGCTAGAGGCTTTACTGGCTCTTGGCAGAGATGGAGGGGAAAATATGTGACCCGCTCCAGAAAAAGGTGATATAAGTCGTGCTATGCATTTACGTGTAATGGCCCATTCAACCCAAGAGGGTGAAATTTTCATCAAAATTCATTTGTTTGTTTTTGTCTTTCATGATATCTTAAATATCTAAAGTTTCAGGTTTGGTACACAACAATGTTGATTTCAGTGAATAAAGTGAAAAAATAACCTTTTTAGAGTGCATTGTTCCATTGCATTGTATTAGAACTACCTATTCCACAGCCTGTTTTCTCTGTTGTGCAATTTGAACTCCATAGAACTAATTCATATGCAAAAATGTGATATCTCCGGAACGGAAAGGGCTTTGGAGCTCTATCATGTACCAAATGAAAGCTTACATTACAGGCTTTCCAAACATACATAAAACTCATTTTTCATATTTTGCGACATAATATACCTTTTTCCAGAGCAGGTATATGCCGCCTACTGAAAGCCGTGCAATCATGTTACTTTGTACACCAACCCATTCAACCCATTTTATTTTGCCTCAAAAATAATCTGCGAGAATATAAAATATAACTTTAGCAACAAAAGGCTATACAATGCTCATGCTTTGCGAACTAGTTATAAGTCATCCCTTCATCAGTTTGGGAAGACCAACTGCGGAACTTTTGTAAAACTGATTTTTATAATGTTGTAAATGTTGTGCAAGTTACGCTCCGAAATGTAGCTCTGGAAAAAAAAGTGGAGCTATATGCACCTCCACAAGGTTTTTGGAAATCAGCTTCGGGTATTATGCAAGTGTATTTTGGTGGGTGTATGCAGGAAATAATGTGAAAACCTATCACTATAGGCAGGATGTTACGCATCTTAATGGATATTTCGGTTGTTGAATTTCTCTCTAATCAAAATGTAATACGAATGTTCGGAAACATATTTGGATAAGGGACAAATGAGAACAAATTCCTCAGGTTTTCAACAAGCTGTGCCGTTTAAAAAAATTCACACACTTTGTGTTTCCTATTGTTCCTTTAATATAACCCAACCCCATAGACTAAGCACGTACTTCTACGTGCGAGGACCGATTTCAACAAAAGACTTGACGTGCGAGGACTGAAAGGTTTCTTTGTTTTTTCTTTCTCCTCTTGTCCTCGGAGATATATGCAGAACCTGTACACATGTACCAGCAGCTTTGGCGACTTAACCTGTGAAGGTTTTGATGGCAGAAATGTATGTTCACATGAAGTACAAAATGTACGTGCACATTCAGCTAGCTTTTAATGGGAGTGAAATCCATTAGCGGTTCCGACTAAGTAATATCCTGTTCCAATCGCAGAGCCGCACATTCAGAATAGCAGATCAGGAGTGTAATTAATGCTTTGCGCGATAGGGAAACTGGGGCAGGACGATTCGTTACCGTTATTGCGAAAGGTTTCCCTATGTGCAATGTGCCAACTTCAATTACATGTACTTGCTCTGCCCGATTGAAATTTTGAAAATCATACGACAGGTGACACTAATGAGGTTGAACACTTGTGATGCACCATGAGTGAATGCCAAGCACAAAGCCTATGGTGCTTAAATAATTAAACCTAAATTTGGCAAATATGTTTTTCGGGTGTGGAGGTTTACTGTCTGATTGGCTTGGCTGCATTTCTGGTGAGGGTGGAAATATATAAATTTGCAAATGGTGAATTTTTTAGTTGCGAGTCATTTTTTCCCGAGCGTTGTGTTGCAGCAGGGCTTCATATCGTTGGGGTTTTCAAAAAAATTACATATATATAATACAAAAATGTATGCACATGTCAACTTCTCTAAAATGTTAATGTTTAAAAAAACTGCATAAATTGTATAGAATTCAGTGGTACTAGGGTACAATCTGCAAGAGACAGCCGGGATTAGACAGGTTTTTTTTTGGGGGGGGGGGGGCAGTGACGAGGCCAGAACCCTCTTAAGCCGTGTTTCCATTGGATTTATTTTTGTCAATCTACTGCGACTTTTCTGTAGAATGACAATCTCGCTTGCATGTGAGCGAAAATGGTTGTATGGTTTCCTGTCTCTTTGTGTATAGTATACCCACATGTGATTACATGCAATTGCGCCAGTACTTTGCAGCGGAGCGAACCGACAGACGACCCTGTTTTTAGCCAAAAAAATTACGCTAAGTTCCCGCGTCTATCCCGTTTAGGTCAAAGGTGATTTTACACAGTGCCCGCAATGTGTGACATTCTGCCAGCTTCGCAAGGCGAATAAATGTTCCGTCGTGGTTACAAAAGTCCAAATGGGAACGCACAGTAGAATTACACGAAGGCATGTCAGAAGAAAAGTCCAATGAAAACACGGCTTTAACTGTCTAGTAATTGTCCAATTTAGTCGCTGCCAACCAACATGTAGTACCTGTTCGGCCATACAGCAGGTGCGCCATGGAAGTCCTTGGCCGGGTGTAGAAGATCGTCCCCCTCATGCTGACAATTACAATCAGTGCCTCCACAAACAGACATGCTGTCACGATGACCACATAGCCAAGGATGTAGTTCCGTAGACTGGTGGAGCAGGCCCCGCCTTGCGGATGGTACATGGCCAAGATGACCGACAGTGCAATCAGCCTGGTGAGTCAAAATTACAAAGCCTGATTATATCCCGTGCACCCATTCGCGCCCGACAGGACTTTAAAGTCCATGAATATCACCATGTACAAATGTAGGTATGTCTTTTAAAGTTGATTTTCTTAGAGTCAGAACAGATTGCATACAATGTACCATTACCCTAAAAACCCTAGGGTGTGTAAAAAAATCATTATCTGAGAATTGAGGACGCTCATAGATTGCAAATCAAACAATGTTAGGTTTAATATTCAGCTTCCATCTCTGATGTTGTTTTCAATTATATAATCATGTTTGTGTGCCCACATTACATTGAGCTTATGCGCCTATCAATTGACCCAACACAAGAGTTCACAATAGGCCTTTGTTTTAAAAATTCATTATTCAAAAGGTACTAATCTGTACACGTACATGTATGTTCCAAACAGTGGAGATACATTGTATTCAATTAATTTTCTGGCCAAAATTTAAACCCCGAATGTATTTATCTGGTAAAAATACATGTTTTTCTGTTGCCTGCTGAATCCAACAGGATTGTAACACTATAGGGCCTTTTCACACTACATGTATGTACGTTCGACCCGTGTTGAAATCTACACGGGTCCGACCCGTGTAGACATCTTAAAATTCTAACACTGTTCAATTACGCTGCCTTTTCACACTACTCAACGCAGCGCCAGCATTTTTGCTACACGTGTAATGTTTCGACCCATGTATTGTGCGATCGTTTCACACTACACACACGGCCGGCCGATCAACACGGGTCGAATCAGAAAATCCCCCATACTGCATTCTGGTCGTTCCGCTGAGCTGGCTTTGGATGGAGCTGTCATCAGCCCAAATAGCCAATATACACCTCCTCCTCACTCCATGTCGGTCTGATTTGGGGCCCATTTTCTCGGACATATCAGAGTAAAAAGACTCTCGTGAAAGTTGCATGCACAATTGAAATGAACGCGTGTTACATGTATGGTGCGCGTGCATGTGCAATGCCGCAGATCAGAGGTTATTTGTTTGTTCGTTGCTGAATTAACAACTACAGTGTGTGGTGCTGTGCACGCACGCGCACTCCGATCGGCGGTTACACGGGTCGAACTCAACCCGTAGGCATTCATGCTACGACTTTCTACACGGGTCAGGTTTCAACCCGGGTTGAGCACTCTACACGGGTCAGTGCCATGTTGAAATGTTGCAGTGTGAAAAGGTCAGTCTAGTTAACACGGGTCGGACCCGGGTCCAACACCAAGATTTTTCGTAGTGTGAAAAGGCCTTATGAGTTAGCTGCTCAATCCAACAGGGTCAAACAGGAATATCAACTTGTTGGATCCTGTTGGATTCAGCAGGGTTATGAATAGCTACATAGTATAAAACACATTGTTGATCTCAAAAATGGTCTAGACTGAGCAAGATAAAATGCACCAATATGATGCACATTCATAACCAACATACGCCAATAAAATTACGATTTTTGAAGTGAAACTTCTAGGTGTTTACATGCATGCAGTTCTTCAGTCATGCACACAACATGGCTGTGCCCAGGATGGTTTCAAAGAATCTGTGTGAGGGAATGACGACTGAGCCTCTCAACCCTGGGCAAATCCGGGGCTGCCCCGGGTTGCATTTTCTATTTTTCAACCCCACGCTCAACCCTGTGTTGTTTCACCCCTGTGTTGACGTTTCACCCCGGGGCAACTTCAACCCGGAGATGAGCATGAACGATTCACACTTGTGCGCACTAGCTATGCCATGACCTATGTACCCCACAATAGAAAAAATTGCCACGACTTTCAACCCAGGACGTACCCAACCCTGTTTTTTTTCACACTACCTTTTTTGGACCCGGGGCGGGGTAATGTCGCATACATGTATTTTTAACCCCGCGTCGACCCCGGGCTTGTCTAGTGTGAAAAGGGCTTTTGGGGTGCTTGGCGATTCCTTTAAATGGAAAGTGTCATCAATAATGCACATTTATCACTACACAACATAGGATAAACATAGAATACTGAATAGAATATTGAATATTTTGATCAATGTGCCCTCTGTATGCCCCGATGTATCATACAGAAGTTTCATTAACTTATACCGCAGGCGCCCAAAATAATTAAATGTCTCCGTATTAAATGCAGATAAATTTGCTGAACTCTGTGTTCACGTACACATTACAAGAGCGTAATCCTTTGCCCGAAGCCGGCAATGAGTATTAACATTTCAAATCCATCAAGTGCGTTTTTGTTGTGACACCCCGGGCATGGAATCGATAGCATTTGCATAGACAGTGACACGTTATATTGGGGACTATTTTGTTTTTTTTACAAAACTACATGTACGTGTACTGTACATGTACATGGACATGTGTTTCTGAATGTTAAAGGTACATCATTGGTATAGCCGATGACACAGTTACAGACAGTGTTCGTATTTTGTGTGATTCAACATATACATGTACATGAAATAATCCTGTGAACGTTTGTCTCTTTGAGCTCAATCCGTCATCCGAGTCAGGAGAAAACACTGTGAAAATCAGTTCCATTTTAACATGGTCAAGTTGTACATGTAGATCTATGTCCAAACTGATCGAACGCATATCAACACACTTCAGATGACATGGTGGTGTCAGCCCCCCCGACAAAATTTTAAATACATGTACAATGTATATAAAATATTAAATTTTTTAAATCCCAAATTTCCACATGGGGTGTGGGGGGGGGGGGGGGGGTTCAAATGGGATTGCTCCCTCCCTCCTACACCACTGTCCAGGAGGGGTCCTGCTATTTAGCGTCAACAAGCGTCAACAAAGCGTTAACAAATTAAATATGAAAGTTTCAGTGTACAAACGATTATTTCACAATGTCATTTATTTCCAAACAGTCATATTAAGTACATTTGTATATTAACATAGTTCAAAACCTTGTCAATGTGTGAAATAATACGCAAAAACTTTACACGCGAAAACTTAACTCGCGACGGTACCGTTTCGTGCAATCTCACTGGCTGCTATCTTTCGTCAAACAATCCACAAGGGAAACTGACTAGGTAAATTTGAATACATATATTCAAAGTGAACAAAGAAACTGGCAGGAGCGGGATTCGAACCTGCGACCTCCGGGTTACCGTACTGGCGCTCTACCAACTGAGCTATCCCGCTCCTGCCAGTTTCTTTGTTCACTTTGAATATGTATTCGAATTTACCTAGTCAGTTTCCCTTGTGGATTGTTTGACGAATTATAAGTTAAAAAGTCGTATTATCATTGAGTGATCCCCACAATGTCGCTTCCCAGGTTGTATCGTAAAAATTGGGTGTGATCCCTGGCTATACGGCATTCTGGGTTTATGGCTTCTGACTAGCGCCCACTCGAACAAAGATACTGACAATTTGGGAGACCGCCAACATAGGGCAAGATAGCTCAGTTGGTAGAGCGCCGGTACGGTAACCCGGAGGTCGCAGGTTCGAATCCCGCTCCTGCCAGTTTCTTTGTTCACTTTGAATTGGCTGCTATCTTGTTTGTGCTGGACCACTCCATTTTTTGTATATGTAGGGGAGTTGCGAAAGTATTAGAGGATTGCAAAATTGTTGATTTTGTATGGTGTTTCGAAGTTCAAATTCCTTCATTTTCTTACAAAACAACTTCTCTGAGAGTCATAGAAATTGTGTGATTTGGAAGTTGGAAAGTACACCTTTGTTTACGTTGATTTTGTTTGTTGACACTTATTGGAGCATGACTATAGCATGACTGTCCAGGAGCACTCCTGGGATAACTACATGTAACAAAACAAGCAGATTCTAGGCATAAGCATGCATGCACAATTTCTGACAGAAATGTTCTGTTCTTGCAAAGAAATGAGAAACCACATTATCCACAAGTATCACCCTCAGGCTAATTAACACAGAGTGAATTTATAAACACACTCCAGTTAGACCGCCATACAGGGGTATCCCTTTGCACATAAATCCAATCAGAATGTCCCAAGCAAATTGCCCAATTCAACAGTGATGCATTAGGTGCACCAGTTGGATGTATAAGGTTACTTACTGCAGTTACTTCTGGGAAATCACAGCACCTCCAGTCAACCTATACTGGTTTTATGAACCATTACTAATGATGGGAACTCTGAATAAATCATGCATTGGGCTAGGGGGGTCTGCATAGTTTGGTTTAATTTATTTCCTAATCATCCTGAGTACCCAGATCAGAGTTTGAAGCTGTTCTCAGTGGCCCAGGGGAAGGAATTAAGGAGGGAGGGAGGGAGAGGTATCTTGATTTGAACAGGAAAGGGATAAACACTGGAGAATATTTTTGGCAGGAATCCTACACGTATTTTTTTTTTCTAGCAACACAAAAGTTGTTTACTTTTGAATGTGTAGTTAACCAGTTTGCGTTAACCAGAATGCGCCTAGGTAGACATCAAACCACGGCTCTGGCTGTTGCCCTTATTCAAGAGGTTAATATTTAGCAAATTAAATTCCATAACTAATAAGGTCGTTACTTGAGCCTTGGTCTGAGTAAAACTTTCCACAGTCAAACTAACAAGTCCGAACATTGGTAAGATTTAATCACTGTAATTTTTACCAGTTTCAGTAAAAAAAAAGTATTTTAAATGAAAAATTACACTGGACCAAATCAGTATTTCACCCGGGCGGATCAGTATTTCGCCCGGGTGGATTAGTATTTCGCCCGGGCAGATTACTATTTTGCCCGGGCGGATTAATCGGAACATATGCTAATGGGTTTCACCATTTCGACAGTAACCCGCCCGGGCGAAATACTAATCCGCCCGGGCGAAATACTAATCCGCCTGGGCGAAATAGTGGGCGGGAATTTTTTGTTTGCCATGTCCTAAATACACTTCCGTACCAAACTACATGTACACTGTATGGTGTGAAAGTTAGTGTGACAATAAACCAACCAAATTCGCACTGCATTTCTGTACAAAATCCAATGCCAACATGGCTCAAGACCAATCGAGTACTCCTGTACAGTGAGAAAATGATGAAGTTCACGGGCACCATCATTTCCCCATACAGCACCAAGCGCTGGCTTTCTCATCTCTCAGGCTCTCGACCTCTCCAAGGATTGCCCAGGCAGAGGGTTGACTGATGAGCATGGCTCTCCTGTGGGACAGCTGCCGTTATTGATCACACCTCCTTTCAGAGGAAAGGACCAAGATGCAATCTTGGGTACATGGACCCGCGGACCTCAGGGAACCTCTTCAAGACACTCACTTGCCGACACACGGATCAATCAGGACATTTAGACTACGCAATCGCCTTATAACGTACAAGCGAGTGGCTGGTGCAGAATGAACATTTCATCACCTAGTAATATCATTGCGCACAAAAATGGAGGCCAGAAAAAACAATGTTGTACAATGTACATGTACATGTACATGTACATGTGTGTTAACCCCTTTTGTCTAGTTATTAATGGGGGCTGGTACATGTACATGTACATGTACATGTACATGTACATGTACATGTACATGTACATGTACATGTACATGTACATGTACATGTACATGTACATGTACATGTACATGTACATGTACATGTACATGTACATGTACATGTACATGTACATGTACATGTACATGTACATGTACATGTACATGTACATGTACATGTACATGTACATGTACATGTACATGTAGGCCAAGAACGGGCTGTGCAGCCCAGCATAAATGCAAACAATAGGTACCACACTAGAGTGGTCCTATTCATCACACTTGAAGCTCCTTTCTATGAATAAAAGCCTTTGTTGAAAAACCTCTATCTGTTCATTACATTACATTTGTATAGTTGAAACATGAATGGATTGAGTATGCGCAGGAATGTGCACATAGATGACAACCGGCCAGGTGGTCTTTTTCAAACGGCGGCTATGGCTGTTGCCCGGATTCAAGAGGTAAAAAAAAAACTGCTGTATGTGTACATTTTGTGTATACCTACAGGTCTGCAAGGTTGTAATTGGTTGGGTTTTCAGCCATGTTGCAGACTTGCTGTAAACTCACCCATACCATCCCAGCACCAAGATAAAAATGTTCAAAGAAACCTTGTGATTAATGTGAAGGAGTTAATACCGTCGGTTCTTCTCAGAATCTTCTCTGATGCATGCACTTCAAAAGGCATCTCCCAAACCACATCAACTTAATTGTGGCCTTTTCACCTTTTAATTCCTGGAAACATTCCTGCCAACATGTACCAAGCTGAGAAAAAAAAAGGTACATGGACATACACACATACACATGTAGAATACACTGTACATGTACATCAACTTCACAGCCCTCTTAACTTTTATCAAAATAATTTATGTACATATATGTAGAATCACCCCTACATGTATAAAATCATTTTTACGACTCTTAATGGATCTGTTACAAAAGGTAAAATCATACTAATAATTAATATTCAACAGCCGTTAATCCCATGTTGTTTTGTAGTTTTGGTTCTTGTCATGACTAGTGGGATTTTGGAGATTAAAAAGATTAAATACAAAAATAAATGCAATGTACAGTTACAGGTAAATAAAAAAAACATACTTGTATTTTGCGACAGTTTCATGTACATGTAGATTATATAACCATCAATCAGTTTCACTAGATTGGCACGATTGATTGATAACCAACAGACCCCAACTTAACACAGGATAACAATACACTGTTTACAATGTGGAGATTTAACTCAATCATCAGTTTGTACACGTAGAACACCTATGTATATCTGACATTGGACCTTAATTACCAGACTGTGACTGCACCCTTTAAAAGAACACATGTATTAATCCTGTGTAAACTTATTGGAGGTCCCTCCCCCGCCTACAACATGCATTCCAAAGCCCAAAGAAATCCGGCCCGCATTATTGGCGCAGAATTCTAACATTGTAGTTCAGAGCCCAACATGATGGAGCAAGGTTGCTTCTTTCAGCTGCAAGAGTGAATATTGTACACTGTACAGCAAGTTCGTCAACAAGTTCTTTTGGCTCTTTCACTGAAGGAAAAGCAGTGTAACTGGGCTCTAATTTGTAGAGGAGAACAATCCTCCCAGCAGTTAAACCACTGTAGGAATAGCAGTGCAATTATTATTTTTTTTATAATTGCCATCATTCATGCATACATGTCATGAACCAATTATCTCGAGACCTACATGTACAACACTGATGATGTATAATTTCCTGACCCCAAACTCATTCAAATACCCTTTGTCTTGGGTAATGCCCCCCCCCCCCCCAAAAAAAAAGAGAAATTTTTTTACAATAAAACATCTCCAAAGCCAGGCTCTTCCTAGAGGGGGGGGGGGGGGGGGAACGGGGGGAATGGCTATTTTCAAGGGGGTGAATTCGCTATAGTAACGCATATAGTAACGCATATCCCAATTTTCCAGAGGGGGGGGGGGGGAGGGGGGCAAGAGGGAGGGGGGGCAAGAGTTCCCACAGGGGGGGGGACAGTTGCCCCCCCCCCCCCCCCCCTTGCCTACGCCACTGTCCCCCCCCCCCCCATTCATTCACACAACTGTTTTCTACCCGGGTGAGCGTTGAACCCAGGGTGCAAAATCTCAACCTTGGTCTGGAGCAGGGTTGAGTTCAACCTGGCTTCAAACCAATCTCGGGGTTGATGTGGGGTCTTGAGAGGGGCTGAAAATTGTCAAGTGTGAAATGTTGATCGTTTTCAGCCCAGCATTAACCTTGCATCAATCCCAAGATTTGTCTAGTGTAAAAAGGCCTTAATACTTTAATAAGTACTCCATTATCTGAGGGCCTTATAAATTGTATGGTTACATGACGGACAATTTTGACGACCCACATTTTGTATTGTACAGTAGATGTATACAGTGTATACATGTGCATGTGTGTATAACGACAACTTGTATGGATGAATAGAACCACTCATTACTTTGTCTGGCAAATCTTACAAAACGGAATATTGAAAGGGCTGATGGTACCAGCACATTTAGATTTATTGCTGCATTCAGACATATTTTTATTGAAAGGTTTGTCAGGTGCTTGTAAAAAAGTGGACATGTACTTACATGTACACGCATCATAGAAAGTGGCTGCTAAAATTAGGTATGCAACTTGGAATTAACAAAAAAAAACGATAAAATTCCAATCTTACAAGATCGACTTTGTAGTGTTTTTCAATTTTCAATGGCATTTAAGTATGAAATGGAAAATGAGGAAATCAGCTGATCCGAGGAAAAATTACATGCCTGTAAAATGATTTTGAAGGAAATTGGTGTAATCTTGTCAATGTACATGTACAATGACGTGTCCACTGGACCAATTATACAAATGTATGACGGATGGGCTTGTGGACTAAACTCATTGAATGCGGTTTGAAAAAAACAAAAAACGACCTGGCCGGTTGACATCTATACCCGCATTCTTCTGCGTATTCATTCTATTGCTCACCTATTGTGTGTGTTACGCTTGGCCGCACAAACCCATCTGGCATACTGGCGCCCCATTATAAAAGCCATCAAGGGGTTAAGAATCTGCCTGAATGGCTTAGCAATATGTTGTTTTCTAATGGCAGGATTTGGATGCCATAATTTGTTTACTTTGACTTCTATTTAAATTGCAATTTGAGACATTTTGGGGTGTAAATTTGAAAAATAGTACCAGTCACTAGTACACGCTGATCATGAATGAGCAAAGTTGGGGCCCTCACACTGATATATGATTTTTCAGACAACCATTTGCCATTTGAAGAACATGTACATGTAGTTGCAAAACTTAAAATTCTTCTACTTACTATGAAAATTTAGTTTGTTAAAACTGTTTATGGATCATGCAAAATGATAAGTTCATGAACACATAAATCTGGAGCTTTTAATATTTTCAGAAAAATTCAACCATCTTTAATAAGGAACTTTGACTATGTAGAGTGTACATTGAAAAGGCAATCACAAGTGAACAGTGCCATTTTCCAACAAAGAATAAAACACATACATGTTCACACAGTCATACATGTACATGTACTTCCGAGGACAATGCTTTGTGTTTCCTATTGTTCCTTTAATATAACCCAACCCCATAGACTAAGCACGTATTTTTACGTCTGAGGACCGATTTTAACAAAAGACTCCCAGGGACAAGAAAAATTCATTTGTATTTTCTTTCTCCTCTTGTCCTTGAACGTACATTTTGTTATGTACATGTACATATACAGTACATGTACACGTGTACAAAATGTACATCAATGTGAACAAACAACAGTTACATGTACATGTACATGTACCTTAGTAATACATGTACCTTCCATTAGTAAACATGGTAAACAGATACAAAAATGGCAAAGCCATTCAGGCAGTACACAAGCCATGCATCATATAAGCCCATCATATTCATATATTGGCTTAGCGGTCCAGCGGACACAGGCCTTGACGGGCTGACAAACGATGCCAATGATGATGCTGACACCGGCCCAGCATTCCACAGGGGGGGAAAAGAGTTGACTTCTAGCTGTGTGTAGCTGCATACCCTACATTTATTGCCGCGGATAGACAATCGATCGGACTTGTACAACAGAAATAACCCACTCTGGCATGTCGCTGTGTTTACGGATGAGTTGCTGCGCTATTAAGAAAATCCGCATGCTAGGAGTGGATGCAATGGTTTCTGTGATTAGAGAGAATCCATGCATATCAAAGTGCAATTGTGTAGGCAATGGCATTTTCTATTTTCAAGTGCATTTCACATTTCATCAATATGAGCAACAGTGATGCTTTCCGATTAGACATGTAATTTAATTACTTTGTTATTGCTTTACAAAATACCTTGTCCGCCTACTGTCTGTCTGTCCGATTGTGTCTTTCTCTTCCTGTTGTCCTATTTCTCTTGTTCTGTATAATATGTTTGTCTTCACACGTTTGTCCTCATTTTTTTCGTCTCGTCTTTCGTATCGTAATGTGTCTCTGTATTTGTTAGGCATTTCTATACAAGCTTTGGCTTCCTGAAAATGCCTCCATACTTTCTATTCTAAGCTGTTTTGTATAATTTTATCTTTTTCCTTGTTGCCAATTACATACTTAATTTACATTCATAAATGCCTAAGACAGTTTACCAGTTCCTATTGGTCGAGAGCCTGTCACATGGGTGGTTTTTAAACGTGTGAAGTACCAACTGGTTTTAAGCACTTTTTCAGGTGTCACAGGAAATTTATGACATCTGGTCACCTGTTTTTGGTTGAACACCCACATGACCAGTCACTCGCCTAATTACACAAGCACAATACTAATACTACAAATGAGTCCGTATTTAGAGTCTATCAATTCACACATGTACATTGTTGTACACCGGCACTGCTGCGTTCTGTGCCACATCGCGCATTATGCGGCACGCACGCATCAATTTCCATGTATACATGTAAGGGAATTTTAGCACTACTTGCGTGAGGCACGTAATATTAAAAAGCTAAAGGCATGCTTTACAAAACAAGGTAACAAATTTCAACAAAATCATTGGAAATATATAATTTTCGATGTAGTACGTAATATTTGCTTTTGCTGTAATTTTCAGAAATGTAAATGGATTTGTCGGTTAGTACATATTTTATAGCAAATACTAACACTGACCTGTTTAAAGTTTTGTGTGCATACATGTAGATGCTGGGAAAACAGAGAGAGAGAAAATGATGTTGTAGTCTGGTTCCCTGACCCTACTTTAGACAAAATGGAGCCGACAAATCGTTGGAAAATGATATAAATCGCCACTTTTCTTGAAAACGACAGCATACCGGATGCCATGATTTCACAGGATGCTTGAGACTTCTATTACGGTATTTCGTAATAATTCAGTAGTTTTGTTTTTTGTTGTTTGCAAATATTGTATACTACATGTACCTTTAACATATGTAAATCCTTACACTAATCTACATAATGTACATTGTACGCTTGCACTTGTATACAAATTGGTGTCAAATTCCTCTGAGACTGCACTTGGAAGAAAAAGAGTGGACACTTCAAAATATCCCAGTGACATGATGAACTAATTTCCGTAAATTATCCAAGTTTCCTTGTTTGCTTTTTTCATACAAAAAAACAAGCACACAAAAATGGGGGGAAAATTGTGACAGAATTCCGAATTTGTTTTCAACTGGAAAATATATTAATGAGTTAATGAGCATTTTTTGAAACAGAAAAATCATTTGGCTCTATACACTGCAATGTACGTCGGGGCTTGAAATCATGCTTGCACAATGAAAGTGAAAAAAATAACCACATCCAATTTATCCTTTAACCCTAACCCTGCCAGACGCAGCACAGTGCATCTGTGGTGACAGCTTGACCTTGCTGCACTCTGCACACAAGTCAATGTGACAAAGTATGCAATCTGATGGGTCTGGCAGGGTTTCTAGCCAAAATACCCTGGAGGGTTAGGGTTCAAACTTGCTTTTTGCCAAAAATTTGTAAAATGTTTTGATATGTCAGCACTATTTTGACTCATAAATATGTTTGGATGATAACCTACCTGTTTTGATTTGATTAAAATACATTAAAAAAAAACAAGTATTTTATTGTGGCTATTTGTCTTTGGCGCCCAGTGTTCAGCTCCAGCTCTAATGTGGAATATATATATGTATAGTATGTTGTGGCCAATTTTTGTTTTATTTGGGGTTCTTACATGTATGTATTTCTATTTTAAGTTTCGTCATGTATGGCTTGTTTGAGAAATTATCACAAGTATACCGGTACTTGCACAAGGTAAAAGCATTCTTTTTTTTGGGAGGGGGGGGGGGGGGGATTTCATGCACATGCCTGCATTAGAGAACCCTATATGACGGTGCTTAGCCAACCAAAATAAAGAACCAGAAAGATGTGTGTGATAATATATATATGGGTCATTCTATACATTATAGCAGTACAATTTTGGTGTCCCTGTTACATCTGACATTCATAGGATTTTGCAATTCAGGACACATTCTTGAATGCCTTCTATCTCCAAGAGTGATTATGTAAAGCAAAGTACCTGCCAAACAAGTACAAAATAGTGTGAAGTCAATTTTAATGATACTTGATGGGAAATTACACAGGTCAGATGTAACAGGGACACCAAAACATGTCACACTTTTGGACCCCAAATTTATAGAATGACCTATATATCTGACATCTCTTAAACGTGTGTTCTGGGGATCCCAAACGAACTAATCCTCTTTGAGATACATGTAATTGTTTGGTTGTACTTTGTCTTACTCTTCTTCTATGGGATAATTGTTTTTGTTTTTAACTACATGTCTTTTTTTATTGTTCTATGGGGGTTTTATCTTAAAATGACACGCTTTCTCGGGCGGCTGTTGTCATTTTAACCCATCTGTAATTACAATGTTTTTATTCTACATGTATGTAATTTTTTTCATCTTTACGTACATGTAATGTAGTTTAATTTCTTCTTTTTACCTAATGTCTATGTTTTAATAGGTAACCGGTTTTTATTGTATGTATGTATTGTTCAGTAACTTGTATTGTTTTAGTGTTTTAATCCCCCCAAGGGAGAACAGTTCTTAGATAACGGACGGGGCTACCCTGTCAACGATAAATAAATGAAAATAAATAAATACATTCTACATGTATGTATTTATGGCCACAATCTCTTGCTGCAACATTCTTCTCCACTGCCCAATTGCTTGCTTTACTGCTTCATTGGTCATCACTGCCTACTCCTACTGCTACCTGGGTAGTACATGTAAACTCTAATTGATTCCAAGCTTGCTAGTGCGGAGCCCAAGCCTCTTGAGACCTGTGGAGAGGGCCAATCTTCTCTCACTCAATTCAGTGACCTCTCCATTCATGAGGCAAGTCTTGCAGCCTGGAGATGCGGGTCTTGTGAAGCCCAAGCTTTTTGCTCTTGGGCTTATCCTTAAGAAAGAGGCTCTTAAGAGCTTCTATGCCAAGCACATGATGTGCAAGGCATGAATGAAACATGTCCGTCTTGGCAAATAATTCTGGCTGATTTTCGTCTTGGCGCTGGGGAAAAAAACAGCGTTTTAATAATCTAAAGATGTACATGTACACGTACACTGAAGTTGAATTCAAAAGCCAATGATCTACAATGAATTGCTTCAAAAATGTCTGTTTTCCATTTGTGAAGATTCCGACTTCCATTTTACAACCATTTGTACAATGTTAAAATCAGTCTTCTGATGACGAACACTTCTGAGAAACACAGAAATCAAATGAGATGAATTTCACAAGGCGTCACCACAAACCTTCCATAATTTACAATGTCAAAATCCATTTCAATGTCACAATATGCGTGTACAATGTGGTTCAAATCTATTGAATAAGGCTGAGAAATGATGTACTATTCTTGCCACAAGATTTGCCTTAGAAGGGGGAGGTGAGTTGGTCTCACCGACGGCGGAAGAATTATCCCGCCTGGGTCTATAGGTCTGAAAATTGCGATAATTTCTCTGGAATCTGTTGAAGAATTATCCTCTATTCATAAATGCCTCAGCGAGTTTCACTATCCCTATTGGTCGAGAGCCTGTAACGTGGGTGTGTTTAAACGGTTGTTTAAACACGGCTGGAAGTTGTTTAAACACGGCGCGGTTTTAAACATTTTTTTTCGGTGTCACACGAAATGTAGAGTCCTACAAAATCTGGTCCATTTTATTGGTTGAACACTCGAGCGACCAGTCACTCTCCTAATAACCCAAAGCGCAATACTACCGATGCGTCCGTATTTAGAGTCCATAATTCCACACACACCGGCACTGCTGCGTTCTGCACCATGCCACCTGGCGAATAAGGAAATGTTTACCACTACTCGCGCGTGGCACGAACCATTAAATAGCTGAAGGGGTGTTTTACAAACCAAGGTAAGAAAAAAAGAACAAAATCATTGGAAATTTATAATTTTCGGTGGTTTTTGCTTAATTATAAATACAAAAAGGTATTTTATGAATGGGAATAAATATGTGCTGGGCCGGTTTTAAACGTACGTTTAAAACCGCCTTGGGGCCTGGACGCTGATAATGACCCTCGCCTTCGGCTCGGGTCATTATCAAGCGCCCAGGCCCCAAGGCGGTTTTAAACGTACGTTTAAAACCGGCCCAGCACATATATATTCCCTATTTATATCCGAGCCCAGGAAATCTAAGGGTGGTAGGGTTGGCAATTCAAAAGGTCTCCAACCCTACCACCTCTGATCGTAACCCTTTACCTAGAGTGGCTTTAGCCTTGTATTGGGTGTTTTCAATTTAAAAAAAATAAATACTGTACAAATAAAGTTTTGACTTGATAATTTGAATAAAGAAATCGCTTTAAGTTTAAATCCGATGCTTTGTGTAAAATGTGATGTCAAAGATGAATTCCGTTTCGAGAGCACAATTCTGCTAATTCTGTCTGATTCCAGACTTAGCGAATAACTCGGTGGCTAAATATAGGCAGTCCTGATAGAAATTGAAATATTACACCACAAATCTATCCCCTTTACATCAGGGCAGAATTCCTGGTAGAATGTACGTACACATGTACATGTACATGTGCAGTATGCGATACTGTCTGCAACTCCAGTGAGTTTTATGAGTGGGTTCTTTCATGGAGGAATACAACACATCCTCCATGGTTCTTCATAGAGCCCAAATGTAACCAGGTGACAAAATGAAGTTGTTTTTTTAGTTTTTACTCTTTTAACCCTAATCAAACAAAATCCAACAATGGTAAAAAGTTGTTGGATTTTGTCGTATTCAGCAGGGTGGAAGCAGTCTAGTAAAACCTGCAGCTTTAATTTAAACATTTGAGGGCCAAGAAATCACTACCATGTATCTCATCTGGGCCATAAGGGTTATGATTACACCAAACAGCAATAAATTCTCACAAACAGGTGACAGACTAATCCTTCACATCCTGGGATGTTTTTCAGCACTTAAATACAATGTATCAGCCTACAATATACTTTGTTTGGTCTACTGAGTTTAATCTGCAGTAATTGCCTGCCTACTAATACTACTGTACATATGTACCTCAGTACATGTCCTGCCTGGCTGTAAGCTTCTCCTGTTGCTTTGATTGGCCTTGATGGAATGGCTACAAGCACACTACATAAACAAACATTATACCCTGCCCAATAGCTTCCAATGGGTTTGGGTGTCAGTGGTGTGGCTTACATAATGGTGCTTATACCTGAACAATAAGCCTTTTGCGCGTTGATTTGCATAGATCCTTGTACCCCGTCTTCGCTCAATCTAAGATGCACAGCGTGCGCCGGTCGTTGCCAGACTGACATTATTATGCACGTCAGTACCGTTGTTGCTAGACCACGTGATTCGGGGCAAGCCGCAACGTGGCGACGCACGGCCAGTGGTGGTTTCCCTGTCTGGTATCTGGAACTACCGCTGGGTGAAACAGCGCACGATAGAGATTGTCACCACTCTAAAACACAACAACTGCTCGAATTGTTACAGTACATGTTGTATGTTCTTCTCGAAACGCGGCCTATTTTTAGCAATTATAGTTTATTTAATGGATAACAACTTCGAAGGTTGGAACGTGAAGAAACTGCAGACATTTCTTCAAGAGAGAGGGGTTTCAATAACGGGTTACCTGAAGAAAGAACTGGTTGAACTGTGCAAGTGCGTGGCCAATCTGAAATTGACAACCGACCCGAATCTTTCAAGCCCCAACTTGACAAAAGATTGAAAGACGCTGGCTGCACATTTTCCGATCCATTTAATCTTCCTGGATTCACGAAGGATTTCTCGAATATACCAGATTTCGGACTATACGATGTCTTCAATTATTTGATTTGTTTTCGAGCGGATTACGACCGGCGAAAACTTATTCGTAAATATACAAAAACAATTTCTGCAAGACCAGTCACTTACGTAAAAACCGATAATGAGACCTTGCTCAACAGAATTTTTCTTCATCCAACCTTTCCCACAAATACAAAAGGAATGGAAAGAGAGATTTTGTTGATGCCTTTACAAATCCTCCCCCCCCCCCCCCTCCCCCAGATAAGTTCGGACTCGCTGCGGCTACTTGTTGGAATGATCCATCAAAGAATCCACTGATTATTCTTCTAACGTAGCCAGCACATACCAGGACTGTCATCTTGCAGAAATAGTGGCTAAAACTGACTCCCTCGAAGCGTATTCCACTTTTTTAAAAAGAAAGAAATTACGCTTTGGGTGGGTCAGTCACACACCCACACGGCTGGCATACCCACCAACCTATTCGTAAATATATACAAAAACAATTTCTGCAAGACCAGTCACTTACGTAAAAACCGATAATGAGACCTTGCTCAACAGAGTCTTTCTTCCTCCAAACTTTCCCACAAATAAGAAAAGAATGGAAAGAGAGATTTTGTTGATGTCTTTAACAACCCCCACCCTCCCTACCCCCTAAACGAACTTTGACTCACCGCGGCTATTTCCTGAGATGATCAACAAAATATGATAATCGGATCATTCCTTGAATTTTGCCTGCACACACCGGTTCTTTCTTGCTATTTTCAAAATTTAAAAAGCACTTTATCTTGTAAAGAACAAGAAGTTTAACCAAAATTAACAATCGGTTAACCAAGGCGGCCCTGAAACAAAAAGTTCCATCACATTGACTCAACATCGTAACACATAGTCTGCATGTATGATTACGCCCCCTCCCAATAAAAAACAAAAACAAAATTGTTCATCTCCACCGCGCTAGATGTCGAAGCTGGTATTGGGTCGGTGTAGTCATCTGTTGGCCCATTGCCACCGACGAAATGTTTGGAGCAAATGTAAGTATTGTAAGTTACATTCTCCGCCGAAAAGTCTTTTCTGGAGCAGTTTTTTATCCAACGGAGACACTTCTCACGGTTCGACTTCGGCTTCGGAAAGGGTAGCCACAAACGCCATTCATGTGGAGACGGTCCGAAAAGCGCGAGTCACTGTTGCATGTTCCGTAAGAACAGTGCTTCTTCGCAGGCATTCTCAAGCACTAAATCCCACAAACTTCGTATTTTATGTTAATGTCTAGATTCTAACAATAACCAGTACTAGAGTCTGACAAAATCTGCGTGGAAATTTATCGTTTTAAAGTGACAAGAAACGTATGAATCGCGTACATGTACTTCGATCACGGCAAGTGGACATATGCGATATGCATTGACATTGTGTCTGCACGCGCGTATGCGAGAAAGCTTGCCCCGAATCACGTGTCGTGGCAACAATCACTACGCAGCGGGGTCAAAGTACGGGTCACTCGCAAAAGGCTTATTGGCTGCTGAAATCTCAGCATACTGTAGACTTGAGTTGAGCTGAATGTTGTTTTTTCGTTGGTTGTACTTTGTAAAGTAGGGTGAAAATTGTCAATGGTGTTTATCATAGCATGTACAGTAGTTCCAGTCATTGTTTATACCTTGTGTGATTCAACATGTGCATAAATATAAAATAACAAACCTGTGAACAGTTTTAGCTTGATCCATTATCCAGTCACAAGAAAATAGTGGAACAAAAACATTGTTTTAAAAGTGATTCAGTGCACATTGATATGCACTTATTTTGATTGTTGAAATCAAATTTTTTTTTGGGGGGGGGGGTTAAGGGTCTTCAGGTACAATTTTCCTGAAGATTACGGCATTTTAGATGAACATTTTTCTTATGCGGATAGGTACATGTACATGTACTGGTACTATCTTTATAAAGATTAAGCCTTCAGATTGAAACCTTTTTTACAATTACCAAAGCTATAACACCTTAAATACATGTAGTCCAAACTCTGCAGAAAATACATAACGGAGATTTTCACATTAACAAATGACCCGCTTGATTTGCTTGTATCAAAAACGTGTACATATTGGAAAACTTATTTCTAATCTTGTGGGGATATCTATACAAATCTCAACCATCAGAATACGGTCAACAAAACCACACAGATCTTGCCTCCTTTGCAATTCTGCCATTTGGGGAAATACATTTTCATAAAAATGTGCTGTACAAGAAATATAGTCAAAATGTGTATAAAATGTACATAAAATGTGACTGTAGACTAATGCCAGTGGGCGCGTTGGCGTATTCAAACCGCGGACGTAAAATGCCAGAGAACAAAAGAGAACAATATCGTCCGCGATTCCCAGCATACGTCCGCGATTGGAAGTGTGTACAAAGTCTATGGAGGCCTTCCGAAAAAGTTAGAGTATAAACAAAAGAGGAACAATGGGACGTCCGCGTTTGGAGGTCGGTACACGACTGTGTGTACATGTACATGTATACATACTGTACACAGCATGCACATTGTGGGCTGTTGTTATTAATGAATGTCGTGGTCCTCTGTGTATGGTATATTTTGGGTGAAATATTGTTAATCATTAAAATTTCGCAAGTAAGGCAGGATTTATTGGTTTTGATCTACATACCCTACGTGTATACGATGAGGCAGAGCTGGACTTATTCTGCACAGCAACCGATACGATAAAATCTAGGTGATTTGTTGACTAAATGACTCAAGCCTTTTGTGATCAGAACTACATGTAGTCTGGTAGCGATGAGTTGAGATACATGTATAACAATGACAAAATGCCTCAATTTGCAGGTCAACATGAGAAACCACAACATGTTCTCCAAAAGATCTCTTCACTAGTACTGTGAGAGGTACATGTACATTGTACATAGTACATTTAAGTCCCCAAATGTGATTGAAGAACACTGCCAATGTACATGTACATATAATGTATAAGTACACATATGGTTTAACCCTAACCTTCCCAAATCCTTCAAAATCCTCTTTGCAAAATGGAGGAATTTGGAGGATTGAGGGCACTTGGAAGTTGATGCATCGGAGGATTTTGCAGGATTGAGGTTACTAGGGGTTTTTTGCCCCTGCAGGAATATGGAGGATCCAGGTTATCAGGCTCAATGTGATACATGAGGATTTTGGAGGATTGAGGTTACTAGGGGTATGCAAAAAACCCCTAGAGGATTTTGGAGGATTCGTGCTATGGTCCCCATAGGAGGATTTTGGAGGATTCAGGTTATATGGAGTTTTAACACTTTGAAATCAGAGGATGTTGGAGGATTCAGGTTACATGGAGGGGAATGATGTAGGGAGTTAGGGTTAAAAAAACAACAATATTATTCTAAGGGCACACCAATAATTAGTGGAAAAAAATTTACACAATGTTCATGTATTGAATACTGACGTACAGTCAATAATCATATGTACATAAACTGTTATATTTTGTTGATTTTTTCTATTGATACAGTGTATTATTATTATTATTGTTTTGCTGAAATTCATTATTTAAGAAAAGTACACTAACCTTAACCCTGCTACATGTACATGTAAATCCAACAAAATCCTACAATGGTACATAGTATGTAAAAAGCTGTTGTAATTTGTTGGATTTAGCAGTCAACGCAAACTAGCATGACAGCTGCAAAATGCCAAAGCTAGTGTGTATACATGTACATGTAGGTGGTACATACATGTATGTACATTGTATGTACAACGTACTGCAATGCAGAATCCAACAAAATTTGCTGATGGATTTTGTTGTACATATGTAATTAACAGGCTTCTCATTTCAATTTTGTAAAAAAATGTTTGAATTTGGCAGGGTCACATGAAAAAACAATAGGGGGTTAGGGCTAATAGTTACATTGTACATGTGCACTGTAGTACACACATGTATGTTTTGATCATGACCAATTATTGGAAAATTTGATCTCTCAAATCTACAGTGTGTATTATTTTAATTTTGAAAATGATTGCAGAAAATAAATGTCAAAAGTGTCCCAAATTGACAAGAGTAACAAGATGCTGCTCAACAAATGAAAAACTAATGCACATTAATCCTAACAGTCCCAAATCATCCAATTTTAATATGATTTCCAATAACCCTAGGGGGGTTTAGGGTTAAGTAACTGTAAAAATATGGTACAGTTACTGTACATGTAATGGGTGGTTTGTACGTATAGTATTGTACACGTACATGTGTACAATGTACAGAGGCACTGATATTAGCATTAGTAAAAATCAATAGGGATGCTGCAATATTGCAAGATGGCTGAAGGTGCACATGACAAATCGCGCCTGAACGTGACACATGGCGGGAATTCATTAGGCATGACAGGCAGGAGTCACATGGGAGAAAGCCTATAAATAGATCACACACAATGTGCCGGTACAGTGGGCGAAATTTTTACACGTACATGTATGTATAGTCTGTGGCATCACGTCTTGATTGAAAGAATCAGTCCTTTTCTGTTTAATCTGCAACAGGCAGAAAATGTATACGCAGGAATTTTGATTAATCAATCGATCAATATCAAATAAACTACAGGGAAAGTGACGAGGTAATTTAATGAACCTGTGACTTCCTGATAACCTTATGAATTGATGCTCTACCAAATGAGGTGTATCTTGCCCTATGTCGGTGGTCTCCCAATATTTTCAACATCTTACAATGTAAGTACCTTCAGGTCTGTAGTTCAGGGGTGGGTGGGGGGGGGGGGACCACTAGTCAGAAGTCATAAACCCATATTTCTGTCTTACACCCAGAATATAATACAGCCTGAAACTACAATGTAAGTTCTACAATGTAGGTACAATTTTTTATAAACCACATGGGAAACTGACAAGGAACCTGTCATTTTTCAATTTTTAGTGTTTTCAAAGTGAACGAATAGAACTGGCAGGAGCAGGGTTTGAACCTGCGACCTCCGGAATACTGTACCGGTGCTCTACCAACTGAGCTACATGTATCTTGCCCTGTATGTTGGCAGTCTCCCAAATTGTTGGTGTCTTTATTTGGGAGGGGGGGGGGGGGTTACTAGTCAGAAGTCATAAACGCATAATGCCGTATAGCCAGAGATCACGCCCCAACTTTACGATACAACCCGGGAAGCGACAGAGAAACTGACAATTTGGGAGACCCCCAACATAGGGAAAGATAGCTCAATTGTTAGAGCGCAGGTAAGGTACATTTGTATTCCGGAGGTTTAACCGGTTCAAATTCCGCTCCTGCCAGTTTTCTTTGAGTTTGAAAATGTATTTAACTTAACAATGTACATGTATGTCAGTTTCCACTGTGGTTTGTTTGATGAATTTGTAGTGTTAACAAAGACAATTTATCGTACAGGGCTGGAGAACAATTGGACAACTACATGTACCAACTCAGTTGGTAATATTGATAGAGCCCTGACCTGACCATTCGAAAAGAAAAAAATAAGCGACCCATTTCCAATGAAGCATACCCTGCCATAAGTAGAGAGAGACTCTTTTCACACATCACTACCCAACATGAACAAAAGCAGACAGGCCAGCCTTTGAATACCTCTATTCTCCAAGCAGAGAAAAAAAGTAGCATCCTTCAATACTTTTGTGTTGGATGGCCACTCTCACAAAAAGATGGTCGCTGTTTAAATCTGCTTTAAAACAACTGTTGTCCCTGTCGAGCGCAATCTGGAGTTTTGCGCAAGTTTATTGCACCCCCTCCTGAGTTCATATCCCTATGAATGGATTTCATTCAAAGGGAAAATAGCTCAAGAGGGAGTACAATAAACTTGTGCAAAACTCCATCCTAATCTGGCTGGGTTGGCCGCATGACCTTAAGTTTGGGGACTGCTCTTTTTTCCACTGGTGTTTTTTGTCTACTTAAAATACTGATTAACAATAGGAAAATGGGTCATTGCAAAAAATTGTGCCACTGGGACTAAGGTCTAGTGAACATTATTTCTCAGTTACAAAGTTGTGGGTTTTCAATAATATTTAAAATGAATGTTTATTGTTATGTAAACCCCCTGCCCTCTTCACATAATGAATCTTGCTGATATTAAACAGGATATTTTAGTATCAATATTACATGAAGTTAATTTATGTCCTCTTACAGAAATGGGTTCAAAGTAAACTCAAGGTGAAGATCCTAAGTGGGTAAGGGTTGACCACCCCCCCCCCCCCCCCCCGCCCCCCGCCCCCCCGCCCCCCCGCCCCCCAACAAAAGCTATTTTTATCGTGTTAAATACATGTATACATGATTAATAGGTCTCAACTAAATTAGCTAGTAATGGGGTCCTCTTCAATATCGGCAAGATTTTTTGTGTGGAAATAGGGCAGAGCTTTGATAGAGAAATTATGTGTTGAAATGACAAAGATGAGTTTTGGTAAAGATTTTACTTTAATACACGTACAGTATTGTATCTCCACCAAAATTGGTCAGTGCTGCTGCATGAACTGGCCGACTGTTTCCTGCGAAAACAATCTGTGAGTTTTTAATTGCCTCACACATAGATATGAAAGTCACGCTGTGGTTGGTCAAGAGCGATTTAAGCATTAAGGCGCCCTCAGTCAACAACAAACAATGCCAAATTGCGGAGTGGTGATGCCTGTGGTAGTGGTAAGCGAAATTCCCATAAAATTTACCCATTTCGAGTGACATTTCAAGAAATTGAACCTAACGTACGTGTACATAGCCATATCAAGATAATGCATATTAAATGTTGGGGCAGAAAATTCTGTGACAAGAGAGTTAGGGATCTTACAAAAAAATTGACAACTGTCTGACACAGCAGTATATTTTGGCCTCTGTATAAAAGTTTATGAAAATCTTACAGTTCTGGAAGTACACTTAAAGTTTGAGTAACCATACAGCTTTACAGTCACTTCGCCCAAAAACCACATCACCCTCAACCACTTCGCCCTCAACCACTTCGCCCAAACGCCACTTCGCCCAAACGCCACTTCGCCCAATTACCCCTTCGCCCAAACGCCACTTCACCCAAATACCACTTCGCCCAAAAACCACTTCGCCCAAAATCCACTTCGCCCAAAAACCACTTCGCCCATGCCCGATCCGTATGCCCTTTTTTCATTTCATTAGTTTGTTACATAAATTGTACATCATCCCTCATATCAGTTAAGATGTTAGAATATAAATGTTTGTAAAAAATTACGTTATAAATTTTACGATTTTTTATATAAAAACCTCCGGAATACCGTACCAGCGCTCTATCAACTGATGAGCTATCTTGCCCTATGTTGGCGGTCTCCCAAATTGTCAGTATCTTTGTTTGGGTGGGCGCTAGCCCTAGAAGGACGCTATGATATAGCGTCCTAGCGCCCAAGTATGCAAAACAGTCCTATGCTAGAAACCGAAGATCAAAAATCACACTTTACCTGCATAAATATTCTTGGCATCATTTTATTCAAACAGGTCAACAGCCCATCTCTCTGTACGGATAGAAATATTCCTCCAAGAATGTCAAGAACAGGAGATATTTGCGGCGCAAAATCGTCTCCACGCGACGCTGACTTCACAAACACGAGGAGTAATACGCACATTTAGAACGTTCATCAACAGAGGGCGCAATTTACAGTCGCCGCGTGCACATAGACATGGGTTATTTATTATGTCTGTGGCGTGCACGGCCGAAATTGCGCCCTCTGTTGATGAACGTTCTAAATGTGGGTATTACTCCTCGTGTTTGTGAAGTCAGCGTCGCGTGGAGACGATTTTGCGCCGCAAATATCTCCTGTTCTTGACATTCTTGGAGGAATATTTCTATCCGTACAGAGAGATGGGCTGTTGACCTGTTTGAATAAAATGATGCCAAGAATATTTATGCAGGTAAAGTGTGATTTTTGATCTTCGGTTTCTAGCATAGGACTGTTTTGCATACTTGGGCGCTAGGACGCTATATCATAGCGTCATTCTAGGGCTAGGTGGGCGCTAGTCAGAAGTCATAAAATCGTAATAATTTGAATGACCACTTGATAAAAATAATTGACCTATCGCGGTGGAATCGCGTCAACGCAGCTTATGAATTATTGTCCAATCACATCAATTAAAATTCCACGTGGAACGCGCAAAATCTGAGACAAACAAAAATTACCACACAAAAATCCCATAGGGTTCTCTAAGGGGCGTGGTTAACTCGTAAACTATAAACTAATAAGAAAAGAAAAGCATGGTCACAAAAAGGATGTCACAACGCAAATAAAGTTTTGAATGCACCATCAAAACGAAATAGAAAACGAAAACGAACACATTGGGAACAAAATCTTGGGTGCTTAAAAATTGGGCGAAGTGGTTTTTGGGCGAAGTGGTTTTTGGGCGAAGTGGTTTTTGGGCGAAGTGGCGTTTGGGCGAAGGGGTGATTGGGCGAAGTGGGATTTGGGCGAAGTGGCGTTTGGGCGAAGTGGTTGAGGGCGAAGTGGTTGAGGGCGATGTGGTTTTTGGGCGAAGTGACCGACAACCACCATACACAGTGCCAAGAACATCTAAACACAGAAAATTTGTGTTCCCCTATTGCATGAACATTTCCCGTTTTAAGTCTGTGAAGTGTGTATACAATTCTGAAACAAATGGCTGGTTATTTTCCAATTATAATCCTGCTGTTCCTGGCCGATTTTTTTCTTTTTATTGGGGGGGGGGGGGGGGGGGGGGGGGGGTATAATCTTTTCAAACGTGCATACTGTTGGATTATCAAAATTATGCTCAGTTGGCTAAATGTTGGAATGTAATGTGACAGGACTGAGGTTTACTAAGAATGATACTTGATAGACCACGGTTTGATCCTTCCTCCATGGTTTGACAAGCAAAAAGAAAGATTCAACTTGGGATGGGCTAAAACTTACCACGCAACGTGGATGACAAACAACGTGCATCCCGGCAGTACCAAGTCATCACTGCCCAGCGACCATCGTCTTCCTAAAGCCACCAAACCAGGCATCTCGGTTGTTTGCTACATACACAAAAGCAGACAGGACAAGATCACATCTTACGAATCCTTGTGGTAAAGTTCCAGGATTTTGGGCAACTGGAAACAGTCACACCTGCTATCAGCAGTACACAGTCAATG
The DNA here is from genome assembly GCA_037893225.1 of Hippasteria phrygiana. Classification (NCBI taxonomy): domain Eukaryota; kingdom Metazoa; phylum Echinodermata; class Asteroidea; order Valvatida; family Goniasteridae; genus Hippasteria; species Hippasteria phrygiana. The sequence goes on from JAZGUH010000997.1 coordinate 100,178, forward strand.
TCATCAACCACTGCATGCGATATGCGCTCTATATCTAGCGCATAGCTAGCTAGCTAGCTAGCGCGCGGCGCCTTGTCAAAAATTAACAAGTGAAGCGTTGCTAAAAAGATAACAATAGAGGGCGCTTTTCAAAAATACATGATAACTTTCAGGAAGAGGACGCTGTAAGGTATTTGCCCTTGCCTTGCACTGTTTTGACGGCAAAGTTTTGCCCCTTTTTCAAATGAAAATGTCACCTACACACACTCAACAGGCGGAATATTAACAAAAGAACAAAACAAACACACACACACACACACAGTCATGTAAACGGGTGCAATCGTGGACCTCCCATTGTTCCTCTTTTGTTTATACTCTAACTTTTTCGGAAGGCCTTCCATTGGTTTTGTACACGATTTTCAATCGTGGACGTTAGGTCAAACGTGGACCCCTTTGTCTACGCCCGAATTCTTTTGTCCTAGGTCCACGATTGCCGGCATATACAAACTCACAGTCACACAGTCGTACTTCCCCAATACGTCCGAGGACAATGCTTTGTGTTTCCTATTGTTCCTTTAATATAACCAACCCCCATAGACTAAGCACGTATCCTTACGTTCGAGGACCGATTTCAACAAAAGACTCTACGTTCGAGGACTGAAAGGTTTCTTTGTGTTTCCTTTCTTCTCTTGTCCTCGGAGATATATACAGTGCACGTACATGTAAACGGGTGCAATCGTGGACCTCCCATTGTTCCTCTTTTGTTTATACTCTAACTTTTTCGGAAGGCCTCCCATTGGTTTTGTACACGATTTTCAATCGTGGACGTTAGGTCAAACGTGGACCCCTTTGTCTACGCTCGAATTCTTTTGTCCTAGGTCCACGATTGCCGGCATATACAAACTCACCCATACCCCAACCCCCCACTCACACACCCAGACTATTCACGCCACTGGCCAAAACGCACCCCTGCCAGCAGCCCACATTATAATACCACTCGTGGAACATCCATAAAATTGATCATTGCTGCCTAGCCTATACTAGGCCTAGGCCGCGCCAAGCGCCTTCCTACGTCATGCTTAAACTAGTGGAGTAGAAAGATGGTGGATGATGTCGTCAACTTGAACAGCCAATGATTTAGATTTGTATACATGGAGATCAGTGGTGTATGATGTAGTGCGGTCGGCCGGTCGGTTGGTTTGTTTATTATATATAATATGAAAATTCGCACAAAACGGGACAAAAGTTTGCCTAGGATAATACAAGAATAACTTGAACTGATTTTTTTTCGGAGGGTTAAGTTGTAGACAGGTGCGACGGAACACTTTTCAAAGTGGAGGGCAAAGCAGTGCCGGTGCTGCCCTTTTCTATGTGCGGAACTGCCAAAAGTGGGGGGGGGGGGGGATTTCCCTTAGGTAGAAAAAGTGTGGGGGTCAATGCCCCCCCACCCCCTGTTCCGCCGCCTATGGTTGCAGACTAGACGCGCCCAAAATGGGACAAAAATATTGATTTCAGAGGTTTTTATATGGGGGTGTTAATTACAAAACAAAACAAAACAAAACAAAAAGGAAACCCCTTTTTAATTCCTTTCTTTCCCCACACCACGGACAAATAAACATGCCTACTCCCGTCTTTCTCTATTGATTTGTTACTATAGTTTATATCGAGGTGGTGTGTGTGTGTGGGGGGGGGGGGGGGGGGGGGTGATTGGGATCAACTCGTACCTTGGACAACTCGTACCTTAGCCAACTCGTACCTCCATTTAGGACAACTCGTACCTTCACGCGAAAGTCAAGTCGTACCGTCAATGTTCTGAAATACTCCGGGCCGTAACTGATTGATGTGCTTTGATATAATATACTATTATAGGCCTACTTTTCGGTTATTATAGACGTTGCTAGAAAAGGAATGTAAAGTGAAATGTATTTTTTTCTGATTGAAAGTGGATTCTATTTATATAAAACAATTTACCGGTTTATAATTTAATTATGTTCGTGTTTATGTATAGGGTCTACAACTTGTGTCATACTTTTTTGTTTATTTTAGACTGCATTCATGACAATATGACACTGTATAGGGGGTCTGTTCATGATACAAAAGTCTGGTCACCCGGTCTTTGTATGTAGGCTGTGTACATCTTATGCAAATAATCTCCAAGCCTAACAATACAACGGTGCAATTTTTTTGTACGGTTTGTGTTCCGTTTTAAAAAATACATTTGACTGTTGGAAAGTTACAAAATAACCTCGAAATCAGCATTTTTTGTTTCTCACCACACAAATCGGGGGCGGGGGGGGGGGGGGGGGGGTGATCCAATGGCCCCGGTCAAAAAGTGAGGGGGGAGGGGATATATACCCCGATCACCCGGGATTTACGCCCATAGTTTTGGCGGTCATAACCGAAAACTGGTTTTGTTGTTTCTCTTTGGTTAATCATTTTGGGTATTTGAGTATTTGATTGTGGGGTGCGTAATTCTCAACGGAAATTCACCGATAAGAAACAACTGAACAGGACTGTTTATGACAGTATGACCGCTAAGGGCGCCCTCTTTCGTCCAAATATAGAACAATTATTGGTTGTCTTTTCAAAGACTCCGTACTTTTTTTGGTACCAATGCGCATGCATTGTATTTATGGCTTGAAGAAAAACGTCCACTTGGAATTATATTACAACAGGAGACGCATTTTCACGTTGCTATTTCATTATTTTAGCGAGTGTAAATGGAGTGCTTGTGACGGAAACGAAGTGTAGGTCCATCCCCACGTCTGTGCTGGCAGATTGATTTCCAGGGAATGTAGGTTTGTGTACAATTTGAATATCTAAATATTTGATGAACTTCAGCAATGTTCGTACCTCCCTCTGTTTATTGTACACGGCACATAGAGCACGTCAGTTTTCAACTGTGGAGTGGACTCAAATCACGTCCTGTTTGCGTAGTCAATGTCTGCATGGTCTGTACACGTTTATACATGTTACAATGTGTCGATTCTTGTGTACAACATTAATATGTGGACCTCCATGATGAATGTAAAATGGCATAGCAAGACTGTACTGAAGGAAAGATTTTACTTTAATAATAACCCGGTGATTGTGTAGTTTGATCAAATAAATAAACCTTTTCGACATTCTCAAACTCACAAAGCATCATGGGAACTGCATCAGCCCTAACGTTAACCGTTAATTGGCATTGGAAAATAGAAGAGCAAGCACATCGTCATTAGAACGGACGTGATTGGCCGCATTGGTCACATGTATGTTGTCATGCTTGCAAAAATCCTCTTCTGATTGGCTAACAATGGGACATTATTAGCTTTTCTAATTCCAGAAATTTGCATTCATCAGTAGGCCCTAGGCCTAACTGGTACCCTGAGAGGGATTCCCCAATTATTTCCTTTATTTTTATTGCCATTTAAAATTGATTTTTCTGGTTATTATTTTCCTTACTGTACATGTATGTTCCATGCAAAGATATATTGTATGTGAAAAGGGTATCGCTCAACTCATGACAGATTTTGTTTTAGCATAAAATCAATTAATATTCGGACTGGTTCACAGTGCCATAGGTTTGTGTATAAAACCCACAATGCATTGAGAATGTTGAAAAGGTATATATTAGAGTCAATGGTATTTGTTCTCATCAAAATGACTTTTTAACCTAAAGCAGACTTATCTTAATTCTACTGACATTTTGTTTGGTAATTTTTAACAGTTTATTGTGGCAGAAAATGCAATTTGCTTATGCGCTTTACAGCAGTTGATAAGCGAATCAACACGGTTTTGCGTGTTTATTGTGCGCTGCGGTGATCGACATCTTTGTTTTCGTGTTGCGGTTTGTCGTCTTCATCATTACCCCAAAATTTCCCCTCAAAAACTAAAACCCTGCCCTTTCCAAGGCATACCTGTTGGTTTGTAATGTCGCTAACTAGTTTGGCAGTTTCAAAAAGTGGATTTTTGTGGATCCCCATTTTTTGTTCTTATAGGCAACAGGGCCCAACACTACACAATCGGCAATAACCCTGCACCAAAATGAGTCAGAAACAGCACAGTCTTGGAAAATAGGCCTTCTTGGCCTTAAGCAACTGTCTAAACAGGGTAATGTGGCACATCACAGCCAAGAAAAACAAATTGACAAATTAACATTGGGCAGAAAGTAACATTTAGCAAAAAAAAACCACAGTAAACACCAACTTTCTTCCCTTATTCATTGTGTTATTGCACAAAAGTTACCTGGCGGAAGTCTCAAAATTTAAGGTTTTGCTATCCATGTGTTAAATTCCGGACACGAAAGGATGGTTTGTTTGTCACAGTTTGCTTTTCCTGACCCATTGTGGTAGAGGGAACGAAAATAAAATCTTTCCAGTTGGACACTACAATACAAATACAATAGTTTGTGTACAATGTAATTCTTGGATTTGAGGGATCATTTAACCCTAACCCCCTAGATCCTTTTTGCTAGGAACCATCCTCAATCCTCCAAAATCCTCCGATTACCCTGCCCCAAAAAATGCATTCATCCTCAATCCTCCAAAATCCTCATGTGCTTTAATTAACCCTCCTGTTCTCAGGGCCAAAATCGACCCAGCTGCTGTACAGATCAAAACCTATCAAATTTCAGATTGAAACACACACAAACTGTCAGAGTTGGTGTTTAGAGATTTTGATAGGCTGTGATAGTTATAAGTATAGGAGGGATATTATTAATTAAACACCGTTCATCCTCAATCCTCCAAAATCCTCTTTGAAAAAAATACCATTCATCCTCAATCCTCCAAAATCCTCCTTGCTTGAAACACCATTCATCCTCACTCCTCCAAAATCCTCCTTTAAAAAAAATACCATTCATCCTCATCCTTTAAAATCCTCCAAAACTGCAAGAAGGATTTTGGAGGATTGAGGTGGGTTAGGGTTAATTAATAATAAATATAATACTTTGCAGGCTAAGTCTAGTTAACTCGGTGAACGATCTTTTTTCTACAACTACACCGTAGGCAAAGAGTTCCATATCCGGCCATTAAATTAAATCCTGGTTTTGTTTTCCTTTCTTCTTTTTTTTAATCTCCCCCTACACCTCTGTCCTCTATCCACCCTCTACGACATACATTGTATCTCTATCAGTGTGCTTCTTTTTTCATTCCTATGGAGAGAGGAGGTGCCGGGAATCGAACCAACATCAACGAAGTCAATCCTGCAAGAGAAGGAGATGTTATTACATTATGTACAAATGTACATAACCGCTCAGGCTCAAGAACTTCTTGCCAAAAGTAGGACCTCAGTCCTACTTACGCTGTATGCGCGGCAATATGGCTTATAAATATTTAGAAATGAATATTAATTTAATGACGTACAAAATTTGGAATACTCAAAAATAATCCATAGGGTAGAACATGCATACATTGTAAGACCCTGTTCCTTTGCCTTATTGGTTATGATTGTTTTAAGTCTGCCAAACCGTATTGCTTCCTAGCCCTAACCATGGAGGTATTAAAAGGATACCTCCATGCCCTAACCCTCCAGGGTATTTTGGCTAGAAACCCTGCCAGACTCATCAGATTGCATACTTTGTCACATTGACTTGTGTGCAGAGTGCAGCAAGGTCAACCTGTCACCACAGATGCACTGTGCTGCATCTGGCAGGGTTAGGGTTAAAGAAGTGGTAGGGACCCAAAGTGTTGTTTATTCATAGCGTATATTACACACTGCTTATTGGTTAATGTGGTGTCATGTGTACATTATGCACTTCCTGATGCTACTACATGTACATGTGTCAGAGAGTACTGTATACTAGCTTTAGGTTAGGTTAGGGCATGGAGGAATGAACCTCAGCCGGATCCAAACTTGCATTCGATGTTTGTTTGTTTGATTTAACCCTTTCAGTACCACATTCTTTGTTCAGTCCCACATTCTTTGTTCAGTCAAGCGTATAGGGTATAAGGATCATGTATATTGCATAGCCCTTATCAAACGACTGTTGGAAACACGGTTCCCATGCGATGAAATCTCATCGATGTTACGAATGCACGGATTCCGTGCCGTGTGAAAGTGTATCTCTGTTAGATAGCTCAGTTGGTAGAGCACCAGTACGGTATTCTGGAGGTTTCAGGTTCGAATCCCGCTTCTGCCAGTTTTCTTTGTTCACTTTGAAGATTAATTATAAAATTATTGTATCAAGATGAGATACAATATGGATGGGGTGATATGAGAGGACTAAGACATCTTTAAGGGAGCACCAGAGACTGCTGTTAATAACTTGCATAAATGATAAAAATAACAATTATACCTACCATTTCAGTTGTAAAAAAATAAAATTAAAAAAAATGTAAACAAATATTACATGTAGTTCACGTATTGCGTTCCAAAGAACAAGTTAGAGATGCAGGCACTTGCATGAGTTTGGAAGTTTCTATTTGTCTAAGATTTAAAATATCATGTGATATTGTTTTTGTTCAGAGTATGTTGAAAGGGGGAGGGGTGGGGGGGGGGGGTGCTTGTACAATGTAGTGTCGAAGTAGCGGTGCTTCCGAAAGATATGTACATGTATTTAGTTTGTCAGCTCAGAAGAGAGAGGGCTTAAAAAGTCGCATTCGCATTGGACTAACTATTGTCAACAGTTACCGTGCGTGATTGTTAACATTCCATTTTGGTTATTCTTCCGAGCGTCCGCACTCGGATTACATGGCTAACGGAAAGTCTGTGGCTATGTAAACTTTACAGTCATAAAAATGCATTACAGTGGCTATCCGCACTGGACTTTCCAGTGACGTAAAACTCTTCCGCTCCAGTTGGCCCTGTAAATGTTCCCCCTGCGGAAGGATAAACTGACAACCGACGATCGACACTTGACAATTTGGAAAGTTTACCGGCTGTCCACACTGGACTTAATTTGGTCAAGTTGACAACAGTCTCTGTACGTTTTACCAACAAAAGTCAAATGCAGACACGGCTTGAGCCATATTCAGTGTATGTATTTAGCCCTTTCTGCTCCGAGTGGTAAAAATAAATGTATGCATTGCATACATTGTACATTGTGTATAGTGTAGGTTGCAGTATATGTGTACATGTATACATGTACAAATATTTTTGTGTTTTTTTTTGTTCTGGTCAAAAAAGAAAGAAAAAAAGATGAGTAAAAACTACCCCCACAAGCCTTTAAAATGGCGTAGGGTTTCTACATGTAGGCTCAGTAATCATTATCTCCTTTACAGAGAGTTATTAACCCTAACTCCCTAGGGTGTGTGGAAAATCATATTAAAATTGTAGGATTCAGGACGGTTAGGGTTAAAGATCCCTGAAAATCAGTGCCCAAGCTAAAATCTATAGATAGTGCATGTTGCAAATAATATCAGGATATCAATGTGCATTACAGGTTTACAGCCGGCTTAGTGCGAGTGTATTGCATGCATGAGTAAAATGTTCATCCCATATTAGTTTAAGTGCTTTTTCATTAAATACATGTAGCATTGTACGGTGTACCAGCAAATTGTTTTAATTGTATTGTTGGCTGAATATATGTTCTGCATCAGTGGATGTGTACATTTTACAAATTTAATAGTGAGATGATATTTTAATAATTTATGATTAAGATTATCCTAGATTTGAATGACCTACACATGTACATATACATTGTTGTACTGTACATGCACATGTTGGCTGATCAAATCAAAAGTATTATTCTACTTGTCCAAAATGCTAAGAGCAGTGATTAATTTTGCATCCGCTACACGTACATAATTATAGTTTGATATGGATTATTGCTATTTATATACAAAAGCATACAATGGAAATTGCCTTGGTGCTCGTGCTCAAAACATTAGACACATTCACCCTAACTCCCTAGGGTGTGTGGAAAATCATATTAAAATTGGAGGATTCAGGACTGTTAGGGTTTTAATAAATGTTAAAGATTAAAAAAAAAAATACAGTAAATGTATAGCCATGTACACAGCTTCGCATGTGTTACATTGTACATGTACGTGTATGTACATGTACGTATAGTTAGGCACACACACAGTATGATACAACAAAATATGTACATGTGTAGTTCCATTATGCACAATGTTGCAAACATTTATAGCTGCATCGTGCTACTGTTGCCCAAATCCCACCATAAATTACAATGTAAATCCATTACTGCACTGTTTAACTTGCCTGTTTTATAATCCCTTGAAATATGTCAATGAACCTGTTTCATAATACATTGTAATTATGTACTGGTACGTGTACTTTGTGGTTTGGATTGTAATATAGTACTTCCTTTATTGATATTGCCTTGTAATTTAAGCCATAGAATTAATCGGCGGGCGAGTATTACTAGTTGGCTTGATTTGCTAATTTTATTTATGCGTTGTCTTTTTTTTCCTTCTCTTTTTTTGCAGGTACATGAACATGTGAAGTGCAATGTTCCCACTGCCCTTTCATAACCCAAGTGCTCAAATGATGTGTCTTCAAGAGTCAAGTAGTTGAGTTTCTCTCCTTGTGCATCTCAAGTTTACATGTCGTTCACCGGAACTTAAACGCACACGTAAATGGCTACAGATGTCAAATGTGTGCTGGCTGGTCTTAATTATCTACTTGCCCATGATCTACATTGTAGAGGTGACAAGTTCAGCGATATGGCTTCCATGAAGACCAACTGCTGACTGCAGCCAGCGACTGTCTGATGAAGGAATCTGCTGAAGGTCTCTTGCACCCTGCGAGGCCGATCTGCACCCCACTCCTGTGTGACACCATGAAGAAAGCCAGGGGGCCCAAGTTAAAATTCCGATACCAGCGGTACTACATCATCCTCTTTTCCATCATCCTGTTCGGACTCGTCACGACTGGTCTGCTCCAGTTCTGGCCGCACTTTCTGATGGAGGACGACACGGAGCAGCGCCACCGATACGCCATTCCGGACCTGTCGAAGCTCCCGGAGGTCCGCGTGTCCAATAATATACAGCTCCCGGAGAAGGGGGACCTGAAGTGTCGCTATTACAACTGCTTTGACGTTTATCGGTGCGGGTACACAAGCTACCTGAAACGCATCAGTGTGTATATTTATCCTTTACTGAAATATGTGGACGAGGATGGGGTTCCCATCACGAACAAGATATCGAAGGAGTTCCATGACATTCTAATGGCAATTGCAGAGAGTCCGTATTACACGGCGGATCCAGAGAAAGCCTGTTTGTTTGTGCCTGCCATTGACTTACTGAATCAGAACAGCATAGGAGTCCAAGAAATGGGTCAAATTCTAGCCCAGCTTCCCAAGTAAGTCATCAGTCAGAGTGTCATTGACAAGTATGTACTTGTGCTACCCTAACCTAGTTATAGTCCAACAAAGGAAAAACTTCATGCGATTGCCATGGAGTTGTGGCTGGTAACCTGATTTTACTAAGCAAGGTGTTTGTGCTTAAGCAGCTCTATGCAATTGGGCCCTGGTGTCCCGATCTTCTTCTTTGTACTTTTAAATTTTGTTTGCAACACCTCTCGTTGGTTTTGTTCATGTTTTCCAACTGAGGCTACCACAGACCTCATACGTGTACATTGTAACTGGGAAATCTCTTTGTCAATTTGACTAACATGTACATTTTGTACTGTTGCCTTTACATGTAGCCGTGTTTCCATTTTACTTATTTTTGTCAATCTACCGCGACTTTTCTGTAGAATGACAAAATTAAGCCCAATGTGGACACGCGGTAAGCTAATGCCCTGTTAACTTACCACGACCTTGATGTAAAATAACCAGGCAGAAAGTGGTCACGGAGGATATCCGCGTGGCCACGGAAAGTCATCAGGGAGGATAAAAAGTCCAATGGAAACAGCCCCTCACTGTAGAACTATCGCAACCATGCGGAAAACCACTGTGTAAACAATACAACTTTCTGTATTATGCCAACTGCACAGCGATTATCGCTAGCGTGTGCGCGGAAAATGGTTGTATGGTTTCCTGTCTCATTGTGTATAGTATGCCCACATGTGATTACATGTACATGCAGTTGCGCTAGTACTTTGCAGCGGAGCGAACCGACAGACGACCCTGTACGTCCATGCAACAACTACGTTTTTCGTCCGTTCGCTGCTTGAAACATAGCAGATTTGATAAATTTTAGCGCGGGAAAAATTACGCTAGGTTACCGTGTCTATCCCATTTAGGTCAAAGGTGATTGTGCACAGTGCCCGCAACGTGTGACATTCTGCCAGCCTCACAAGGTGAATAAACGTTCTGTCGCGGTTATAAAAGTCCAAATGGGAACACACGGTAGAATTATGCGAAGACATGTCGCGGTAAGTTTTCGTGAAGCCGCGGAAGAAAAAAGTCCAATGGAAACACGGCTTTTGCATGCCAACATGAAATACATGTTCTATACACACGTGTATACATGTATAATATGCACTTTAGTGTACATGTTCTGCATACGTCTTAGGACAAGAGGAGAAAGAAAACACAAAGGAACCTTTCTTGTCATTGCAAGTCGGTCTTTTGTTGAAATTGGTCCTCGGACGTAAAAATATGTGCTTAGTCTATGGGGTTGGGTTATATTAAAGGAACAATAGCAAACACAAAGCATTGTCCTCGGAAGTACTGTATTTGGAAAGTAAGACTGTGTACAGGTATGTATACAGCAGTACTGTAGAGGGTTCATCAATGTCGGCTATATACATGTATCTCTTGCACTTCCCACTTGTAAAGCTACATTGTAAGCAGGGATTACAATTCTCTTTCAAGCATTATTGTCTGTGTACTGTGTACTATGTACAGTGTGCATTCTCTGGCCAGGGCATTATGCCCCTAATCTCTCCAAAGAATTACGAGGCCAGTCAGGCCACCCCAGTCTCCCACGCTGTCACCTGGGTAAAACCTGTCCAGTGCATACATGTACGTAGTGCTGATTTCCATAACTGTATTAAAGTGGTATTGAGGTTGCCAGTTTTCCCAAGGAGGGAAGTACATGTACATGTAGTCATCAATGACTGTTCTGACTTTAACACTCTGTATACTGTTTCCTCATGGCACAGTGTGTTGCTGTGTCTTATTCCTAGCTACACAAACCTTTGGAAGCTGTTACAGTCTTGATCCCTTTTTTGAGAAAATGATGAGCTCAGAGTTAGTGAAGTGTGCATGAGTTCAGAAAAGAAATCAACCCACAAAATATTTGAATTTATTTGAAATATTCGAGATTGAATTCAGTTTTTAAAAGTTTAGGATATAACAAAATAGGGCTTTTTAAATGTAAAAATGAGAAAAATCCTATCAATGTTTCTGCTTGTAAAGTTCTCGGAATGCTAAAATGTGACTTTCTGTTCATTTCCTGCTGCCAGGTCAGGCCAAAAAAAATAAATAGTTCTCCTTCCGGTTACCCTACCCTACCCTATTTTAACGGCCCCGACCCAATTTTTTTTCGGGAAAAAGTAAAAAAAGAAAATTCTGTAAATACTGTACATGTACATGTACTACCTTTAAACTGTGACCTAGACGCATAGACACCTATGATCAGCACAAAACATTTTTTTGTACCTACATGTACCCTTTTTTCAAATGCCATGTAATTGGAAGCAGAACTATATTTTTTGCCTCACAATCCACATGAGGGGAACTGGTGAAACCTTGTACTGTACTCTGCAGGGTTTCCTGCAACATTGTTGGAAACAAATTCTTATCGCCATGTGTTCATGGTTCATCTTACTGCCCCTCATCCTAAAAGTGCCACCCACCAATATTTGATTTGATTTGTTTTGAATCATTTTATTTGATGGATCAGGGTAGTTTGTTCTCACTCCAAGTGCAAGATTGTTCAGTACATTTCTGAGAAAAACCAAGGAGAATTTCTTGCTAAAAAACCATCATATCCGTGGGTCTGGATCTACAATGCAGTCCGGATTGTTGGGTTGCTGCACAATATACAGCGTTTACTTTGATTGGTGAAGTTTTGCCTTTGTAGCGCTTAACAATTTTTCCTATTGGCCGAGTGATTTCTTCAATGTCTGCAATGCAGCTTCAACCTAGGGATTGAGACCACCGCCAAAATGTCGTAATGATGTTAAAATTGCACAGACCCGATGCATGTAAAATGTGTTTGTTGATAAGAAAGGACGCTTTGTAGAAAAAAAATGTATTGGAGAAGTACCCGCTCAAACACACAAATAAAGTGCAATTCAGCATGTGACTTTAGCCTAGCTGGGTCCATAGTTCTTTGGATACTCGGGTACAGTGTTCTAGCCAGGCATTAAATAGCGCTAGCACCCACTACGCTTTCGGGAATTAGCACCCTGCTTGAATCCTGCCCCTACGCTGCCACTACGCTATAATTTTAAGAGCAACAGTATATTCAAAACAATTTCAAATGAACTAAATTTTGCCTAATCTTAAAATAAATTTGCTCAAAACAGTCAAGGGAAAGTGGCCAGGAATTGCCTCAGATTGCACCACAGAGCATCCAGAATCCAAAATTTGTCGGGCCCTTAATTGGACCCCGGACCCAAGGCTGAAAGGGCTTCAAGCTCTGCACATGCATTGTCCATCCTTGAGCAAAATGCCTATAAGCTTCAATTTAACCCTGGCTAGAAAACTGCTCAGGTATACACGTACATGTATGTAATGCCTCAAAAGCCTGTTGGCCTAGTCATGAACATAATTATAGGCCGAGCTTGAAAATTGAGCAAACACTTCATGTACACCGTATTGAAGAGCCTTAACAGAGATGGAAAGTACATGTAATGGAAAATTTGATACAGAAGTGTATGTTAAGGATTCTAGTAAAAAAGGCAATAATATGGTAGTTGTGTAATGGGGGGGGGGGGGGGGGGGGGTGGAGAAGTGCTTGGGAGGAGGAGTGCGTGGGAGGAGGAGTGTGTGGGAGGGATATCTTCACCCAGCTGAGGCTGTTACCCACCAGTTGAGATTGCACTTGAGCAGTAACAAATTGAGCCGATTATATTGTGGATCTGGCTTTAATCTCTCCCTCGTTGCATCTTTTTTCAGGTGGCATGGGGGTACCAACCACCTCTTATTCAACATGCTACCGGGGTCCCCTCCAGATTTTAATACTGCCCTGGACGTTCGGCGAGGGAAGTCAGTCCTAGCTGGGGGTGGGTTCTCCACCTGGACCTACCGGCCCAACTTCGACATCAGTATTCCTGTGTATAATCCTGATGTAGCCAAAATTGTTTTAGAAGCCAAGCCGGAAGGGTGAGTAGTTTGAAAAGTACTTGATGTTAAAGGTTACAGGAACTGTATTGTGGAAGCAATGCTACATGTGTATTACGTACTGAAAAAAATGATGTATTTTTATGTTTTAGTGAGTTATCAAAACTCGTCATGAGTTTTGATGAGTTATGTTTCAGTGAGTTTAATATCAAATCTCATGCATTTTGATGAGTTATGAGTTATGTTTGAGTGAGTTATCAAAACTCACCACTCGGGAGTACAATGTAAATGGGTACCTGTGAGGGCAGTGATGGTTGTGTTTGATTAGCCCATGTGCACTTAACTTGTAGCCCGGGCTGTGTACATGTACAATGTACTCCCCAGGAAGCTGGTTTCAAGAATGATTAATTAATAGGCCTGATGAGCAGGGGTACTAATAGTGCCTTGAGCACTGTGATCATGATGGATACATGTGTATGTGTGCTTTGCAAATCTTTGGTGGATTTTAGAGGGTTACACCTGACCTGTGTAATTTCCCATCAAGTATCATTAAAGCCGATGTCACACTTTTTTTTACTTGTTTGTTATGTACTTCACTTTACATAATCACTCTTGGAGATAGAAGGCATTAACCCTAACTTCCTACATCATTTTTTTATCCAAGTAACCTGAATCCTCCAAAATTCTCTAGGGTTTTTCGTAAACACCCCAGTACCCTCTATCCTCCGAAATTATCCAGCATCAGATTGGGCCCGATGACCTGGATACTCCACTTTCCTCCAGAGGCAAAAATCTAATGCCCTCAATCCTGCAAAATCCACCAATGCTTCAACTTCAAAGACCCCCAAATCCTCTGAATTCTTCCATTTGGCAAAGAGGATTTTGGAGGATTTGGCAAGGTTAGGGTTAAAGAATGTGTCTGGAATTGCAAAATCTTTTAGTGGTGTGTAAAATTATTTGAACACCTGACATATCTGAAGAAATTGATATTTAATACCTTACAATGCCTGGTTTATATTTTTCACCTGTATTAAATGTAAAAGGTATTTGTTGTGAGCATACATGTACATGTAGCTCACATTAGTATCTGCCAGTCCTACCATCTTTTTTTATCAAACTTTACTCTAATATTTGGTGTGTCCACCCTTGGCAGCAATCACTGCGGCACATCTTTCGGGCATAGTGTCTATATATTTCCTGAGAGTTTCTACACTAATGCTGTTTCAAGTCTTCTGAAGTTTATTCCAGAGGGTTTCATTTGAATGTACATGTACATGTACATTGGTATATTGATTGCCATTTCATCACAAACAACTGAAGTACCTAAAATATGCCAAGTGTTCGAATAATTTTGCACACCACTGTATACATGTCACTATGTAACAGGGACACCCCAAATTTATGGAATGACCCACGTGTACACATCAATTTCCAATACACATGTCTATGGATCAGTGCAGCCCATGATTTTGATTCCCGTTTTAACATTACCACTTTGGTAGACAGCTTTGATAAAAAAGAAGCATTTGCAAAGATTTCATGATTGAATGGGTGACCAGCATAATGACTTAACCAGAAATGTCCCCCACCAGATTTGCAGTCATTTTGTCTTGTCCTAATTCATTAAATGATTAAGTTGTATCTTGGTAGGTGGAAGGATATGCATGTAATGTCCAGTCAGTCATTAATTAACCCTAACCTTCCCAAATCCTCCAAAATCCTCCAAAATCCTCTTTGCCAAATGGAGGAATTTGCAGGATTGAGTGCATAAGGGGAGTTTGCCTCTGGAGGAAAATGGAGGATCCAGGTCATCAGGCCCAATTTGATGCTGGTTGATTTCGGAGGATTAAGGTTACTAGGGTGTTTACGAAAACCCCTAGAGGATTTTGGAGGATTCATGCAATGGTCCCCATTAGAGGATTTTGGAGTTAAAATGATGTAGGGAGTTAGGGTTAAGTGTACCTTCTGTACTAAATCCCTGGCCTTTGAGGAAGGTCATGTGATTTTTGATTTCATTTTCACTTGTGTAGTTCTGAAATTATCAATTTTTTCTTTCTCCCAGCTATGTAAAACATTTCCTAGCCATTTCAGCGCAGGCTGGAGTTCACTTAGACTTTAGGGACGAACTCAACGTGATTGCAGCAGAGCATCAAGACTTTTTGGTGCTGGATAAATGCCCAGATTTCCCAGCGTCATCAAAAATGTGTAAAGATGCAACACAGTACAGTTATCCACACATTCTGCAGGTAAATCACAAATTGGTGTCTTAAGTAAAAAAGGGTACATGTACATGTACCTCTCAGGGTAGGTGAGTTGGTCTCACCAACGGTGGAAGTTATCCCGCCTGGGTCTATTGGTCTGAAAATTGGGATCATTTCTTTGGTATTTATTGAAGATTTATGCTTTATTTATATCTGGACCCAGGATAACCGCAAGGGTGGTGGGGCTGGCAACCTAAAATGTTGTCAAGTTTCACCCAGAAAACTTTTTGTTTTTTAAGTTATACTTTTTAACTTATACGTTTTTTAATTATACTTTTGTTAATCCTGGCCAGCTTGGATTGGTTTTTGTTTTGTTTATTTCTGTTGATTGTTTGTTGTATAATTTGAAATTTTGGCCGAATAAATAATACAAAAAAATTAAAAAAAGTTGCATTTTTTTTTAGAAATGTAAAAATATTCACTTTTAAATAAGACATCAAATGAAAAAAAACCCACCCATATTTAGTTATCGAGTAATTACTTTACAAATGTCAATTATCTGTGGCCAACCATAATTCAGGCGTGCGCGAAAACAGCTGAGAATAAAGCCTTTTTTGTTTAGGGTTGCAGGTATCCAAAATAGAATAGGGTAGCCTTTCTTTGACATATAATATGTTTGAGGAAAATATTTAGAAGGAAAAAAACAATCACATTTTTGAAAAAATATGGACAATGTATCTTTAAATATGAAAAATTACTTCACTAAATGTGGAATCAGTAGTTTGGACTCTCGTGTTCAGTGCCCTCGTGCACTCCAAAAATACGGCCATGCTCCGGTCACCGGAATAAAGCTACCAGCCAATTGGTGTATAGTTTCATATGGCGTAGTAACAGAATGCCAGCCAATCATATATCCGGCTTTTCATCCCCATACTGTTCCCTGTGTAGGAAGCCACATTTTGTATCGTCCTGCGCCGAGCGCGTCTGGGCCAGGCTGCCATCAGCGATGCCCTTCAGGCTGGCTGCATACCAGTGGTCATGAGCGATACTTACATCATGCCGTTTTCAGAAGTACTAGATTGGCGGAGGTATGTGGCACACCCAGTTACCCGAATCTCTTTAACCCTACATATAACTTCCTTTCTGTTTCCCTAGGCACGGCCCAATAACAGCAGAGTGTGAAGCCTGCTGATTCCAACCCCCTACTGTTAAGTAGTGGAAGGATATAAATTTGGATTTGTTTAACATTCGGTTTGAATTCCATTATTCAGTTTCGATTTTGGAAACCGGATATTGGAAAGCAACTTTAATAAAATTAAGCCTTCCATATTTTTGTGTTACAGGCTAAAGAAAACAACTGGAACATCCTCCAATTTGCTCCATGGTCTCTGATTGTAACTGCATTCACTCGCTAGTGGTCTTCTTGGTACATGTATATAAATAGCCTGCCATTTTTGTTTTCAACATTACAGCTCTGGCATGTTTTTGTAAAGGCCCCAGTGGTCACTGAATCCTGCAAACTATATCCAGTCATTGGGAGGGCTTTCCATGCGGCACCTCACTCGTCACTTTTTGTTGGTGTGACTATGAGCTAGATGGGAACTTGCGGTGAAATCAAACCGTTATTCGGTTTGAATGAAATTACGATAACCGGATTTTGAAATCTCCGATTCTCCCACCGCTAAATTGTAAAGGTCTTTTTTTCACTGCTCAGATTAACAAAATATAACAGAAAGTGCCCACCTTTGGATATTAAATTCAGCTTGGTCAGTGTTACAGAAACTAAGTTTTATTCTTTGAGACTTGTGGTTATTTTTTGTTTTTTTTTGGGGGGGGGTGTCCAACTTTGATCTTGTTAGTGTTCTAGGCATGTACTTGTCTGCAAAGTTTTAAGTCTTTTCTCTGTAATGTCCGAAGGCCGCCTAGCTTCGTCCCCTACATGTACATGTACATGTACAATGTAGGCGACGTCCTTGTGGGTTTCAGAATGTAAAAAGAAGAATTTAGAAAGTGCCTGCACCTGTTATGGTAATCAGCAAGAAATTTATTGCTAAATGGTCCCGGCTCTCTCTTCTAACAAAATTTATAAATAAGTAGTGTTGCCCTTGGGGGTCGGGGTAACACCATGTAAAAATGAACTCGGGAGAGCAGAGAGGTTCGTGTATGAACTCTACTCTTTTGACCCTCAAATAGTATTCATTATTACAATTTCAAATCCAGTTGTTATAGAGGTACCAAGTTTGAGCCAGCAGGTGCCGTGTTGATAGCATGTAATTGACAGGTGTTCAGTTGCTAAGGAATATAAATACATTGTCAGTACTTCCAGATTTACAGCTGAGAGTAAAAATAGGTAAAAGGTGTCCATACCGTGAGAATAAGCCATTGGGGCAATAAGTAATTGAGGCACTAAACTTCATGACCAAACTAGATCAGTGGGCTGTTTTTTTTCTTCTCACATAATCTTACATTTTTCAAACGAACCACAGATTTCTTACTTTGAGGAAGTGAAGTCTTGTTTATTTTCCTTCCCTTGATTTATTTTCCTTCCCTTGATAATTGTTCAATGTTTTAATACCAAGTTTGGACTTCCTGTCTTTTTATGTACATGAAGTTAACAGAACACTTGGACAGAATGTCCTCAGTGGATTTTGTGGACACTGGAGTTTAAAAAAAATAACTCTGCATGTATATGTAGTATTGTGGATCACTTGTGCTTCTAGCAGTATGAAATTCAAGTGCTGAAAAAAATTATTTGATTTTATTCGTGAAGTGCATAGTTTTGGTAATGTTGGTGTGAAATGACTTCTAAACAAGCTCTTCAACCCTAACCCCCTTTAGCACTTTTACAGGGAAGTGTCCTCAAAATCTAGTGTCAAAATCCAACACTGTGCAGTAAACCTATGGCACATTCTTTGTACTTGGACAAATTGAGGCATCATACAAAATGTAGCCAAGGCACTGCGCAGTCCTGAACCCATCAAAATCAACACATCATGGTGTTAACATTTTTTTGCAGATCTGGGATGGCTAGGTTTAATATGGAAATCTACTAAAACATTGCACCCTCCCCAAGAATATGTTTAAAAATTCATGTTTGTACACAAGGCTACTTCACTAAAATTGCCCTAAAATGACCTGGAAATGTATAGGAATACAGAACTAATGCTTCCCTTAATGTCTTAAAGGTACATGTAGTATACATCATTTGCTTTTGCTGTAATTTTCAGAAATAAATGGACGTGGGGGTTAGTATTTTATAGGGTGCTAGAAAATACTGCAAAACTGAGAGGAAAAAATCTGTTCTAGTAGTCTGGCTCCCTGACCATACTTTAGAAAAAATAGAGCAATTTATAGACGTCGCGGAATTATCAGGTTAGCGAACTAGAATATTTGCAACGATTGTCGGCCGACAATCGTTGGAAAACGATATAAAATTCAACTATTCTTGAAAACGACAGCACACCAGGTGCCATGATTTCACAGGATGATTGAGACTGCTATTAACTTACAGTCTAGTTCGTAATAATTCAGTAAAATTTAAAGATGCTGTGTCCGTGCCTTTGGGCGTGGCACCCAAAAAAACCTGAATTTTCCAAATAAGCCAGTTTGGTATTTCAAATGCGCATGTGCACAATGACATTTTATCCCAAATGACCCGCGTGACCCAACGTGCGCGTGTGAAAGCAAAAGGTGGTCGCACAATGCGCACCTGTTAAATTCAATCAGAATTACGTCAGCAATTTTATCCCGAATAACCTTTGACTTTTGAGATACCGAACTGGCTTATTGATTACTGCATGTAATTTGTTAGCATTACATTACATGTAGTTAAAAAATACACTGGTCCTCCATTATTCCTTTTTATGAGGAAATCCATGGAGTTAAAAGTTTGAGCCGGAGCACGGACATTCCAGCTTTAATAATCCTTAATCCTTTTTTTTTTACAACAGAGCTGCCTTTATCATTGAAGAGGTTTTACTTCCCGACCTGCCGTCCATTCTCGGATCAATCTCCCCGTCTCAGATCAAGGAGATGCAGAGACAAGTTCATTTCTATTGGGAGCAGTACTTTAAATCCATCAAAGATATCACCTTGACGACGCTACAGATTATCAACGACAGAATGTATCCGTACGGTGCGAGGGATTACGTGTACTGGAATGAGCCCAGGCCACGGGTGAGTTTGCTGTAGTATGTATGTACAATGTAAGGTCATGGGTTTGAAGCCCACCTATATGAACCAGTGTCGTTTTTCACACAGTCTTTCAGAAAGCACTGATTATATGTGGCACCAGGAAGCGAAATCCGACATAAGTTGGACATTTTGAAAATCGAGATTTCCATTCCGTAATAAAATATATAATGTAAGATTTGTAATGGTGGACAAAAATCACTGTGATAGGATATTTTGGTTTTCGAACAGAGCCGTAAATTCAGCATTGAGAATGGAAAATAATATGTAGTTTACATGATTTTTTTTGAAGTACGCCAGTATACAAATAATGAATGTTTATGAGTGCGATGGTAAGAATAATTTCATGAGGTGACAGATTGAATGTTCCATTCCACGAGGCGAAGCCGAGTGGAATGGGGCATTTCATCTGTCACTGACACTATGAACATCTAACAAAAGAAAACCCACGCAGTCCTTTGTTTGTAACAAAGGACTGTGTGGGTTTTCTTTTGTTAGATGTTCATAGTGTGAATGAAATTATTCTTACCATTGCACGAATGTGAAACATTCATTATTTGTTTTATACAACACCTGAATAAATCCTCGTCGGATTGCGTGCATGGATTTCTTTGTGTACAACGTGCCGTTTTCCCTTTTCAGTCCCACATAAAACCGCGACAAAAAGTTGTCAGGGTTAGGGTTAAGACTCATTCTGTAGTATAGTGATACATTTTTTGAGTTGATTTGATTGAAATATTTGTGTGGTTTTACACTCAGGTCGGAGTCATCAGTCCGTTGTTTCTCCCGTTGATCCCGCCAAAATCAGAAGGCTTTACGGCTGTGGTGCTAACCTATGATCGGGAGGAGAGCCTGTTTGAGGTCATCCGGCGTATCTCGTTGACGCCGAGTCTGTCCAAGGTTCTGGTCGTGTGGAACAACCAAGAAAAATCACCACCAGCAGGTAGGAGCATTATTTCATTGATAATTAAATTTGTTTTTTTTTGAGGGGGGATTATTTGTCAGTTATCAGTTATTTATCAGGAAATTAAATTTGTGGATATTAACCATATTCCCCTAGACCCTTTTTTCTAGGAACCATCCTCAATCCTCAAAATCCTCCGATTGCCCGGCCCAAAAAATGCATTCATCCTCAATCCTCCAAAATCCTCAACATTTTTGCATTAATGTATCTCCAAAATCCTCCTGTTTCTCAAACACCATTCACCCTCAATCCTCTAAAATCCTCATTTTCTTGAAATACCATTTATCCTCAATCCTCCAAAATCCTCCAAATGTTTGCATTAATGTATCTCCAAAATCCTCCTGTTTCTCAAACACCATTCACCCTCAATCCTCTAAAATCCTCCAAAATCCTCCTGTTTCTCAAACACCATTCATCCTCAATCCTCCAAAATCCTCATTTTCTTGAAATACCATTCATCCTCAAACCTCCAAAATCCTCCAAAACTGCAAGGAGGATTTTGGAGGATTGAGGTGGGTTAGGGTGGGTTAGGGTTAATGTCCTATTTCCATTTTATGCTCTCACTCACAATTTGTTCAATCCTTGTTAATAATAAAGTGAGTCAAGTTGGCATTGCCTATGCCGTTGATTTGTGACCTGCCTGACGCTTTGGCTAATTAAAATAAGTTTCCCCAGCATGGCTTTTAAATTTTTATGACAAGCAAAAATGTGAAAGTTGTGTATCTCAAGCATTGTAACAGTCCGGGACAGTAGAACAGTCTGCCAGACGCCATTGTGGTTTACCCAGCCGGAAGCACTGCTGTTTGCTCATGACCACATGATGTTGTTAACAACCAGCAATTTAGTGGTTTTTCTGTTTTATGGTTCCTTTTATCATTTGTGGTTTTTGGACTAAGAAGTTTCTGCACGTACATTTTCAGTTTTGTAATGGTAATGGTACAAGAGTGCTGATATAAAAAAAAAGAGGAAAAAATCTTATGATGGTTGGGTCAAAGGGCCACAACCCTAGGTCACTGTTGACTAGTAAAGATCGGGTGATGAGACTTTTATTTCCATTCATAAATGCCTTCCTGTAAAAAAAGGAAAACCTCATTTACCCCAGGGACTTTGTAAAGCTTAGCATTCTTCATACTTCATCTGCAATTGTACAGGCTCTGTGTGCATGCAGGACTTTTTATGTCAACATTAATAATATACAAATATTGACTGCTTTGAGTGGTGTAGTAAAACTAGCCTCCCAAGGTGATCCATGCAGCATTCTATTTTTCCCCGAGGCGAAGCCGAGGGAAAATGGAATGCTGCATGGATCACCGAGGGAGGCTAGTTTTACTACGTCAGGAGATAAAGCAGTCAATATTTGTTTTATAACACCTCTCCCACAGATTCTGCTTGATTTAGGCACTAACTGATTATTTTAATTTATATACAGTTAAGTGTACGTCCATTTGAATTCGAAATGAGTTGAAAATTATGTTTGAATCCAGTTCTGTAGCGCCAGCACTTGGGAAGAATAAGCCTGACGTGAGACGTTTAACGCGCATACCCGTATGCATTTTGCATACAATACCGGTGCTATAGTACTTCGATTGCTATGGGTATAGTACTTTAGTTGCTATGGGTATAGTACTTTTGGCCGTGCACGGGAAGCGAATGTCATGTGACTTGCTTTCGGCCAATCGAGACACAGAATCTGTGGGGGAGGTGTTACATAACATTAAAGATGCTGTGTCCATGCTTTTTGGGCATGGCATCCTGAAAATAAATGTACAAATTGAGTTGCTAATTAAGTTAGAATTAAATAAGTTATAAGCTTTCTAGAGAGACATTTCACACAAAAATTGGCCTCTGATAAGTGACCGATGTAATATGTTTCAAATTTAGAATCGGGAATGGCATGCTCCTAATTCTTATAGTGTTAATGTATAGGGCAATCTATACCACAATCATAAAACAATATGTGACTGGCTTTGCAAAAAAGGGTATTAGGTCGCACTATGTGAAAACACACAGGGCAGTTCTATGTGAAGCGGGTGAAAAAATCTTCACGTAAGTGATTTTTTTTTTTTTTGGTTTGTTGGCTTCTGTTATATCTATATTTTCAGAATTTATTGTCAGAAACATTAATATTGATGAATAAAGTTGAAAAAATAAATGTTGATAAAAATTACTTCTATCTTATTTCTTTGCACTTTTTGTGTTTAAACGCACTTACGTTAAATTGGGAAAATAGGAGTATACAAATGTCAAGATATCTCGAGAACACAAAATGCCACAGGGGTCAAACCTACACCAAATTCAACTACATGTATGTATATAACTCATTTTTCAAATTTTGCGACCTAATAGCCGTTTTTGCAGAGCCGGTCACATACATGTATGTGACCTGGCATCACGACATGGGTAGAAAGTAGCAAAAGTTGAATATTAAGATTATTGTATTTCCTGAAAATATGTGTGCAATATAGCTTTAATTTGCCTTCATTTAACTTGAAGGTGATATTCTTGACCCCTTGTTTTGAGAAAACAAAGCTCAAATTTTGTGAACTGTGCAGAGTATAACATGGTTCGAAAAGAAATCAATCTACCCAAAAATATTTCGAGATTAAATTATTGTTTCTGCTTCAAACTCAGTAAGCCAAAGTGCGACTTTACCCTCATTTTGTGCTGCCAGGTCACATACCCCATAATAAAACAAAATACATGCAAACAGTGCAGCTTGACATTTTTCTGCAAACTGCACTTGTTCCTGGACATGTAGCTGGGTGAAAATATTGATTTAAAGATCAGCCTGGTTTCAGGTTTAAAAAGGCTGGCTATCTGGGGCATCAGGTTGTAGCTTCCTGGAGAAAGAGGGCACGTTTTCCTCTTTCAATTGATGCCTCGTCTTGAGGAAATGAGTCGACCGTCTGCACATCTGGGTCAGGTTTAAGGGAAACTCTCAGTCAGTAGAACCAGACTTCTCATGGGAAAATTTTTTGTAGGATAAATCAATTTGCAGCTTTATGAGATAAAACCCCAGACATGCCGGACAGACTTTGAAAATTTAACTTTATGCTATGCACATGCCAAGTAAAACATGTACATGTAGGGGTGTAACGATACCACTTTTTCATGATACGATACGTATCACGATACAATGTATTTGGGTTGCGATGCAATACGTATCACGATACTATTACTATTAAAAAACAGAAACAGAAAAATTTCCCCCCCCCCCCCCCAAAAAAAAAAAAAATTAAGAAGACCACTCACCCCTCAAAAATACCCATTTAAATTGAACATTCTTAGCAAATGTGTCATTTTCACACGATATAAAAATGAATGCATATATCCTAGTAATGAAATAACATGTATGCTCCGTTTCCACATTCAGTATTTTATTTGTATCCGTTCGAAGGGTTGGACAGCAATATGATGCCTTACGCCCGAAATATCGTGAGCTGCTTTTTTGTCGTGTTTGTCTTTAACTTTTTGCATATTTTCTTTTCTTATCACACATTCCACAGCATCTATGTATCGTGATACAGAGTTTTGTATCATGATGCCATATTGTGGCATGTCAGAATCGGGAATCATTACGGCCCTATTCTTACATGTACATGTATGCAATAGTGTTGGCATATTCCAAGGTGTTCAATTTGCAAATTTATTCCAAAAACAGATCAAGTCGGCTTCAAATTGTCGAGTTTTAGTCAGAATATCTTCTCAAATAAACCATGTGGCCTTTTTGTCATGTTTACTTCTTCGTCAATTTCTGTGTTTTCACAACCTCGGATTAAAATACTCCTGCTGCGTACACGTAGGTGCACATGTATGTGAACTTGTGTGGCATAATAGATAAATTTGTACTAAGGGTATTAGGAAACTGGTGTGTGTGTTTATGGCTAGTATTAAAAGTTTGATGACCTTATCTTTATTACGTTGATAATGGCCAAGGAGAGGTCAGTGTTATAACAGACTGGGCTGAAGATGGCCCATTAACAGCAGCCACTACATGCTTGACCAGTTTCCTGGGTAAAAGGGGCGCTCACGTGGAACGGTGAAACTTATGAATAATGGACAAACAAAAATTCACAGAAGAAATCCAGCAAGAAAAATTGTTAAAATAACCCATTTTTGTATTGATTCAGATGGTCTGATTGATTCAGATTGAGGAAAATAGAAGAAAATTGAAGCAAAATGAACTAAAAAAGGGATTGTTTTTAAGTGGAACTCTACAAACGTGTTAAAATTTTTGAATTTTTTGCAGATTTCATTTATCCATTGAAAAACCAATCCTCTGGTCTTGTCTCTAATTTTTTACAATGTGACTTTTTCAGTTATTGCTTCATGTAAAATAAATTCATTGGCACACATTTATGTTAGTTAATTCTTAATTACTATTCCTACATTGTACGTGTACATATGTACATAAGTATGTACATTGTAGATACATGTAATTTTACAAAATGAGGAAGCAAAAATGAAAAACAAAAAGGAAGGATTGATTTATTGTGAACTTGTAGTATAAATCCTGATGTACAAAACACATGGGTCAAAATAAAGACACGCATTCATTTCATAACAAATAATTTTATTTACAGTAACTCATACATGTGTGTCATTCCATAAATTTGGGGTTCAAAAGTGTGACATATTTAGTGTCCCTGTTACATAGTGACATGTATACGATTTTGCAATTCCGGACACATTCTTTATTGCCTTCTATCTCCAAGAGTGATTATGTAAAGCAAAAGTACCTGCCAAACAAGTAAAAAATAGTGTGAATTTAATTTTTTATGATACTTGATGGAAATTACAGGTGTAACAGGGACACCAAAAAAATGTCACACTTTTAGAACCCAAATTTATGGAATGACCTATGTTGCTCCATTGAGTTAGTGCGAAAATAGACGTACATGTATACAGCACTGAAAAAAATTTGGACCATCTCTATTGCTTTGTATCACTCGATAAAGTGTCTACGATTGGTAATTCATTCCAGGCATGTCTCAGTACAATGGGTGAATATGGTGAACCACAAAATCAATGTGTTTGACAACAATTTTTAAGTGATGTTTGGATAATTTTAATGTTTGGATTCCGTACTAATATTGCAGAAATAACAATAAAATAAGCTAGCTGAAACCACTCAAATGAGGTGAGGCATTTGTTTTGACAGTTTAGAAGTTCCCAACTATGTCGGCTACAAATAAAGGTTACATGTATGTGCAGTAAGGTGGCTTGATACATATTTATCTGTGAGGTGCTTCAAAGTGCTTGTGGTCCAAAAATTTTTCCAGCGCAGCTGTATGTAGTGTGTGTGATTCACTAAATTTGTAGTGTTTTATAATAATGTACATCAGTCATGTCATCAGTGTGTGAATGATAATGATTTGGGGGAAAAAACAGTAGAAGAGACAGCCAGCCTGATTTGTCAGTACAGAGCCCACAAAAACTGCCAAAGGGTTGCAAATATCGACCAGACATGCACTAATCTAGTAAACAGATTGGAGTTCAGACCTTGACGTCTATTCAATCATTGGCCAATATATGGAGGGTACGGACAGGATATCCTAAATTGGAGTCTTCAAGTAGAGTTAAAGGTGTCGTGTCAGAAGAAAAAGAAAAACATTTAATGTTTTGTTGCAGGCTACGTGTACCTGTAGATGAAAAGCAACAAGTTTGGCATCCTGAAATATTTTTGTGTGCCTTGTGAGAGATTGACAATTTGGACACGGGCTTCAATTATAAGAAATCTTTTAAACCCTTGTGTCCGACTGTTATTTATGGGGTGTTTATATTCATCGTACTTGGTGTCCCTCTTGTGTGTGAATAATTTGTTTTTGAAAAAAGCTCCATCTCTTCATTACACTCCCATTCAAGGACAATATGTAGTTGAAACATGAATGGATTGAGTACGTGTAGGAATGTACATGTACATACAATGGCTATGGCCGTCGTCCATATTCAAGAGGTTGAGCAGAAGTCTTGTTCAATGCCCTCGCTTCCTTGAATAGCGGAATTTCTTGTCCGAGGTGTACCGTTGACACACACACATGTAGTGGCAGTGCATTGGAATGATGAGCAGATCAGCAATTTCATTACAGTATTCCAGCGCTAACGTGCACATCGTGATGCAGTGAGGGAATTGTAAAGATACGGTGTACCACCTCGGTCAGGGATTGGGAGCTTCTGATTCTGTACATTTTGGATGAATCAACTTGGGAAATCAGTTGGCATGTATACATGTACATGTACATGTACATGTACATGTACATGTACATGTACATGTAAGCTATACATGTACATGTACATGTACATGTACATGTACATGTAAGCTATACATGTACATGTAAGCTATACATGTACATGTAGAGTAAAGAGACTTTTTTTGCAGGATTTCAAGTATTTCAACTTTTTACCCTTGCTCCGACTTTTCCTTCTAAATGTATTTTCTTGAAATTCCTATTTTCCCTACATTTTCCTGTGTTTTTTTTGTCTCACAAGTCACAACTCCAAAAAATGAAATCGCATTGAATATTTGTTCATAACAAAGTTACACACTGTCGTATGAAAATCCCACAATGAAGGGCTTGGGTGCAGGAGTACTGCAACTTTACTTCCAAGAGCTTAGTTGAGGATGGAGCACAAGTGTATGTGAGTACAGAACATGCCGAATGAGGCTTGTGATGCTGTGGACATAAGTGAGTATCAATAAAAACTACTCCTGAAACTCCTACTTTTATCCTGACTGTCTTGCCAAGCCCTCCCTTTGTCCTTTTTTTTAAATTTTGATCCTGCTGTTCTACTTTTTCACCTGGGTCTGCTTAAAAGCCTGTCTTTAAAAAAATATGGACGGGGATTGGGCTCAATCACTAATATTAGGGGTGGTCCTTGGAGGGAAAATCACCCCAAATTATCTGATAATCTCCCGTAAAAAAGAGACTGAAAGATAAGTCAAGCTTCATTTTGGTGTAAACTGTAGTCTCAGTGGAAAGTTGTCATTTTTGAAGTTGTCATGTTACACTACCTTAAAACACATTTAGAAAATGACATCCATGGTACCAGTTGGGAACTAGGTTAACTTATGTTTTCCTACTCAGTTTAATGTCCTGAATCAAAAAACGAAGGTTGTAAGCGGAATAGAACGGAACATGACCTACTTTTCAGGCCATATGCGACGCATATTTAGAAACATGACATTTAGGAGAAAGTTGGACTCGCATGCAGATCATCGGGGGGCCGCTATATTTGTCTGCATGATGGCGCGTCTACGAAGCTGACGACAGCTTTGTATGGAACGCCGCATCTTCCAAAAAAAAGTGGTGGATTGACGTATAAATTAATAGGAGAATTAACAATGTATTCTCTGTTACATTTTAAGAATGTACCCTTTGTAGAGAAAATATGGAATTGTATATTAATGTGTGAAAGTTATGTTTTTTAACGTAAAAGATTCTTATTGTCATATTTGATTTTTGTTTTGTGCAAATGGCTGTCCATACGTTTCAAGAAATGGTCGCCTGTGACCTACAATTAAAAGGCCGTAAGAGGCCTGATTTCAGCGCCCCTTGTTCCGTTCGATTGCAGTGACAACACCAATTATCTGATTTTCAGTGATTTAAACTGTCTGTAAGTGATTATTTTAATCAGTTCCCCATACCAGGTGACGCAAAAAACTGGAGTGTTACATGGCCTATTATCACTGCTTTCTATCTGCAGGATTTTACTTGCTGTGATTTACCGAGCATCTCCTTTGATCTCATTTCCAGTTGAGAAGTGGCCCAAGATTAACAAGCCACTGAAGGTAGTGCAGACCAAAGCCAACAAGTTGAGTAATCGATTCTACCCATATGAGGAGATTGAGACCGAATGTGTCTTGGCAATAGATGATGACATTCTCATGCTGACACCAGATGAGCTGGAATTCGGATACGAGGTAAATCCTTGCCAAAAAAGACAGAAACCTGTCATTTATTTTTAAAACCCTTTCCCTTGTATTATGTAAAACAAGTCATCCCAGGTCTCTGGATTTGGTTTAGACCTCATGGAGGAATTCTTGACTTTCTTTTCTGGCAAATCTCCCTCCAATGTGCAGCGCTCTGGCTAGCAGCTTAAGGGATCATTTCACATTGTCTGAAAGTGGTATGCCGTTTTTTTTGTGTGGTTCCTGCTGGCTGAGATAATGAGCTCATTCGAAACAGGTCAGTGCACACAGGCAGTTTTGTTGCTGCAATATTCATGAGGAGTGTGTGGTCCTCTGGTAGGGAGTGCCTTTCAAAGAATCCACTTGCCGCATGACTAATCACCTGGCTCTCTGGCTAATCCATCTAGGTAGACAATCGGGAATTATAAAGTGATCCAAGCCAGAGCTCTTTAACATTCGATTGCAGCAAGACCTCCACAGTTCTTTGTCCATGGTCTGACTGCTGCAAAAGAATTCTGTGACAAACCAACTGGGCTTTAATGAGCTCCAAGCTCTAGTTTTGACCTCATGATTATTCAGTTATTCAAGCCGCCTGGCTTCCCATTCATCAGCTTTGTTTGAGTTACGACAAGCAGTGCCGCAGAGAAAAAAGCCGTACTGCACTGAGCATTTTGTTGTGCAGAAATGGTGTTCGTTTATGGCGTAACCAGTTGCATTTTCCATAATTGACAAACCAAATTATATGTCAAAGGCTTGTCAGTATATTCATCTCTCACCACCAGAAAAAAAGCATATCTTGGCATTAGAAGACAATTCATTTGGTATCAAAAGATAGCACCATTGGCTATTTGGTTTGTAACAATTCATCGATTAACCCTCCTACTGTTATAACTATCATAACCTATCAAAAAAACATAAGCCCTTCCTCTCCAACAGCTTGTGTGTTTCAACCTGAAACTCGATAGGTTTTGATAGGTAGGGTAGTTGGCTCCATTTCGGCACCAAGAGAGGGAGGGTTAATTGAAAGAAGCTAAAATAAATGGCCGCAATATGGTGTCGTGATACGAAATTGAAATACGTACAATTAGATTACTTACAATTTAATTACAGTTACTTTACAATTTGGTAAATCCGTCAGAAAACAGGATTTTATCTCAATTTATGGCTAATCTAAAATTGATGGCCCCCTGCCCCGCCCCCCCCCCCCCCAACAAGGACACTGACAATTTGGGAGACCGCCAACATAGGGCAAGATATATGTGTAGCTCAGTTGGTAGAGCGCAGGTAGGGGTATTCCGGAGATCGCAGTTTCAAATATCGCTCCTGGCTGTTTTCTTTGTTCACTTTGCAAAATTAAATTTATGGCTGTTCCAAACTAAATAGCAACACAAGACTTTGCATCCCTATTTAAAAAAAAAGTTTATTTGCTGCTTTTTGTCTTAAAGGTAATATATTATTATTATTATTTATTCAGCCATCACAAACAAGAACAACAATACAAACAGTACTTCCAGATGGGCTAGGAGCAACAAAAGCAAAATAATTACTGTGATCCTTAGACCTGCTGCCCCACATCTGGTTGTAACAACAAATATAAAAAATATATAATATATAAATAAATATGTATATATACAATGATTTTAAGTGATAAAAAACATAAAAACATGAAATAATTGAGAATAAAATATTTAAGAATGAACCAGTTTTAAGAGAGAATATGCACACTACGTGTAATTAACATAAGTGAGCAAAAATAGAACAATAAATCAGAAGGCAATAAAAAAAATATAAAAATTAATAGGTGAATGAATAAGAATATAAGAATATATAAAGTTAAAATATGGAAATTTGCACACGTGGAAGACGGCTAATCAGCAAGGAGACAAGTTAAGAAATATTAAATGTTACGTACACTTTCTTCATGTTTCAGTGCCTTCAAAAAGGATGGCAAGGATGTTATAATGGCAGTATTGCGAAATTCGACTGGCAAAGCTGACCAGAGCCTAGGAAATCTGTTAATTGCATTCAGATGTAAGGACTGAGTCCTGGCATATAAATGTTTAAATGTCAAAGCGCTATCGTATCTACAATCAAAGCGCTATCGTATCTACAGTTTGCAAACACCAAAAATCAAAACTACCAAATTATTATGAAAGACCTCACTGGAAGTTAGTAAATAATAGTCTCAAGCATCCTGTGAAATCATGGCACCTGGTGTGCTGTCATCTTCAAACAAAGTGGGATTTTGTATCAATTTCCAATAATGATCAACTGACCATTTTCAAATACTGCCCCCAATTTACCAAATTCAGTTGGCCCACATTTTGTTTGCAATCTGTTAATGGGTGTAAGCCAGTTAGTCTGGTTCCCTGAACTGACAATTCCCCGATGTCTATAAATTGCTTCGTTTCATTTGAAGTAGCATCAGGGAACCAGATGACAAGAACAGCATTTTTGTCCTTGGTTTTTCCAGCATATGTGAACGTAAAACTTTTATACAGGTCATTGCAATAATATTTGCTATAAAATACTAACCCCACACCCATCTATTTCTGAAAATTATAGAAAAAAGCAAATGTTGTATATTACCTTTAAAAACTAACCCTTTTGGGGCTGTTTGTTTTGAAGGTGTGGAGGGAGTTTCCAGACCGCCTCATAGGCTATCCAGCCAGGTTACATCTATGGGATGAGACGTTGCTGAAATGGAAGTACGAGTCGGAGTGGACTAACGATATCTCCATAGTGCTCACTGGTGCAGCTTTCTACCATAAGGTATGACCTCTGACCTCACTCCAATAAGTGTCTTGAGTATAAAAAGAGGACTGTGGTTTTGGGAAGAACTACATCAGGGTTCCCACGGGTCATGGAAAATCCTTGAAAATCCTGGAAAAAAAAGTTGTCCTGGAAAGTCATAGAAAAGTCATGGAAAATTGGGAAAAATAGAAAAGTCATGGAAAAGTCATGGAAAATTGGGAAAAATTAAAAAGTCATGGAAAAGTCATGGAAATCAAGATCATGCAAGGAATATTTTTGATGGGTCGCTTTTGATGTGAGGAGGAGGCCATTATTAATTAGAATTTATTTTCAAAAGCTAACAAATGGTTAGCCCGACAGCGGTTCATCAGTATCATAATACCAAACAGCTTTTCTCTGCAAAATGGCATTAAATGACATGGAAATTGACATATTTTAGTCCTGGAAAGTCCTGGAAAAGTCATGGAATTTGGTTTTCAGATTTCTGTGGGAACCCTGTACATGCTGTGGTATTAACAGTCTGTGTGCTCTGAATGTCATTAGGAGAATGCTCAGGTTTTGACTGGGCGATACGGTGCGCATGTGCTGACCGTCATCAGGAGAATGGTTCGACTGTCATTAGAACCATACTTTTGGGGTTCATTTAAAGATGATGTTGATTGCCGAGAGAAGTCTGCGTCATTTTGTAGTTTTATGTAGGTTGAGTATTGTAAAATAAAACAGCCAATTTTTTTCTGAAATGAAATAACAAATGTGACTTTTGAGAGCTATTTTTATCAAGTCCCCTCTACCCCGCTGGTGCCATTTGTCTAAAAGTCGTCGCTGCGGGCAGCAAACAAATCTGACGTCATAAGACGTACTCCCTTTTGTGTCTAGTGCTAGACACAAAAGGGGAGTTTGTCTCATGACGTCAGATTTGTTTGCTGCCCGCAGCGACAACTTTTAGACAAATATCCCAAGCGGCCTGTGCTGCGCTAGAGGGGACTTGAAAAACAAGGTGGTTCTCGAACCACGCGTCTCGTCTGCTTTAGTTTTGTGATTACCCAGGAAGAATGCAGGGGCACTGATAACGGTTGAAGAAGCAAGGGTTAGTGTAAAAAGAGAATGAAATGGTAAGTTATCACGAGCAAGAACGGATGAGCATGCCTAAAACAATGGTAGGTGACAAAAGCAATGTGGAAGGAAAATGTTGTCCAAGGTTATGGAAGTTTGAGTGGGGTGTGAGATGAGAGGATGAAAGCATGGAGATTACTGACACGACCATCATATAAAGGTTATAGTGCATGCATGACGCAAGTTTGATTCCAATTGGACTTCCAGTTTTCAAATGAGACAAGTTGGACAATTCCAGCCTATTTTACAACTTGACCTCAAATGACCTTTGACCTCAGTACTTGACCTTTGACACATGCATCATATAAAGGTCGCACTATTGAATGTATGACCCAAGTTTGATTGCAATCGGACTTCAACTTTGAATATAAGACCAATTTTACAATTCCAGCCCATTTTACAACTTGACCTCAGATGACCTTTGACCTCAGTACTTGACCTTTGACACGACTATCATATAAAGGTCGCACTATTGAATGCATGACTTAAGTTTGATTGCAATTGGACTTCAACTTTGCATATAAGACAAACTTTGCAATTCCAGCCCATTTTACAACTTGACCTCAGATGACCTTTGACCTCAGTACTTGACCTTTGACATGACTATCATATAAAGGTCGCACTATTGAATGCATGACCCAAGTTTGATTGCAATCGGACTTCAACTTTGCATATAAGACCAATTTGTCGAAACTTTAACCAAAATGACACATACGGACTACGTACAGAAATAGTGATTGCATAGTCTCTTTCTGAACTTTGTTCAGGCGAGACAAAAATAGCTCTTAAGTCACTTTTTTGTTATTTCATTGCAGAAATAATTGGCTGTTTTATTTTACAAATACGCAATCTACATAAAACTACAAAATGACGCAGACTTCTCTCGGCAATCAACATCATCTTTAATTCTTCCAAATAACCTACATGTACATTAACTCTGCGACGTGCCACGCGACCAAAAATGTTAGGCCACTGGTTGTTAATTTTTAATTACTCCATCAATTTTTCGGTAAAAATTTTTCATACTCCATGTAATCCTAGTTAAAACCTTGCCAAAGAACATGGTAGAGGCCCTTTAACACTGGTTGAACTGTTGACCTAG
This sequence comes from Hippasteria phrygiana, assembly GCA_037893225.1. Taxonomy (NCBI): domain Eukaryota; kingdom Metazoa; phylum Echinodermata; class Asteroidea; order Valvatida; family Goniasteridae; genus Hippasteria; species Hippasteria phrygiana. The sequence continues at coordinate 133,514 of JAZGUH010000997.1, forward strand.
AAAAAAACCAATCTGCAATCTATCACCTTTTCAAGGGCTTTGAGCAGTGCCAAAAGTAAACATCAATGTCAGCTTGTATATAAATGCCAAATGTAAACATCAATGTTGGCATGTATACACTTTGTGGGGCTTGTTATCTATTTAGACAGTGTGTGAGTATTGTGCTCACTCTGGAGCTATAAAAACAAACAGCAGTGTACATTTTGTAGCTATTACATGCTAATTACATGGACTAATGTTTTTAGCACTGTGGTGGTTGGTGTTTACAGAATGAGGTGGCACATCGCAGAGTTAAAGGTACACACCGGCCTCAACCGGCCTCAAATAATCAATTCAGAATCATGGATTATACTATTTAAAAACTTTTGTTGTGAAAAAAATGTACCAAAATGTCTTTTCATTAACGAGAAATGGTAAAAAAAACCGAAATAGGTCAAAGGTTAACGTATATGATTTTCCAGCCGTAACAACCGTCCACTAAACGATGTTTTCTTTCTTTGCCTTTGGAGTAGTAGACATTTCGCTGTTTCACAGATTTAGGAGTGAAAGTGCAATTTGCATGTGTCAAACGACGGGGATCATGCCTTCAACGGGTCCCATGCCTGCAGTGCTGACCAGCTCTGCGACGCGTCGACGCAAGCCGCCGACCAGTAGTACACACAGCCGGCGCCAGTACTGTACTGATCGCCGTACGGATATGTACAGTGCAGTAGAGTGCAGCGTTGATAGATTTATGCGGCAGCTGTGCTTGGTCTTCGCCCCGCCGGCCGCGGGGGCTATGCTGTGCTGGCCCCACGCCGTGTCTCGTGGAACATGGGTCTGTCGCCCAGTCTTTAGGAAAAGTGTTACGACTTTCGCCAAATTGAAGTATAATCAACAATTAAACAATAGGTACAGTTTGGAAAAATAGCCATGAATATTATGGTTAAATTAAACTGAAAGTTGGTTCAGTTATTGAAAGGTTTTACGGCTGGAAGTAAAACTAGCCCCAATGATCACGTGAGTTTCGTGAACCAAAATTTGGTGCAAGAAAGTCACGTGACTAACGTTTTTTTAAAAATTACACGAAAACGGGAAAATTTCAAGTTGTCGCACTTGGACCTTTATATTCTAATTAAGAAAACCCTTCCAGTCATGGTGAAATCTAATTTAGCGCCCAAAAATCACCCAAGAGGCCTGTGTGTACCTTTAACCCTACATTAACCGCAAACTCCCTTCATCATTTTTCCTATGTGTAACCTGAATCCTCCAATATCCTCCAATGTTTGTTACTGGGGACTACTGCCTAAATCCTGCAAAATCCTCCAGTGGGTTTCTGACCAGTATCCCAGTAACCTCAATCCTCTGAAATCATCCAGCATCAGACTGGATTCTCCATTTTCCTACAAAGGGCAAAATCCTCCGATGCTTCAACTTCCAAAGACCCTCAATCCTCCACATTCTTCCATTTGGCAAAGAGGATTTTGGAGGATTTGGTTAATAATAATAATAAAAGTAATAATAATAATAATAATAATTTACTTTTTATAAAGCGCACGTATCCACCAAGACGGTGCTCAAGGCGCTACACATTATTACCCCTGCTCATCAGGCCCATTAATTAAACCTTTTCAGCTCCCTGGGGAGTATACAGCCCCGGCCTCAAATTAAGCACACGTGGGCTAATCAAACACATAACCATCACTGCCCTCACAGGTGTACCCATTTACTCCTTGGTGGAGAGAAGCAATTTGTGACAAAATGTCTTGCTCAAGGACACAAGCACCATGACCCCAGCCCGTCTCGAACCCACAATCTGCAGTATCACAAAGATCTCGAGTTCAATACACTAAGCCACGAGGTTAGGGTTGAAAGAAATTAAATCTGACATAACACACGTTGTCAAAAGTAGTCCGTGTGTGTCTGTTGACTCTCCTGTCACATTTAAACATCGCGGAGTCACTCAAGACATTCATAAACCTCACTTACGATTCGTGGCATGTTTACCGTGAATGCAGACACTAGATGTACTTTGAAACCTTGGTATAGTGGCCATCTGTTCACAATGGCCACTTTATCCAGGTTTGACTGTAACAAAGTGGGACTTCAATTTAAAAATACATTTATCAGCACACCCGCTCAGAATGTCCGTAGTGAATTTTCATGTGAATGTTCTGATTGAATTTTGACACTGGTTTACACAAACATTACTCGTGTGGTCTGGTGGATATCTGTATGAAATCCAAGCCCTGCAGCCTTCATAAATATGACTGGATCCTACGAAATGAGTCTTAAGGACATTTTTGACTTTGGTCACAAATTCATTCATTCCCATCTCCCGAAACAGTATTTCAGCTATCTGTACACCCACAAGATGGCGTCCCACATCAAGATCTGGGTAGACGACCACATGAATTGCGAGGACCTGGCCATGAACTTCCTGATCGCCAACGCGACGGGCAAGCCCCCGATTAAGGTCACGCCCCGGAAAAAGTTTAAGTGCCCCGAGTGCTCCAACATCATCTCGGCTGACCTGAGCCACATGGTCGAGCGGTCAGAGTGCGTGTCGGAGTTTGCCCGCGAGTACGGGATGGTGCCGCTCAAGACCGTGCAATTCCGTGCCGATCCGGTGCTGTACCTGGACGACATTCCAGATGAATTGAAGCGGTTCCCGGATATCGGAAGCTTATAGCACTCGCTCAAAAGGTATATAGATTTTTACATAGCCTTGTATTAGGGCAACCGTATTAAATTCTATGTTTCCCATTTTCAAAACGACCCTATTTTGGCTCCCGACCAACCTCAAAAAGGGAAACCCCCTTTTTTCGCTGCTGACCCATTTTAGACCACCCAGAAATAGAAAAAAAGAAAAACCGAGAAAGCCACAAAGAAAAAAATTAGTGCACTTTCCCCCAAATAACGTCCATTTCTAGCACAGAACAACGTGCCAGTTCACACAGTCGTACTTTCCCAATACGTGCGAGGACAATGCTTTGTGGGAGGACTGAAAGGTTTCTTTGTATTTCCTTTCTCCTCTTGTCCTCGGAGATATATATACAGAACCTGTACACATGTAACTACATGTACATGTACAGTCTTTGTACACTATTCAGCACCATGCATGTGGTACAATCAGTAAAACCGAACATTTATTCGCCTGCGATTCATGTAGCCAACCAGGTATTAGTAATTTAAATATATAAATAAATAAATAAATAAAAATTGGACTGCCTGACCCTACTGTACTTCAAAATTGAGAAACATAGAATTTAAACAGGACACCCACATTAATATAAAAAAGCCTAGTGCCATTATGAAGATTGTCCGATGAAAAGAATGCTTTGAGAGAATTTCCATGTTGGTTTATGGAATGCCAAACCCCCAAAGTTGTGATATTTGGTTTCATAACTATGCAACTATACCTTATTTGCTTTCAAAGCATAGCTTTGCGGTGTGAAAACGTGTGTACACATCCAGTGTACCAACAAGAATTCCGTCAACATTTTGAGAAATTTGGGTTTTTGTATTAGCTGATCTGAGGTATTTTTGTACTTACACTTCTTGGAACGGACATGTGTTTTTTTCTCCAAATCTTTGATGGGAAATTCCACACAATGAAGCTCCTTTGATTGGACACGCATTATTTGGATTTTGACAAGCAGTCTGCATGCGCAGTCTTGTACACGCATTTCACTGTGGTTATTACAGCAAAAATGTTTACGACACAAACTTGACTAGGGCGGTACTTAAACATTTTAAAGATTTATTAACGAAGGTATTCCTGTAAGCAAATCCTTAAATTGTGGTCTGGTACCAAGTGCACTTGAACTGATTTTCCATATTGTATTATGGTGGTAGACTGGTAGTCCCTCACAACTTCTGACGTCATTTCAAAATCGAAGAGTGACACCTCAGTGCTTCCAGAGCTTTTTGTTTTTATGCTCTGGAAGTTGACAAGCCTCCCCCCCCCAATAAGTCTCAATGTTGGTTTATTACTTTTGTTTTACAAAAGAAAAGGCAATAAAACATTTCTCGTCAGCAAAATGAAAAAACAAAATGCTGAAAAACCAGCCTTATTGTGGTACATTGTGAATGTAAATTTTCATCTGCTCATGGTACTGAGTAATGGATTTGCATAGAATCGAATATTTAATATTCACATACATTGTATGTTTAGGCAGCAGTGTAGACATCTTAAAAAATGACAACTATCCTTTAATCTATTGTACAGTGTAAACTCAAGTCTGGTTTTTTTTTTTTTTAACAACTGTACATGTAAGTTATTTTGTAGGTATATGTAAATAATATAGTATTTTTTCGACATTAAAGGACTTAATTTAGATATACATGTAACTATTGGATTTTTGGTAATTATCGGTACTTTTAAAAAATAGTACTGTATTAACTACCGCGGATAGTTTATTAAAACTAGACTTGTCCAAAACATTGTCCAAATGATAACATCATGAGACACCTGTATACATGTAGTTTGTAGCATTCAAGCTATAGGTTAGTTGATTTATAAGGAAAAAAGGAAATGAATTTGATGACTGGGGAGCCCATCAGTTTTATTTTCTATATACATGCATATGCCAAGACTGAATTGCAGTTTTCAATTATATTGATACCTAAATGTGTGTGTTTGTGTAAAAATATTAATTTTTTTAAACTGATTTAATTGCTTGAGTGTCCCTTTTTGCCAAAGATTATATAGCAGGTGCTATTGTTGTGTAGATTAAAAAAACTTTTTTTAAACAACAGACTAAAAACAAATTAGAACGCAGCTATTTTCGATAGTTGAACAGTTATTTGTATTTTCAGCTGAGCCCAAATGGACATACATTGTGTAATGTGGTTTTCTTGGTCTGGCCGCACTCCAATGGACTATTTTGCATGATCTGGGGGCCAATTTCATGCAAGTTTATGAACACACAAATTTGCTAAGCATGGGAAAGACCAGCCAAAAAGCAATGTGATTGATTCAAGTTTATATACATCATTTGCTTTTGCGGCTAGTATTTTATAGCAAATACTGTAGCACTGACCTGTTTAAAGTTTTGTGTGCATACATGTACGTGTAGATATTAAGAAAACAATGAGAAAACAAATGCTGTGTGATTGTAGTATGGTTTCCTGACCCCTACTTTCAGACAAAACGGAGCAGTTTATAGACGTCGGGGAACTAGACTAGCTGGCTTGCAACCATTTACCAATCCAATGTTCACATATGATGCATGATATGGGGCAGAGGGAACCCCCCTCTTTTGTGTTGGTCATTGTGTTCCCGGAATCTCAGGAATTCTTTTCAGATGTCCAGGGGGATGTGTATAGGGACAAAAGGGGGGTACCCCTCTGCCCCACATCGTGCTGGGTATAGGGTATAGGGACAAAAAGGGGGGGTGCCTCATATCGTGCTGGGTATAAATGTTCAACCAGTCTATTTAACTTGGTTCCTCCTGTCAGGGTGTTTGAGCGTTCAACCAGGCTCTCTGCTTCCTCTCACCCTAACACTCTAGTTGTGCCGAGATGTAGAACAAAGAGCTACTCTAATAGCTTTTTTCCCACTTCTGTATCTCGTTGGAACTCCTTGCCTATAGTGCATGTTTCCCTCCATTCTATGATCTAAGCTTGTTTTTAAAGAGGAATATCAATTCCTATGTACTTCCAGCTTTCCTGATTTCCCTCCTCTGTTTTTTTCTTCTTCAAGCCCTTTGCCTACACGTAGAGTGGCTTTTATAGCCTTGCTTGGGGCGATTATGCATAAAAACAAATTACCAAACATAATGTTGGTAAATAGGGGGGCAGTTTTTTTTTACCATCGCTGAAAATTGATACAAATAATTACATGTATCTGAAAATGACAGCACACCAGGATTTCATGCCAAGACTATTATTTACTTACAGTAAAAGGCATTTTATAATAATTCAGTAGTTTTGTTTTTTGATGTTACTTTGCAAATGTTGTATATTACCTTTAAGTTTGTGATTGTTTTTCCTTTTTGCTTAGTACGTAATGTTCTAAGCAATATTTTATGATTGACAGCTCTGTGAAATTGTGCTCAGGTTAAATTCTGTACTTATCACCCACATGACCAGATACATGTACCAACAAATCCCCCAAATGTGGCGCTCTCAGTAGAGAACAGTCTCTCATCGCAACAATTAATTTCTAGATTTATATACCATTGGAAGGAACACATCATAAGCTTTAAAATGATGATAGAATTATTAAAATCGAAGCAGTATTAATAAAGTTATATTTTTAGTTTTATTAGATGATTCAGCACTATTGTAGAAATCCAGCGATAAAGTTTGTCCTTCATTTCCGCACCGCTGAAGGGGGTAGCCTGGGTATCTCCTAAAGGTGCCTCTCAATGGTTTATTTGTGGAAATATCGGTCAGATCGGCCAATCAATGAGGAGTTTAGATCACGAGCTTTAAATTGATACTAAGTTTGATATGATTACATTCAAAATGGTGATAATAACACATCTTATGAAGAAAACTAAACAAATTCCGGTGATTATCAGTGAGTTACCTTACTTTGTAAACATTTTATTGTACTAAAAAAATAAAAAAAATAAAACAACCATGAAAACACAGTATGATTCTATTTAACATAAAACTAGCATTTATAAGCATTAAATAAAATAAAATTAAAATATCGACCCTCAATGGATTTTTGCCTGTACAATGTAGCTCAAAATGGAGGAATGCGACTTCCGACTGGTCCGTTGTAAGAATGGCACAAATTCAACGGGTCTGTGTTTTCCCCCGACTTTTAATTTTGACGGAGTGTCTTGCATGCATGTTTTCATAGGTCCGTGTGCTTTCAAGCCCTTGCATATCTGCGTACACAACATCACTTTTGCAATACCTGGCAGCACAAAATGTCGCACTATGGTTTCCGAGTTACAAGCAGAAATAGCAATTTTTCACATGTGAAAAGCCCTCTTCTATCGTATCCCAAAGTTTTAAAACAATTTAATCTGGAAATATTTTTTGCAGGTGATTTCTTTCTTGAACTCTTTCTTGAACTCTGGTTATTGTGTGTACAGGTAACACATTTTGAGCTTTAGTTTCTCAGAACAAGGGTTCAAGACCCGAGCAACTTCAAAAGGTTATAGCAGGACCCAGGAATGGGATACAGCAACACACAAAACATCAAATTAAAGCTTATTGCATGTATTTCCAGGAAATACTATCATTTCAGTTTCCAACTTCTGCTACTTTCCACCCATTTCGTGGTGCCAGGTCACATACAAGCATGCATATATTATGTTATCACGTGATACACCGTGCTTGCTTAAAGTTGAACAATCATGTTGTGATATCTGTATTTGAAGCGTAGCAGTATGAAGCTGAACTTGCACAATGCCAATGGGTTGTTGATTTTGATGCTGCCTCGATCGACTGCCCAAAGCCTCACACCCATAATTTTACATACGCACTTAGTCTATTGCCCGCGAACAGAGTGCGGCCAATATGCTCTAGCACTGTTCTGTGGCACTGCACTCTTTGAGTGTACAAAAGTATGTATTGATGCGCGGTCAGAGCATTTTGTTTGAGTGGCAACACTTAGAATGGATTGTGTTTCAGCGTGCAGGTAAGCGATCGCCCCGTGTATTTTTAGCAACGTCTGTGCATCGTGCGTCAACATATTGGTTAGTGCAGTACCACCAACTTGAACTATGTGTTTTAAATTGGACATGAAACACAGAGTAAGATAGGACTGTACGACATTATCGGTTATTTTGGTAGGAATCTGAGTTCACAAGATGAAAATTCAGTTTTTTTTCCCCCCAAATTAAAATTTGGATAGTATGACTTATGTAGAAACTGAACTTTCCACTGGCATGCATGTACGCTCAGTAACATCTGGAGTTCTGTAAAGGATGGTTTGAAAAAAATATCCAAAGTAGTGTACCACACTATAGATACACTTTGTACAAATTTATGTTAATATTGAAAATGCAATTGATACAATGTAGCCAAAAAAGTCTCATAATAAACAAAACGACCATTCCAGAGGCAACCGGGTCATTTCGAGTTTTGAGATCCTCTGTAGGCCATAAGTGATGTTGAAGTTGTCTTCACCTTTATTTTAACTAAAAGCCCAAACTATACTACTCAAAAAAACTTTAAAAGATCAAACTCATAGAATTGCATCACCTCACATTCTATGGTGCTTAACCAAGCATGAACATGCACTGCAGTGTACAATAAGTAAAATCAATGAGGTACACACCTGGCTGAAATTATCAAAGGTAAATGTCTGATCCTTCAAGTTTTTTGAGTAGTGTAATTATGTTTAAAATATCCAACAGCATAACACAAATGCTGACCATATCACTGCCATGTATTTTTACATCGACTTGTAATCAAGTTGTATCTATCATTCAAAGATAAACGAAAATAACGCCGTGTCTGAACAGATGTTTTTGTCTACAGCATATACCCAGATTCAGACACGGCCGACTATAAATAGAAATGAGGTAATGATGTAATGTTTACACATTTGGGCTATAAATAGAAAAATGATGTAATCATGACCTCCTGTAGATTCGGGTCAGTTATACTCGCTGTAAACCTGTAACACATTTTTGCTGCATAGTTGTTTTTTTGTATACCAGATGTAAGAGTGTCGTACAAGTGAGACAGTTGTTGCTTCAATTTGCTCAGGGTTTATGCATTTTACAATAAAAAAAAAATCATTTTGTACATAAATTTTAAAAAGTCTTATTGGTGTGCATAGTACTGTTCAGTCTGATTGTCTATCCATTTTATCATAGCTTTGGCTGCGTGTGCATGTGAGGGACATATAGAAATAATGTGGACAAACAAGTTGCATTAAAAATTACTCCCCCCCCCCCCCCCCCCCCCCCCCCCCTGATTTGGGTACCCCAAAATGCAGTTTTGGAGTAACAATGATACTTTCTGGTATTTTGGGGGCACAGCCCGTTTGTTTTCTTTGTAAAATGAGGGATGGCAAGAAACAATTTTTTCCTGTAAATATAGCAGTAATCTTAAACAGTCTCTCCTGCTGCTAAAGGGATATGTTGCCTTGGAGGGCACCCAGTTGGGCTAAAAAAAAAAAGCATCCTAAAATTGCTATGGCTGGAAAGATCATGAACCCTTTACTTACCAATGTCAAGTTTACTTGACGGGGAAACCACACACCAGAGTATCCAAAAAACAATATACATTGTGTATGTTTCAACGAACTGTAGTGCTTGTGTTTTTCGCTGTCCATACATGATCTTTATACCAAGAAAGAGCTTGTGCGGATCTTTCCAATGGTGCTATTATTAAAATTCATGTGTCGCCATTACAATATTTTGAGAAAACTGTATCCAAAGTTTGTGTGTACAGATATGTGTTATGGAGTGCCATTGGTTCATGTGACAAACAACTTTCCTGTTTGATAAAGTGGGCCAGAAGAGAAACCAGCCGTAATTTTGCTATTTTAGCAGTTATAAGTTTCATTTTTTACACCGTATGAAAGATACATTTTCATGGAACAAACTTTACGCACAACATTTTCCTTTTCAATCAATTCTTGTGGGTGAAATCTTTGGTTGAAAATACAACCATTCAACAAGCAGTCAGCTGTTTTTTTTCTGTGTAAGTGGTTTCATGCTTGACTGAACAAAGAATGTGGTACTGGGGGAAGATAAGCCAATAAACAATGTGGTAAGGAAAGGGTTAAAAGAGAATGTAATTATTATGTACACGACCATCCGTTGAAAATGTGCAATTTGTCTGAAAATCGCTGATGAAAATACTTTCAGGAACGAGAGGTTTGGTTCGGGAAAAGTCGGACCATTGAAAACCAGACAGTACACGTTTTTACACAAATGGCACATTTTCAAGGGATGGCCGTGTACAATATTATTATATTTGACTTTTCAAAGATCTTGTCCTCACAGAGCAATTTTAGGATGAAGGTTTTTCCGCCTCCGAGGTAAGGTGTTCCTTCAAACAGCCTTTACTTTGCTCACTGCAAGCATGGAAGAAAGTTCCTTCCTCCATGCTGCGAGCCAGTAGGTGTTATTTAGTGGCAAGGATTGCGTAGCACCGTGGTGACGTCACAGGGTCGAAAAGTCGAACCACTGCAGCTCTACGGACTTCAGTCTGTGGGAAGAAAGTGTTTTTGTTTTATTTAATTACAGATACTGGATTAACAAAGATATTATTGGTTTTTTTGAAAAAGGAAAATGTGAGTTATCAGGAAGTGATTATTTTACAACAGCCATCTGGAATAACATACTAGAGATTCATATCTCTGTTTTGAAAAGGAAACCACAACCAAAAAGATAGTTTATAGTGACCCGGTGTCATATGAATATCCGACTCCTCTTCCCTATTATTGGTAAACCCTCTCACGTGACCAGCCACTAGGATTCATTGATCGCTTAAGGCATGTGCGATACCACAATATTTCATGGTGACAAAATGGTTCCCAGTCATCCAGTATTATTTTAACTTTGAATAAGGGGTGCAGGTTTCAAGCAGACCCAGGTGAAAAAGTAGGAAAACATCAGGATAAAAGTAGGAATTTTCGCTGGCTTTCAGGAGTAGTTCTTATTGATACTCACCCATGTCCACAGCATCACAAGCCTCATTTGGCATGTTCTGTACTCACAACACTTGTGCTCCATCCTCAACTAAGCTCTTGGAAGTAAAGTAGCAGTACATGTACTCCTGCACCCAAGCCCTTCATTGTGTGATTTTCATATGACAGTGTGTAACACTGATCAAAAATAGTCGATGAGATTTCATTTTTCGGAGTTGTGGAACAAAAAAGTAGAAATAAGTAGGAAAAAAATAGGAATTTCAAGAAAAAGTAGGAGCAAGGTAAACAAATTTAGGAAAAAGTGGGACAAGTAGGAGCACTTGAAAGCCTGGGAATGGTAGTATACAAATAATGAATGTTTATGAGTGTGATGGTAAGAATAATTTCATGAGGTGACAGATGGCATGTTCTATTCCACGAGGCGAAGCCGAGTGGAATAGAACATGCCATCTGTCACCGAATGAAATTATTCTTTCCATCGCACGAATGTGAAACATTCATTATTTGTTTTATACAACGCCTGAATAAATTCTCGTCATCTGATTGGTAACTTGTAAACTGGTGCTTACATAAATGTAAGAAACATGTAGTAACACTGATAGCTGGGGGAACACTTTCAATGCATTTTATTCAAGTTAAAAACTGTTCAGAATTGTAAAAACTGTTTCACAAATTCAGAACTTCCAGTAACCAATTACTGTCTCGAAAAGTCTCAAACAGTTAAAAATGTTAACTGTTTTTCAACAAGTTCTGAAGAATTATTCACTTCAGATGCAGAATGTCATCTAAAAATATCCGTTCCGAAGTGTTGAAGATCAAACTGTTCAGAATTGTTAAAAAGCTGTTTCACAAATTCAGAACTTTCAGTAACCAATGAATGCACTTTCATATCCAATTTATGGAAGTTTACAACTGTACTAGTCCAGAAAAGTTAAAAATGCGGATTGCATGCATGGATTTCTTTGTGTACAACGTGCCGTTTTCCTTTCTCAGTCCCGCATAAAACCGGGACAAAAAATTGTCGAGTTCCGAATTAGTTAAAGCTTCAATTGTTGTTCCTGCGTGTCTAGCAAATTCATCTAATCATTTCACTGCATATTTGATTTGTCTCTTTGTATTTGGAGCGTCAGCATTGCTTACAAGTTCCAATATTTCGTCGTCGTCGGAGAACAAACCGCGGCAGTTCGGGTAACTTGGCCGCCATGTTGTGTGAATGACAGCGCTGTTGTAGCGCCACCTAGTGACCGTGAAATTAGAAAAGTTTTTGGGTTCTATCAATGCGCGCGCACCATGTGATAGAACGTATTGGGCGGGGCGGGTTCGCGTCGTGTGATGGGTCGAATAATTCAATGCACGTGATCGACTCTCCACCAATCGGATGGCGGGGATTTATTCAGGTGTTGTATAATAGTTAATGTTATTTAGCATATCCTATGGCCATCTCTCAAACTGGCTTTGGCTGGAGTTTAGGCTCCATCTCCAGCTATTCCTCAGCTGCATTGCCAATATGGAGCATTGAATGATTGAACACAAAATAAACAGGCTATGGCTAATAGAAGACTTTGATGTGTTTGTATCAGAATTGTAATTAAGTCATCACAAGTCAGTCACAAGTCACACTGCAAGACCAAGTCACAAGCTATTTAAATGAAATAAATGGGGGGAGGTGAGTTGGTCTGATCGACGGTGGAAGTTATTCCGCCTGGGTCTGAAAATTGGGACAATTTCTCTGGAATCCTCTATTTAGATCTGCGCCTGTGAAAACCGTAAGAGTGGTAGGGTTGGCAATTCAAAATGTCGCCAACCCTCCCACCTCTGATTGTAACCCTTTACCCAGAGTGACTTTTCAACTTGTATTTGGGTGATTTGAATAAAAAAGGAGTCAGATTTTCATAGGAGTCTGATTTTACATGACACAGCTGTTATTGATGGGGGCTGGTATGCAAAGAACGGGCTGTGCAGCCAAGCGTAAACGCAAACAATAGGCACTACACTGAATAGAGTGGTCCTATTCATCGCACTTGGAGCCCCCTCCCCTTGTGTGAATGAAAGCCCCATCTATTCAAGAACAATATAATTGAAACATGAATGGATTGAGTGCGTGCAGGAATGCACATACAAAAACCAGCTGGCTAGGTGGTCTTTTTCAATCCGCGACTATGGCCCTCGTCCATATTCAAAAGGTAACATTTATTTACATGAATGAAAACAGCACCCAACTCTTCAAAATTTGGAAATTATTACAATGCTTGCACAAATGAGTGCCAAGCAAGCACCATATCCGCACTAACTAACATCCCCATGTTTTGGGGGGCGGGAACCAGTTTAATTAACAAAACACTACCTGTTCCTGCAGATAGCAGAGCCGATCTAACAGGAGGAGGCCCTCTACAGTTGGTGCGAGTGCAACCCTGAGTTGGTTGAGTGCTTGTAGTTGGCAGAAGTATGGCTGGTAGCATTCGGAATAGGTACTGATCTGGGTATCGGACAGCTGTCAGTGTAATGAAATATGATGCTAATGAATGTGCAAGCTAATTCTATAAATCTGCATACTATTAGGTATTCCACGAGCGTTAGTGGAAGTAGTTTATAACTATTTGTGTTGCATATACCACAAGGCTGAGTTGTATATGGGACACAGACAAACTACATTATTCATGTTCCACCACCGTGAGTGGGATAACAAATTTATCTTCCAAGCAAACTTGACGGACAGTAAAGATGCTCACTGAACACATACGCAGTGTCCACATGCACGTGCAATGCACGCGGTGCAATATGGGATAATATCACACTGTTGTTGCTATGGATAGACCAATCAGGATCGAGGATTCAAGTTTGCTTGACTGAAGATAAAATATAACCAAACCGCACATGCAGTATATGCCAGTTGTGTACGTTGTACTAGTTGACCACCTTTAGCTTTTCTGCAAATCAACTTTACAAAACATGAAATTGTTGGACCTGAAAAACAAACTTATCTTTGGTGGTATAGGTTTAATCCAATCAAGCGGATTGATTGGGTTATCAGTCCCCACAATGGACCTACGTTGCATCCGTGCAGCCACAGAATAGCACGTTGTGGTATCAGAGCATGCATTTCAGTACATACATGTACATGTACATGTACATGTACAAGTTCAGATCATGTCAATTTCTGCCTCGCACCAAAACAATGTTTTTAAAACTCAAAAGATAGCAAGAGTTTCTTTTAGGTCCCACTAATACGAAGCAAAAATAATCTTCAAAAGAAGCATCTTTGTTTGATGCACATTTTGTGGAACAAACCATATGGGAAATTCCATAAATTTGGGGTCCAAAAGTGTGACAAATTTGGGGTCCAAAAGTGTGACATTTTTGGTGTCCCTGTTACATAGTGCCATGTATAAGATTTTGCAATTCCGGACACATTCTTTAATGCCTTCTATCTCCAAGAGTGATTGTGTAAAGCAAAAGTACCTGCCAAACAAGTAAAAAATAGTGTGAAGTCAATTTTAATGATACTTGATGGGAAAGGACACCAAAATAGTCACACCTTTGGAGCCCAAATTTATGACGTACAACGTACTACTTGACCCAAAAACAACGTACTACTTGACCCATATACAACGTACTACTTGACCCATATACAACGTACTACTTGACCCATATACAACGTACTACTTGACCCATATACAACGTACTACTTGACCCATATACAACGTACTACTTGACCCAAAAACAACGTACTACTTTCCACATGTCCCTACTTGAAAAATAACTAATTTAACAGTGTGACATTATTTCTTCGTAGGTCCATTGACATTGTGGGTAACCGAAATATTTTCATGTCAGTTTTCCTCGTATACAGTTTTCTCCTGAACACTTCCTTCCCTGTCTACTCTCAATAGTTTCTTTAGCGCATTTCGGATATTGTAAATTTAGTTTTGGAATCCTTGGCCCACTGCCAGATATAAACAAATAACTAACAAAGGGAGGACAGGCAGGCTTGGGATCGATGGTGGGCAGAAAAAAGCAAAATAAAAACAGAGAACTCACCTTGGAATCATCAAATTTGAGTTTCCTGAGGGCTTTTCTGGCATATTCAAGGAAGTTTCGGCACTTTGGAGCGAGCTTTCCAACATGCTCTGATCTGAAAGCAATGGACACATAAAATTCATAGAAAAAGAGAAAAATCTCTCACCAGAATGAATAAGAAACCCCAACATAGGCCAAGATAGCTCAGTTGGTAGAGCGCCGGTAAGGTATTCCGGAGGTTGCAGGTTCGAATCCCGCTCTTGCCAGTTTTCTTTGTTCACTTTGAAAATATACAATGTAACATTTTTTGTTAATCTGACTTCTGTAATTGAACCTTTCAAATCCATTTTCAGAAAACCTCCATATGAATGCAAGTCTGAAACCGCGGCACCAAGAAAGATATGAGAAAGTTTTGTCACCCACCTTGTGGGAATTCTGTAGTGGTCCTTGAGCAGCACCTGTAGTACGCTTCGATAGAACAGACCCATGGCCGGCACAACCTGTGATGTTGCAATTCTATCTGCAGCCTAGACCCAATGGCATAGCATGAAGACCACGTGAAAAAAAAAGAATGATAAATGAGACAACAAATATTGAAAAGGACGAATGACACTTCACTACACTTAATTTGTACATGCATACTAGTGGTGGGATAAAAATCTGGTTTTTTTTACATTTGGTTTGAATTGCACTATTTGGTTTTCATTTTGGAAACCAGATATTCGAAAGCAATCTTAAACAAAATTAAACCTTCCATTTTTTGTGACCTAAAAACAACAACTGGAACATCCTCTAATTTGCTCCATGGTCTCTGATTGTAACTGCATTCACTCGCTAGTGGTCTTCTTGGTATATGTATATGAATATGAATAGCCTGCTCATCCATTTCATTTTTAACATTACAGCTCTGGAGTGTTTTCGTAAAGGCCCAGACCGGATTTTGAAATCTTTGATTTTCTCCCATCACTAATGCATTTGTGGGTAATTACTCTCTTCTCTCTACACAAGTAAAAGAAGAAAAAAATGAGGAGAAGAAAGCCACACTTAATGCCAGTTTATTTAATGCTTATTTTAGTCTATAGTTCCCTTAATATGGAGATATGTATGCCACACAGCAACCACAACCACAACCACAACCACAACGTTGTACTTACCTATACTCATGAGGACAATGCTTTGTGTTTCCTATTCTTCCTTTATTAATATAGCCAAACCCCATAGACTAAGCACATAGTCATATGTTCAAGGACCGATTTTAACAAAAGACCTTCTCTCAAGGACAAGAAAGATTCTTTTGTGTTTTCTTTCTCCGCTTGTCCTTGGAACATAATACAGTACATGTACACAACCACAACCACAACCACAACCCAACACACACAGTCATGTAAACGGGTGCAATCGTGGACCTCCCATTGTTCCTCTTTTGTTTATACTCTAACTTTTTCGGAAGGCCTCCCATTGGTTTTGTACACGATTTTCAATCGTGGATGTTAGGTCAAACGTGGACCCCTTTGTCTATGCCCGAATTCTTTTGTCCTATAGGTCCACGATTGCCGGCATATACAAACTCACCCATAACCAAGTGTGTAAATACCTGCAATCCTGGACATCCCATTGTTCCTCTTTTGTTTATAGTCTAACTTTTTCGGAAGGCCTCCCATATGTTTTGTACACAGTTTTCAATCGTGGACCTTGACTCAATCCTGGACCTTGACTCAATCGTGGACCCTATTGTCCTCTTTGTTAAAGGTCCACGGTTTGAATAGCTATACAAACTTAACACAACACAACACAACACAACACAACACAACACAACACAACACAACACAACACAACACAACACAACACAACACAACACAACACAACACAACACAACACAACACAACACAACACAACACAACACAACACAACACAACACAACACAACACAACACAACACAACACAACACAACACAACACAACACAACACAACACAACGTAAAGGAATACAGACCTACAAGAAATCAGCTGATTGGCTGTGCAGTACAAGAAAATCTTATTATTGAGACAGAAAAGGTTGCAAGGAAAAAAAAGGAAACGGAAAACTTGTAAAAAAGCTTAACGGAAAACTTGTAAAAAAGCTTTGAAAAAGAAAAGGATTTTCTTATTACCATACTAGCAAGCATCCGAGCCGGTCTGGTGAGCTTGGTGCCCCTTGACCTCAGGAAGTTGCTTAATGGAAATCCGCACACCTCTGGCTTTGTCTCTGGGACATTCCAGCCCTCCGTTTCAAGTTCCTCAGAGAGATGTTGGTAGCAGCATCCAACGTTTAGGAGCACACGGGCCATGTCATTGTGAACAAACAGACGAAGGGTCGAGGGAGAAAGATCACCGCATGTATGAAGACCGATTAGCATAAATGGCTGTGAATACAAATATATATTTAAATCAATTTCAGAAGTACATAAAACTCAGAAGTACCATCCTCATTGACTAGGAACTATTTCCACCTAGTTTGATTCCAGCACAATTTCACATTAAACTCTTTCTTTATCACCCAATAAAAGACTAAAAACCACTCTAGGTAAAGGGTTACAATCAGAGGTGGTAGGGTTGTACCACCACAATGGTTTCCCTGGGCCCAGATCTAAAAAGAGGGATAATTCTTCAACAGATTCCAGAGAAATTATCTCAATTTTCAGACCTATAGACCCAGGCCGGGTGACTTCCGTCGGTGAGACCAACTCACCTCCCCCAATGTGAATCAAGAACTGTCCCTCATGCGAAATCGTGATAGAAAAGAAACCGCTGCAATGTCAACATTTACAATTAACTCTGGACAGCCCTAACCTTCCAGGGTATTTTGGCTAGACTGTGTGCTGGGTTTTTTTCTTTGAAATAATTGTTAAAAAATGTTTGATGGATCTTAGATTTCACACTCCGAACAGAATAAAGTCTGGCTTGTTTATTTTTATTCGCTTAACAAATTTGTAATTATTACCAAGCTGGAAATGTTCGGATTTATTTTTTAATAACGCTGGTCTCGGCAAAATTACTTTGGTTAGTGGATCACGTGTACTGCTGGCCAAATGGTCTAAAGAGATGTCTATGTTGGCTCTGGTATTTTTTGTGTGTGATATGTTTTTTGTTTTTTTTACTACTGATCAGACTTGTAATCAAGTCAATCACAAGTCAAATTACTGGTCAATCACAAGTCAAATTACTGGTCATTCACAAGTCAAATCACTGGTCAATCACAAGTCAGCTGGCAAGTTGAAGTTAGAGGAGATGGACAATGACAAAGGAATGCTTTTGTCACAGTTCAGTTCATTTGAATAGCTTGTGACTTGCCTTAACTCCTTGCATCAAACCTTTACTAAATGGGGTGCTGTGCAGCCAAGCATATTAATGCAAACAATAGGCACCACACTGAATAGATTGGTCCTATTTATTGCATTTGGAGCCCCCCTTTCGTGTCTTTGTTTGAAAAGCTCCATCTATTCATTACACTCCCATTCAAGAACAATATAGTTGAAATATGAATGGATTGAGCAAGTGCAGGAATGTGCCAAAAGATGTCAGGCCAGGTGGTCTTTTTCAAACTGCAGCTACATGTATGGCCATTTTCAAAAGGGTTAAGACCAGACTTAGGATGTGACTTGTGATTGAGTTGACACCGTAGATAGAGTCATGCACTGCACTGTTTGCCACTATACAGGTACATGTACACGTACTTACAGTTTCATTGACCTGATGATGACCTTCCTCTGAGGTTTTTGATAGCACACCAGTAAGGCTGGTAGTTGGTTCCACAACAGCTGTAATTGAACTGAAATGTGCAGTTGAGACAGTCTTTCCACTACTAGTTTCGTCAGATGAAGAGCAGTTTTCATTTGCCAAGGTATTCCGTACTGTATGAGCTGTTGATACATGTACATCACTTTCTTTCTCGTCATGGTTACTGTGAATGGTTTGAACACAACGAGGTGACTGCTTTTCCTTTAGTGAAACATCATTTTCGTCATCAGAATATATATTGATATTCTGAAGTTCCTCAATCATTCGGCTCTCACAATCCATGCCTGTCGGGTTGGTTGATGTCACCATGGCTGATGAATGGCCGTGAGGCTGTTGCATATTCATGAGTTTCCAGTCTGCCTCAATGGATAAACATTCCGATTGGCTGAGACTGTTTTCAATATCTGAAGATCCATTTGCTGCTCGGTACACACTGTGGTGCTGGCTGGTCTGGCCTGTTAAAACTTCAGATGTATTTCCTGACTGCCTGTCGTCTTCCTGCATACTCCGGATCTGCACATCATCAGATCTATGCACTGGTGAAGCCACACAAACAGTATCCGCGCACTTCACAAACTGTTGCATCTTGCTCATTTTGTGCTTCCGCTTGGTGAATATTTCCTTGAAAGCTTCTTTTGGATTTTCTGATTGCCTGCAGCTTTGTTGAATATTCATGGAGTGCCTCGAGATTCCCTTCCACTTATTCAGCAGCTTGTGGTTTCGGTCTCGAGCACCGTGGGTGTTTGAGTCAGACGAGTCGATTCCAATCACATCCAATCCATACTGGTGGGTTAAGTATTGTCCGAGATAGCCCTTGCCACTGCCAATATCTACTATCTGTGTCAGGAAATAAATAGAAAAGAAAAAGAAGATTCAATAATTATTTTCAGTATGAATTTATACAAAACCCCCGAGTTTTTAAGTAACCAAGTTGAGTATCCAAAAGTAATGGCATGGATATACAGCAGCCTTATTTTCAAAGCTCAGTCACACATCATTTCAAAATTGAAAGTTGGCTTTAACTTAAATGAAAAACATAAAGCAGAAACCAACTAGGCCTACATGTACACAAAAATGTAATTGGGGGGGGGGGGGGGGGGGGGTTCCGGTATGTGTCGTGTACGGTTGTGTGAGTTTGTCGGTGTGAAGTGTGTTTTTTGGGGTGTTTTCCGGTATTTAGTGTTTTTGGGTGTTTTCCGGTATTTAATATGTTTTCCGGTATGTAGTGTTTTGTTAGTGTTTTCCGGTATTTACTGGGATTTTTTTTTGTTTTCCGGTATTTATTTATTTATTTATTTGGGGGGGGGGGGGGCGTTTCCGGTATGTGTGTATTTGCGCGTGTGTAAATACCGGCAATCGTGGACGTGGGACAAAATAATTTGGGCGTAGACAAAGGGTACACGATTGACCGAACGTCCACGATTGAAAATCGTGTATTGAAACATATGGGAGGCCTTCCGAAAAAGTTAAAGTATAAACAAAAGAGGAACAAAGGGAGGTTGACAATTGCAGGTATTTACACACTTGTGTGAGTTTGTCGGTGTGAAGTGTGTTTTGGGGGTGTTTCAGGTAGGTGTGGAGAGATATTCCGTACCCTGTGGAGACATGAACACAATGCGAACAAAGGGACTCAATAGGTCTCCACAGGGCAATTCTATGGGTTAGGTTTGCTCCACAAGGAATTTTGTGTACAAAGTCTATGGGGGTTTGCTTAAGTACAGGGACAAAGGGGAGAACAATGCCATGTCTCCACAGGGATGCAAAAACGCGGATACGTGTATTTGCGAGTTTTTAGGTGTTCATTGTGTTTTTGGGTGTTTTCCGGTATTTAGTGGTTTTCCGGTATTTAGTGTGTTTTCCGGTAGTTTTCCGGTAGTTTTCCGGTGTTTTCCGGTAGTTTTCCGGTGTTTTCCGGTAGTTTTCCGGTATTTTCCGGTATATAGTATCACCGATTACATAGGGCGAAGTAAATAAAAACATGTTTAGCATCCCCGCCCGCTTTCTTTTTGGGGGCTGCCTGTATTTTGTTTTTTTACCAGTGGAAAATGAGGTGAAAAAACCCCAAAAATGTCAACCGATGCATAAGAAAATAAAATACAAGCTTACTAAAACTATTCAAACCACTGTAAACATGTTAAATTCTCTTGTCCAACATGTCTCTTTCATTTTTGTGTCTTCTTAGAACAGTTGAAAAACCGGCAATTTAGAAAAGAATGGCGGCCATCTTGAAAATAAGAAGCCCCTTCTCCTTTGTTTTTTTACTTCGCCTAAAGTAAAATCTTTCACAAAAAAGAACCTATTGGGGAGATGTAAATAGAAAATATGGATGCTCATACACCGTCACCGATCAATAAGCACTTTCACGGTAATATGCGCCATCTTGTTGACGGGGCAAAAAGAACACGCGTTGCTAGACGCGAACGCATTTTGGAATGAACGCATGATGACTTGGAAGCGCCAAAAATTTCGATTGATGATGCGTACACAGCATATTACCGTGAAAGTGCTTAGTTATTGCCCTCCCACAAATACGATTCTGATTCAGATTCATTCAAAGCAGCAAGCACCTTCTGAAGTTGATGCATCTCAGCCAATCTTGCTGTGAAACGTGACATCTCTTCTACTTCATGTGACTTTTTGACGTTCATTAATGCTCGTGGCTGCACCACTGTGCTTTTCGATGACGATGAAGTTGAAAACTTTTGACACTCTTTTTCCTTCCCCAACTCATTCAAAACCTCATCCAATTCGCACAGAACATCGGTATTCTCCAATCGATGCTCGATACACTGCTCAATAAATTTATGTACGGCAGAAAGATCTTTTTCCACATCCGTTTGTGACGGCAGGTGACCAGCAGGCAGGCGCGCCATTTCCTTTTCTGTGAGATGTACTGTTGCCCGGGCAACATCTCCGAAATGAGGAACGATGATCATGATGCGGTCCCACATATCCTCGGTGAAAAATCCGACAGTGTTCACTCTGGCAACCCACTGGTGATGCTCCAAAAACACTGCGAATTTCTCAAGCATTCCTTTAACCCTCTGAAGGTTTTTGTCGTTGATCACAGTAGCCATAATGACAAAAATTAACGGTTCTCACTCAGTCGATCTCCCGTGCATGAGCGTGTTTCATGGGCGCAGCCATATTGAAAATTGCATGATGGGAAATTTTCTGCCTTTGTATCTGCCTGGTATCCACCACCAATTGTGTTTATACACAATACGATTGGTTGTCTAGCACCAGACTGCATTTTGAAAGGAGCGATGGACTGTGTGAGCGGACTGTTCAATTTCGCCAGAACGACATCGTAGGTTGATTAGACAAATCCCGTATTTTGGGGGTAATTGTTTTGTAAATAACTGAAGTTATTATATATGTTTGAATTGTCGTTAAGATTTGGCTATTTGGTATACAGGCTAGGCAAAGAAAAAGTAAAAAACAAAACAAACACGAGTGTGTTTTTTTTGTTCAACACAAGTCAATCGTGTTTTTGTACTTTTTACATGATCCCTGTCATGCCTGTGGAGACATGGCATTGTTCTCCCCTTTGTCCCTGTACTTAAGCAAACCCCCCATAGACTTTGTACACAAAATTCCTTGTGGAGACAACCTAACCCATAGAATTACCTTGTGGAGACCTATAATAGTCCCTTTGTAGTTTGTTTTTATTGTGTTCATGTCTCCACAGGGTATGGAATTAGTCCCAGCAACTAGTTACTGGGACTAGTAGTACTAGTAGTACTAGTACGGAATATAGGAGCATTATTTCACTTTTTTTCAGATGTCCGTGTTTTGTGATCACACTGTTTTTCAGTTAGCCTAACGTTAGTTTTAAGGAAAAAACGAAAAAAAAAAAAACGTGTGTTGCCCTTAAAATGGAAAAAATCGGTAGGGAGGGTCGGGCGGTCGATTCTTTAATATTTTTACCGTCCATGAAAACAGCAGGCCTATTAATACAATTTACATCATACATGTCGTGTAACTTGGAAGTCGGAAGGAAAAAAGTAAGCCTATTTTAAAGTGAGATGGCGAAATGTAAACCAAGTTAGTAACTGGGGTGTAGAACTCCTTTTTCAAATTTTTTTGACATGACCATGGAGGAAGGGAAAGACGGACCCAAGTCAAAATTCGAAAAAAAGAGTTCTAGCGCCCCAGTTACTGGGTCTCATAGAAAGTCATAGGCAAATTGCACGATGGTGCAATCTATTCTTAGCTGTTCCTGTATTTTGTGCAGGAAAAGGTGAAATTTTTAAAATTCCTTAAAAAAAAAAAAAAAAGGCAATTGTGTAGTCTAGGGCCCCTGTTTAGTTTTGAGTCAAGGGTATTTTTTGAAAAATTTTCCCATCCCAAAATGACTTTTTCAACCTAAGCAGACTTCTCTTAATTCTACTGAATCTTTTTTTTGTAATTTTGAACAGTTTATTGCCGTAGAAGATGCAATTTTCGTATGCGCTTTACGGCAGTTGCCATGCGAATTGGCACGGTTTTGCGTGTTTATTGTATTTTGCAGTGATAGCCATCTTTTTCACGTTACGTTTTGTCGTCTTCACCGTCGCTTTACCCCAAAATTTCCCTCAAAAACCAAACCATGCCGTTTATCTTTTTTTTCTGCCACATTTTTTTTAGGGACTTTGCTGACCTAAATGTAACCCTGAAACTAGAACATACTGATACACGTATGTAGATGTAGTATCAGTATGTTCTTACCTTTGCAAAAGTGAGAAACTAGACCAAAAATGGCGGAGCAATAGTGAAGAATTGACCGCAGGGTCACACACTGACCATATGTTTTCAATCTAGCATAATTCATTGAAGTGTTCTACCCAGGCATTAAGTAGTGCTACCACCCACTACGCTTTCGGGAATTAGCACTACAGTATAATTCTATACATTACATTTTATACAATTTCAAATGAATTTAATTTTGCCTATATAATCTTAAAACTTGCTCAAAACAGTCAAGGGAAAGTGGCCAGGAAATGCTGCAATTCCCCCTTCTAACTGTTATAAGTATCACAACCTATCAAAAAACTAACTCACTTCCTCTCCCATTGCTTGTGTGTTACAACCTCTTGATTTTCATAGGATTATTCTACTCTTTTGAGTTAGTTTTTGGCATTCTTATGAGGCTAGCATAATTATCCCTAACCCTCCAGGGCATGTTTGCTAGAACCCTGCCAGACGCATCAGATTGCATACTTTGTCACATTGACTTGTGTGCAGAGTCCAGCAAAGTGGAGCTGTCAGCACAGATGCACTGTGTGCTGCATCTGGCAGGGTTGGGTTATATAATGCATGTACGGTTTTCATGGATATTCAAACTTACATTGTACATTTTATACATGTACTTCTTTCTGTCAACAGCTGATACTGAACAACTGTGCATACAGGAGTCGTCATGGCGGACACAGCCACAGTAAAAGCTGTGGTCCTAGCGGCCAATCAGTATCACAATAACCAGAGTGACAGTAACTTGATCCAATTGCAGAGACAACTTGATGTAAGTATGCGGTCCAATCATTAACCCTAACCCTGCCAGACGCAGCACAGTGCATCTGTGGTGACAGCTTGACCTTGCTGCACTTTGCACACAAGTCATTGTGACAAAGTATGCAATCTGATGCGTCTGGCAGGGTTTCTAGCCAAAATACCCTGGAGGGTTAGGGTTAAAGTATACTCTCATGAGTTTGTAGAAATCCTGAATTCTGTTCACTTTTAAGATTCATGTTGAAAGAGTTGTTTCATCTTCATATACATGTCATTTTAACTGAAAGTGGCCCCCACATTTTCTGTAAATCAAGTTTTGTCACAGAATTTGAATTGGCACAAAAGCAATACATTCAAATTTACCTAGTCAGTTTCCCTTGTGGATTGTTTGACGAATTATAAGTTAAAAAGTCGTATCCTCATTAACCCTAACCCTCCAGGGTATTTTGGCTAGAAACCCTGCCAGACACATCAGATTGCATACTTTGTCACATTGACTTGTGTGCAGAGTGCAGCAAGGTCAAGCTGTCACCACAGATGCACTGTGCTGCGTCTGGCAGGGTTAGGGTTAAGTGATCCCCACAATGTCGCTTCCCAGGTTGTATCGTAAAATTGGGTGTGATCCCTGGCTATACAGCATTCTGGGTTTATGACTTCTGACTAGCGCCCACCCGAACAAAGATGCTGACAATTTGGGAGACCACCAACATAGGGCAAGATAGCTCAGTTGGTAGAGCGCCGGTACGGTATTCCGGAGGTCGCAGGTTGGAATCCCGCTCATGCCAGTTTCTTTGTTCACTTGGAAAATGTATTCAAATTTACCTAGTCAGTTTCCCTTGTGGATTGTTTGACGAAATATAAAATGTCAGTTATAGTGTTTGTAATTTTATGCACATATTTATTATACTTTGGTTCACTTGCTTAATCCTAACCTGGATACAATTTCAAAAGAGCACTTTAACCCTAACGTCCTAGACATTCATTTGGGGTAAGTACAATGTACTACAAAGTACTACACTGTACATCATTTAATGCAGTAGGAGTACTGCATTCTACAGTTTACTACTTTAGGTGGGGTTGAGGTTAATTATTCAGATATTTTTTTTCATCTTTCTGTTGTTTTTTTTTTAATGCTCAAGCCCTCCTGTTCAGCTATGCTAATGGTACAATGCAATGTAAATAAATAAATAAAGGGAATGTTCAACACAATCCTTATTATCTGGGGAAAATTTCACGGCGATGCTAAGCACACAAATTTGCTTACCATGAAAAGTCTTCCTTGGTAAATGCAAAATTACAACCAAATTTTGATGTGAAGTGTATCGCTTGTGGCTGGCATTCAGCTGTTGTTTGCTTAGCATGGCCTTTTGACAGGTAACCTGTTTTAACTAAGCAAGACTTTTTGGTGCTAAGCAAATTTTTGTGCTGAGCAGCGCCGTGAAATTGGCCCCTGGAATGTTTGCCTTGTTTGATATCAAATGACAAAACTACTTGTTGAAGGAAAATGTGTCTGGATGCCTAACCATTTAAATAAAAACCATAGAATAAGCTTTAGCGTCTTGATGGATTCTGTCGCTTCTTGCATTTCGATACAGGCCTTAATTGGCATCTGTTCAAGAGGAAAGCCTTTGGCTTTCTTTTCGACAAAGCAGCTCTTACCCGCAGAGTGCCTGACATGTCTGGTGGACATCCTGAACGAGCAGACCACGCCCACGGAGCTGGCTCAGAGAACAATGGTCCTAATGTTCAATCTAGGTGAGTTAACGTCCAATCAGGGCCCTCGTCTGTATGTGGAACACTGTGCCCATACCTACAGCATTTCCCACAAGTATTTTGTTCTGCACCAGCACCCTGGCCTCTCTGCCTGCAGAATAGACCGGTCCGTTAAGCTCCACCCATTGACTTATTAACCAATCACAGCCGTGTAGACCGGTCCGTTAAGCTCCACCCATTGACTTATTAACCAATCACAGCCGTGTAGACCAATCCGTTAAGCTCCACCCATTGACTTATTAACCAATCACAGCCGTGTGTGCCACATGTCAATCATGGGTTTCGGACTTTATCGGACCATAGTCGTGGCTGTCATTAGTCAGTGTGTCAAGGAGTGGGGCTTATTACTCATTGAATACAGACAACGGCCATAGCCACGGTTTGAAAAAGACCACCTGGCCAGTTGTCATCTATATGTACATTCCTGCTCATATTCAATCTATCGTTTGCCTATTGTATGTGTTACACTTGGCTGCACAAACCTGTATTAGGCACCAAAACCTCCCCCCTCCCCCCAAAAAAAAAAAAAAAAAAAAAAAAAATTGAATTAAAAAGCATGTTTGGTTTGCAGCTGCTGACAGTGAGATCCGAGAGACTCTCCAAACAACGTACAATCTGCCTGTCTCCCTAGCTTCGTACCTCAGGATCAGTATGGACACAGCAGGGGAACAAGTCATTATGCAGGTCAGTAGATTGTCTGAAAGTCAGTCCAGCAAAGTTGTGAATCCAAATTTTGGCTTATTTTGGCAAATGCAGAAATGAAACATGCTTATCCTAGTTAGTAATTATTAATATTTTGTGTTTGATTTCCAGTGTGTTCAACTTCTACAAAGAGTCACATACAACTACCGCATACCATATCTCAACAATACGATGGAGGACCTTGTCCGGTTCCTGATCTTAAATGTGTAAGGTCTTGTATAAACTCTAAAGGAAGCAGGCTTGTCGAAATGCCGAACCAAAATATTTGTTCAGAGATATAATATTTTTTGTTTGCTTTCCAACTCATACATGATGCAAAATTGTGATATTCCTCTGCAATTTACTATAAATCTATGTATACATAGATTTGTAGTAATTTTCACAGTTGGTGGTTAAATTTTCACTCAAGTTCATCTCAAGGTCACTTGATCCACAAGGTCAAATTCAAGGTCAAAGTAAATGTCAAAAGGTCATCAAACTTCAAATTGCTCTTTCATGAAAAAATAATGGCAAATTTGGATTGCTTATGCAATTACCTTTACAAAGGCACCAATATCAACAGATTTGGCCCACTGGTTACAGCTAGAGATATGGTCATTTGAAAATTGGCGGGCTTGCCCATTTTGGCCAAAATCACCAAAAAAGGGTGTGCCCAAGTGCAAAAAACGTTGATCCAATGTGGCTAATACTTGAAATTTCAGCTTTTTCAGTCTCATTTACCCCATACACCAAATTGTAGCCAATTTGAAGGGGTCAGGTTTAAATGACCCTTTTTTGGAAGTGTTTGACACGGAATGACCCCTATGTTGTTCTAATAGTTGGTTAGTTATTTGATGATTCTATGAGATTTTTTTTTTTTTAAATCTAGGGTTGTGTTTGCAGATATATCTGCACACATCTGACACACCAGCGAATCGACTAAACTTACTCTACTCATTTGGGGTTTGGCCTATTCTTTGGTGTATCAACTCTGCAATGACAAACATGTATGTCGCTGTATCATTTAATGTTTTATTTTAACCAATTTTTTGGGGGCCCAAATTCCAAAGTCTATCAGTCAAATCCCAATAGAATAAATGCTAGGCCTAGTATTTAAAGGCACCTGTTTCCAAGTGGATTTATCTTATGGCATTCTGTTTTGTAGCCAAGGTGGTGAGAATGAGCTAACCATGCCGTGTCTTGGCCTTCTAGCCAACCTGTGTCGACACAACGCTTCCATACAGGCGCACATCAAGGCAATAGTAAGCATTTAAAAATCTTACAGGTAGTGTACATGATTGGTCATTGTTGCAATTTTCAGAAATGGGCAGATTTGGGGGTTAGTATTTTATAGGAAATATCGTTCCACTGAGCTGTCCAAAGTTTTGCGTTCTTGGATGGCGAAAAAAACGAGAGAAAAACGGCATTCGTTTTCAACCGTCGGGCGGCATTTGTTACAGCGCCCTCTTATGAAATAAGCCCAGTTTTTGTAAATGGGATCGTTTTCAATTGGTCACATAACATGTACAGAGGCCGAGGGCCGAGCGGAACGTCCAAGATCCACTGCATGCACTGGTTACAACGTGTCGCTTCGGTACACTACGCGGGCGCCCATTTTCGGATTGTTAACCAATTTTAGACACAACATGGATTAACTACATCCGGTCAATAGAGGACAGTTTTCCAACAATTGTTCGGCCGAACAATCGTTGAAAAACGATATAAATTTTCACTTTTCTTGACAACGACAGCACACCAGGTGCCATCATTTCACAGGATGATTGAGACTTCTATTAACTTACAGTCTAGTAAGGTATTTCGTAATAATTCAGTAAACAAAAATTGGAGGATTACCAATCATGTACAGTACCTTTAACTCCTCGTTTTCTTTCTAGGAAACTTCGTGAAACCTCTAAAAATCCTCCAGTGTGCATTAACTTAATTGCA
This sequence comes from Hippasteria phrygiana, assembly GCA_037893225.1. Lineage (NCBI taxonomy): Eukaryota > Metazoa > Echinodermata > Asteroidea > Valvatida > Goniasteridae > Hippasteria > Hippasteria phrygiana. Next base: position 161,753 of record JAZGUH010000997.1, read on the forward strand.
AATTCTTTAAGTTGCTCGTCTGTACTCCTCAGTGCTGCAAAATCCTCCCCAAATCCCTGGGTGATTTTATATAAAGGATCTGGGAGTATTCGGGTTAACCTAACCAGCTAGGTCCCCCCCCCTCTAAGATCCATTATTGGGACGTATCCTAGTAGTCTGAAGGCTTTGATGGTTTTATTTATTTATGTTCTACAGATAAGATACTAAAACAAGTTTACTTTTGGAAAAGGTAGAATAAGGAATAAGGAGAGACTAAAGAGTTTGTGGCATCTGCATAACAAGTGATGGAGTTAAGTTTAATCATCCTAATGTTCGTCCAATGACTAGCAAGGCATGCGGTGATCATGCTTTTTCCATTTAAGCACCTTATCTATGGAACACACGTCTCATTTATGTAAAGGTTATTAATATAAAAAAATATTTTTAAATCACAGCTTGAAACGTTTCTTTTTAAAAGGTATTACATTACTCGTTATCAATTAAATATTTAATTGATATAATTAATTAATTATATTTTGTTGATATAATTAGGTTGATATAATTAATCAAATAATTAATTAATATATTGTTTATGCAGCTTTGAGATTTTTAATGTAAAATGCTGTATTAAGAATATATTATTATTATTATTATTATTATCATCCTTAACTTGTAACACTTGTATTCTAAATATTATTATTATTTCATATAAGTATTTGGACTAAATTCAGTCCCTTTTTCCACCGTTCTGTACATAGTCTTCAATCTATACTTGAAAACCTGTCTTTAACTCTTGTGTTGTTTAAAGGAATATTCATCTCTCCGTTTTCCTCGCAGGATAACTTGAAGGCCTTCTACCGGACGTTGATACACCATCTGTCTCACAGCAGTTTGACCGTCATCGTCTTCTCCCTCTCTATCCTCTCCAATCTCTGCCTCAATGAGGAACTTGGAGAAAAGGTATGTCAGAGTCCTCAGTTTAGAGAAAAATGGTTTGTCAGTGTGTACAGAGAAGCTGTGAAAAGACGCAATTGTAATGTAGTTTGCTGAAAAGGGCTTTTTGAGGGAGGTAGTATTTTTGTTTGCAGCAAACCCCAATTAGAGCTTCTGGGGCCAATTTCATAGAGCTGTTAAGCACAAAACTTTGCTTAGCTTAGTAAAAACAGGTTACCAGCCAAAAGTCCATGTAATTTTCATGCTAAGCAAACAGCTGAATGCCAGTCAAAAGCAATATTCCACACATGGAAATCTTGTTGGTAATCCAGTTTTTATCAAGGAAGCATTTGCATGCATTGGAGGTGAAAACCTTTTTTTTTTTTTTTTTTTTAGAGAACACTTAAAATATATTTCTGGTTATGCTTCTGTTTATAGGTTGACTCATTCTTGAATATTTTTGATTTTATTTAATTTGGCTGGATGACAATGCATTTTTGGAGCTGTTGTCTTATTCAAGTTGAGTATTGTATGAATGTTCAAAAACAAAACAAAACAAAACAAAAGAAAACCCAAAACAAAACAACACCCCCCCAAAACCCCCCCCTCCAAAAAAAGAAAAAAAAGAAAACAACCACTAACCACACACACCCCCCCAAAAACCCAAGTAATCAAGCTGTTTGAGAGTACCATAGGTATTAAGTAACTAGTAACTATACTTTTTATCACACTTGTGTCAACCTGTCACATTCTGATGTGATTATACATATTTGTATCCTCATTGAGTGACCCCACGTTGTCACTTTGTTGCATCATATAATTGGGGTGTGATCCCTGGCTATATGGCATTATGGGTTTATGACTTCTGACAGATATTGAGCAAATTTGGAAACTGTCAACATAGATCAAGGTAGTTCAGTTTGTACAGTGTTTAGGAAATTTAAAGGTGCTGTGGCATTGTGGGATGTAGATAGGCCAGCTGACCCCGGCACGCTCGAAAGTCAGGTGGTATAGACTTAAGCAGGAGGTCTTGGATTCCAAATCCCCCCCACCCCAAGTAAAGCCTGTGAAATTCTGTTATGAAAATGACATTTTTTCCATCTTTCAATTTTTTCATCACTCCAAAAAAATCCATCTTCTCACTGATTACATGGTTCCCGCTGCTACATTGGATTCGAATCGACCAGCCGACCCTGGCAAGCTTGGTGGTCCCGTGGTTAAGACGTCTGGAGCAGTAAGCAGGAGGTCATGGGTTCGAGTCCCATCCGAGTATAAAGCCGAAGGGGCCAAGCAAAATGATTCTAGATGCTCTGTGGCACAATCTGAGGCAATTCCTGGCCACTTTCTCTTGACTGTTTTGAGCAAAAGTTTGTTAGATTGTACAGGAAAACTTTAGTTTTGAAATTGTTAAGAATATACTCTAGCTCTTAAATTTATAGCGTAGGGGCAGGATTCAAGCGTAGTGATAATTCCTGAAAGCGTAGTGGGTGCTTGCACTATTTAATGCCTGGCTAGAACACTGCTTCATGCACTACATTGGGAAAGGGCAAAAAGTTGTAAAATTCTATTATTTATTTTTCTTTCTCACAGGCTTTCATATGGCACTGAGGATGCAGTGTCAGTAGTACTGCCAAAAACAGCAAGATGTTCATAAAATCCCTTGGACCTTATTTGATGATCATTTCAGTGTCAACTATTTTTTCACTTGTAGCTTTTCAGTGCTAAGAACATCAGTCAGACCTTCCAACTTGTCTTCAACATTTTACTGAACGGTGAAGGCATCTTGACAAGACGTTACGCGGTGGATGTCTTTGTTGATTTACTCAAGAGCCTCAAGATCCAGCGATTCCTGATTGTGTAAGTTCATGTCGCCTTGGTCATTAGATATACATACGGCCAAGGAACTCAAGTCCAGGTTTTTCTGCTACTTTTTTACCTGGGTCTGCTTGAAAGCCTTATATATGTAGACTATCCATAAAAAGTGTTCTTGGGTCTGGGTCAGGCATGAGTGTAACGAAGGACAGCCTTTGATATCTTACTGTTCTCAGTTATGATGAATATGCACACATATCCTTATATGTCCTCCAGTTATCTGTGCCTGCATAAGCACGGCAATCGTTTTATTTTTTTATTATTTTTTTTCTGCAGATACGAGCATTTTCCAGTATGTCTTCAGCAAGTGTTGAAGCTCGTTACCAATCAGGAAGCAGAAACCGTAACCAAGGTGAATGCTTATTGTGGTCCCATCAAGTCGGTCACCAAATCCGAGTAGGGCTGTCCCGAATATACCGAATATTCCAATATTCGATCATCCACCGAATATTCGAATACCTTTTTGCCAGTTCGAATATTCGAAAAAATATATATGCATGTACAGATACGACTCTGATGCTATTTACAGAGAAAAATTACAGAGCTTAGCTGTGTGAAATGCTGCATTTTTGTCGAAGGTAACTTTTTGTGGCTAGAGGTTTTTGTTCCCGTCCGTAAAACCCTTGACACAAAAAAATATTCCTGCAAAAACGCAGGCTGAAGTTTGGTTTCTTATAAGAACGTTCCGTACCCGTAATGATCTTGATACAACGGGCGCATGCAAACAAATCTTGATCGAGCAGTCCATAATATCGATTGCCGCACGTAAAACACCGGCGTAATGGCGCGGCATGCAGTTGCAGCTGACACGTGAACAAATTAGTGAGTATTGAATATTCGGTCAAATCCAGTTTAAAATAATCAAATACTGAATTATTCGAAAATGAACAGCCCTAAATCCGAGTGAATTAAATTTGATAGAGATGTTACTCAAATGTTGTACTTGGCGTCCCATCCTCAGGTGTTTGAACTCCTCTTGGCGTTCTGCGCTGTGACCGACCTCCGCCCCACCATCTGCAAGAACCTGATGGCCACGCCTTCCCTTCAGAATGTCGATGCCCACAACAGGGGTTCGGGTAAACTGTCCACTGCCGAGCCGTTTCTAGCTATCGTCACCTGGGCCTCCCAGCCAGTCGACTTGCATGAAAGTGTGTCATTGCTGGCTGTGGAATTGCTGAAAGAAGTTTATGAGGTCAATTTCTGATACATCACCCATATTTTTGACCATGAAAAGAGTTATCTGAGTTATCCTGAGGTGTTATCCTAAAGGTGTTTTTACCTGTAAAAGTTGATATATGTAGACCAATAAAAACAGATATTTTAAGGGGGTGCCTTTAGGCAAATACAAACTATATGTTGATCTGGGGTCCTCGTGGATTTTGTGTGGATTTCGTGGAATTTTGATTTTTGGCCAATCTCACCCCCTTCTAATTTCTGCCGTCTGCAGGAGATGATTGACTCAGGTCTGGTCAGTCAGCTCTCCCCCCGGGTTGACCTGGTCCTTCCCACCGCTCTGGAGCAGCTGACTCCGCCCACTGAGCTGGACGGCCCCATCATGAAGTACAGATGCAACAAACTGACCAAGGTCACCAACCTGCTGATGGATATCCTTTGATTTCATGTCGGAGGTTAGGGGTCAGTCTTGGAACTATTATATTGGAATATATTGCTTGCTTCCGAGTTTTAGACTTCAGGTTCCCTAAAAATGTGTTTGAAATTAGGCTGTTTTTTTCTGTTAATTGCCAGATTTTGGGTAAGGTTGAAGTCATGAATGTGTGACAGATGTAAAGTTGGTCCCTAGAACAATTGTATTTTCTTTGTATTAACGATGTTTAGTGAAAAAAAGAAAGTAATACATAAGTATCCTACATCATTTCTATGTATTTTTAGTTGTCTTGTTTTCAGATTTCAACAGATAGTGACAGATATTTTTATGTAACTGTGACAACCCAAATACAGTAAAAAAGAAAAGATCGTGGGTGTTCATTCTACTAGTCGACATTTCATCATCAACGCAAATAATAAGTTTCAGTTTAATTACGTGTTGTTGCATTCTTAACTTGAGCCTCACCCCTCTCTGGTGAGTCTAGCCTGAGGTCGGAGGTGGCAGGCATTCTCAACGTCCAGGCCTGCTTCCAGATACTAGAGCATCAGTTCAACCATAATAGGATCGGTCTGACGATGAGCAGAACGGCTGTAGATTCTGACTGGAGGTAATACGCAGACAAATAAATAGATGCTATATGTGACCTGACAGCACAAAATGAGTGTTAAGCGCACGATGGTTTACTGAGTTACAAGCAGAAACAACAATTTTTCAGTGAAAAGTCAAATTTGGTATTTTAATAACTGTATATTTGAATAACCCTGTTCTATCTTATCCCAAAATTTTTAAACTGAATCGATTCTTGAAGCATTGTTTTGGGTTGTGGATTTCGTTTTTGAACTAGGGTTAAGGTGTGCACAGATCACAAACTTTGAGCTTCATTTTCTCCAAACAATTGGTCAAGACTCTTACAACTCCAAAAGGTTGTATCAGGGGCTAGGAATGAGATACCACAACACACAATATATCGAATTAAAGCTTTTAACCTGTACTTTCAGGAAATACCAATCATCATGATTTTAATATTTTTTCAAAAACTTTCCGCCCATTTCGGTGCAACAGGTTCACCTATCAGCGACTCCTGTTTTTGCCACCTTGACGGACTGATTGATGTCTGAAGTTAAGAAAAATGAGCAAAAAACAGTTTGGTGGACCTTTCAAAGTTGAAGGGGGTTCAGAGAATTTTAGGTACGAACCAGTTGTGAAATATCTGATTGATATATCACGGTGACACAATATTTGAATTCAACTTTACAGCGAGGCTGGTGTTAGCACCGTACTGCACCTGCTGGATCTACTTCTGAAGCTCAGGAGGGACATACCACACGTAGACCAACAACTTGTCAAAGTCATGCAGGTAGGAACTTATAGGTTGCTCTCTAATTCCAAAGTATAGAGGAATTTCACATTAGCCCCTTCTGCGCACTTCCGGGTTGAAAGCGAGAATGTCAGTGGCAAACAAAACAACGCTTTTCAGCACATTCATTCATGCATGAATTAATCAGGCCATAAAAGGAAGCGCAGGCCCACGATCAGCATAAAGTTGTTTACTCTGACATTGAGATCCTCGTTTTCAAACGCGGAAGTGCGCAGATTGGTGCTAAACTCGTCGTTGTGGGATTCCTCTATACGTTCATCTGAGGAAGTAACTTGCAAATCATTAACCCTCCCTCTCCAGGTGCCAAATTGGAGCCAAACCACCCTATCTATCAAAACCTATCGAGTGACAGGTTGAGACACACGAGCTGTGGGAGAGGAGAGGATTTGGTTTTTCGATAGGTTGTGACGGTTATAATAGTAAAAGGAATTTTAAAAGGGACCTGATTTTGTGAGAACTTTTGAGGATACTCTGTTTCTTTCTATTTTACTTTTTGTAAATTTTATTTCTTCAAATGCGCATGTTGCGCTGTAGCTCAAAAGCCTGAAGAAACCTGTAGGAAGACGACAAAGAAATGTTCAGTTTTAGAAGTGGGAAGAAAACCCCAGAATTATTTTCTGCGGAAAACTGATGGAATCAGGCAGACTGAATGGCAGACCCAGTGTCGGCCCTGGTGAGATTCGAACCCGGATCACAGCAGTGGAAGGCAAGAAAAGTGCCACAACACCAACCCGACTCCCCAACCCGACTATTTGAAGTGAAAAACAAGAAGTGTGATTCTAAGAAGAACCAGAGATATTAACTCAACGTTTCGGGCAGTATGCTCTGGCAAACATCATGAGAATAAAATGGTTTTTTTTTCTACCTAATATTGCACTGAAGTTTTTGCAAAGAATTCTTAATATAGAAAAGAACAAAAAACAGTTCCCCTTTGATTTAATAGAGACAAAATGCATAGAAACCTATGTAAACCTAATCTGAGATGGTGGTTCTGTGTGATATTTGACTTTGTGTGATGAATGCCATTTCAGGATCAGCGTCTGGTTCCCTTTCTTGCCCATGCCATTACCACTGACCAGCGAGTCAGCGTACAGACTGCACTCAGGCTCATAAGCACGGCGTCCACTTTGCCAGAATTCCCAACTATTGTGTAAGTTTGCTATATTCTTTATAGTGCAGTTTTGGGAGAAACGTTTTAATTGCAGAAGTCCAATAGCCACTTTTCTAAAGTTTGCCGTATTTCATTTAGGCACTGCTTGTGTTGTTTTCTGCCGTAAGAAAGTTGAAAAATGAAATGCACATTTTACTTTCAACAAAATTTTCCATTATGTCTGGGGCAGAGTATACCGTAATTTTCGGAATATAGGCCGCGCGGAGTATAAGCCGCAGCACGCAAAAATCTGCTAATTAAGATTTAAAGTTGGCGTATTAGCCGCACCGGCGTATAAACCGCACCGCGGCGCTGACGACCGACCACAAAAGTCATCGTGCTGCATAGCGCTCGTATGTAAAATGGTTCCACTATCGAAATCACACGATTTGTGAGGTGTGAACGGTACTTATGGTACATTTGCAAGTCTATTCGGTCCCTCTGGATTGGTTTCCTTTATTTCCAACAAGTGAGTGGAGCGAACGTAAACGGCATCTTATTTCCATCACTGCCTGAACTTTAAAGTTGTATAGTCATGGAGGAAACACGGCCCGTGCCGGGCATGCCGCGCGACGGCATGAGTGGTTTTACCGTGCGATGCGTTGCCGCCATCTTCACCGGCCACGTTGCGTTCACGCCCCGCACGGGCCATTCGGGAAATCACGGTGCGCTATATCGCTGGCGGAAAAAGCGTCAACGTTGTCGATCTCCTTTTCAAAGTCACCCAGTAAAAATGAGTTTGGTTCCGTGGGGCAGAAATGAGTTTTATCATGATTCATGTCATTCTTGCACTTAATAGCCGACTTGTCGAGTTCAATTTGTCTGGAACGTTTTAATTAATTAAGCGATGCAAGGCATAATTGTCGAATAAATCGCAAACAGAAAACGCTTCGGTTTCCACGTGTCCGAGTCATCGCAGCACACATGCACACTATGCACGATCGTTTGCACGAGGGGAGTTCGTTGTGTTAAGTTGAACGGGCAACGCTACTCCCTCTGGACCATCGCTAAACCGCACACATGGCTTAGCCGGCTTTGGGGGGTTCGGGTTACTGTAGTAAAAGCTACCTGGCTAAAGCTAGCCGCGGATTCGGCCGCGGATGATTCAGAGCTTGTTTTTAGGCTGTGACTGGTTCCCGCCCCAGTGAGAAAGAAGAAAAATAATGCACGGACGGGAACCAGTCTGCTTGGGGAATCGAGGTTTTGTGAAGGTTTTTACATGGGGCGCACGTGCCGTGCGGGCTCTAGCGCGATCGCTCATCACGCGCACGGGCAATTACCAGCGCGATCGAAAAGCGCCGTTTTGTAGGATCCGGCAACGGTTTGGTACTCAAAAATTTAGCAATTTAATGTGAGGGCTTGGTTCGGCAAGAAGGGCACAACGGCCAAAGTATTAATGTAGCACAGCACAACTGGCCGTGAATAGTGCATTTTTACAAGGGGCATCACGGCAACTAAGCCTTAGGGCATCGACGGCACTGGCCGCCGTGGCCGTCGTGAATTTCGAACCTTGTGTGACTGATTTTATTCTTCAACTGTTGCCGTATAAACCGCCCGGAGTAAAAGCCGCAGGGACATTTTTCAGCGTGAGAATTAACGTATAAACCGCGGTCTATATTCCGAAAATTACGGTAATACGTCAGTGTCATTAGGTGTTTTTGTATGACTACGAGTAAAGAAAAATGAGTACAAAGTGGGGCCTGATGTGGAGAAAATAATATAAAGCTAGTTTCCGCTTTCATCATTGCCAGTCCACCATTGCCACACAATTCTCATCAACTTATTTCAACTTCATCATGAGCCACAATCGAAGTAAGTACATGTATTTGTCAGGGTTAGATTTGTGACTTGAACTCGTACTCAAGTCCAAATATGTCACATTTGTCGTGACTGGGATTTCTATCAAGAGTGACTTGGATTTCTATCAAGAGTGACTTGGATTTTTATCAAGAGTGACTTGGATTTCTATCAAGAGTGACTTGGACTCGACTTATTAGACTTGGACCTATTAAGACTCAGACTCAATAATAATCTTAATACTCACAAATTATCCCAATTCACGAATATTTAAACAATAAGAAAAAAACAGTGTAAAAAGCATTTACAGTCACACATCATATAAGCGTTGTTTTAACATTCGTGCTTTGAAGTGTATCATTTTAACTAATAGGGTCATTCCGTGTCGGATCACCCATTGGGTTAAACCTGACCCTCTTTAAATTGGCTCCAATTTGGTGTATGGGGTAATTGAGGCTGAAAAAGCTGAAATTTCAAGTTATTGCCCCATCGAACCAATGGTTTTTGCACTATGGCACGTCCGTTTTTGGTGATTGTGACCAAAATGGCCACGCCCGCCAATTTTCAAATGACCATATCTCTAGCTGTAAACCAGTGGGCCAAATCTGTTGATATTGGTGTCTTTGGAAAGGTAATTGCATAAGCTATTATTTTTCATGTAGGAGCAATATAAAGTTTGATGACCTTTTGACTTTTACCTCGACCTTGAATTTGACCTTGTGGATCACGTGACCTTGTGGATCACGTGACCTTGTGGATCACGTGACCTTGTGGACCACGTGACCTTGCGGATCACGTGACCTTGCGGATCACGTGACCTTGCGGATCACGTGACCTTGTGGATCACGTGACCTGTGGACCACGTGACCTTGTGGACCACGTGACCTTGTGGATCACGTGACCTTGTGGATCACGTGACCTTGTGGATCACGTGACCTTGTGGATCACGTGACCTTGTGGATCACGTGACCTTGTGGATCACGTGACCTTGTGGATCACGTGACCTTGTGGATCACGTGACCTTGTGGATCACGTGACCTTGAGATGAACTTGGATGAAAATGTTCCCCTTACATGTTTTCAACATCAACAAATTACAGATATAATATTTTTTTGTTTGCTTTCTAGCTCTTCTCAAAGTTGGCATACTTGATGCGAAAATGTGATATCCCTATGCAATAGACCGATCCATTGTGCGTCGCCCGATGGTATTCTGACCAATCACATTCGTAGTTTAGGTCCGACATGTGTGCACGAAAGTCCGACATGCGTGCACGCGCATATAACGCGCGCGGCTGGAACATGCAGTGTGGCATCGGAAAGAAACACGTGTTAATTGCCCATGTGCGCAGTGGGCTGGGCTTACTTGATCGGTGTATTGACTATGAATCTATGTATACAGCTTTTTCAGCCTCAATTACCCAATGCACCGAATTTGAGCCTATTTGAACTTGAAGGGGGTTGTGTTTAATTTTGTTTGTTTGTTTTGTGATTTGACACCGAATGACCCAATAGGTACGTTTGCAAAGAGGGCTTTAATACTATGAAATCTCATTCGTGTGCAGCCTCGGCGAAAGCATTGCCGCCAACAATTCCTACAAGACCGAAGAGTTGGAGACACTGAGGAGGCCCCTGAACATGGATAACCCAGGACCCCACCCCATTCTGTCTCCTCGGCGACCACAGCTGCACCATTATGGGAGAAGGGGTGTCCATGTGAACGGTACCAAGGATGGGAAACAGATGGAGACGAACATTCAGAGTTTGATTGACAAGATGCAGTCTGGACTGGACGTAAGTCTGTTCTAAACTTGTAAATGGTAGAGCTGTCCCGAATATACCGAATATTTGATATTCGATCGTCAAGCGAATATTTGAATACCATTTTGCCAGTTCGAATATTCAAAAATATATATATGCACATACAGATACGACTCTGATGCAATTTTAATAGAAAACTTACGGCGCTTAGCAGTGTCACTGCCGCATTTTTGTCAATCGTAACTTTTAGTGGACGGAGGTTTATTGTTCCCGTCTGTAAAACCCTTGATACAACAGGGGCATGCAAAAAAATTGCGTTTGAACGGTCCATAATATCAATCGCCATACGTAAAACACCGGCGTGCTTTTACGTGCAATGTTTTTTTTGACCGGTGCGGCATGCACTGAAAAACTTGATCGGCGAGTATCGAATATTCCAAGATTCGGTCAAACCAAGTTTTGAATATTCGAATACTAATTTATTCGAAAATGAACACCTCTAGTAAATGGTATCTAATGGATCAAATAATCGATCCTGATTTCCCAAAGAAAAACGTTGTTGAAAGCCTACTTCTACTATAATAATAATAATATTATAATAATAATAATAATAATAATAATTATAAATCTCCTGGATGCGGCAAATGGGCGACTCTTCCCAAAAAAACCTTATTGGGGCGACACGAGTGTCGCCCATTTAGAGCACTTTCCCCACGCGCCTTACTAAAAAATACTCCAAAGGGGCGACTTTCACAATGGGGCGACTTTCACAATAGGGCGACAGTTATGTGTCGCCCTATTCGACCAGGTCGCCCTATTCGACCAGGTTGCCCTAACCCGCTCTTTTCTAGGATTATGTGTCGCCCTATTCGGCAATTCAGTAAAATTAATTTATATAGCGCATATTCCACATAAGTCTTCAAGTGCGCAGCACATATCCATATACACAATATTGCAAAAATCCAAATATCGAAATACTAATTAAAATTCACAAATAGACAATTAATTACACAGACTTTTAAATACCCAAAAACAATTTAAAATACACAAATACAATACAAGTAAAGCAGAACAGTTATTTAAAAGAGTTATTTAAATGGGCTTTTTCCCTTCATTTTCCTTCAGAAGTCAGAAACCCATTATTGTACATGCATGGATTTAGCTAAGAATGACATGCAGCAATGTAATTTAATATTACGTTTTTTTTTCTTTTATTACAGTTGAAAGACATGAGGGCATCTGAGATTATGGATGTGTATGAGCACAAGCTGTCATCTCTTGCTGTAAGTTCATTAGCAAGGACTCTCTCAGATAGAGGACCTTCTTTCCTTTGCTAACTGGAAACTGGCTACGCAGAAGTGGTGGAGATTCCTCATCATGTTAACCTCTTGAATATGCAAGCTTTCAAGTAATCCTACTTTTCCTATTTAAAAAAAAAAAATGTGCCTACTTTTCTAACTTTTTTCTTGAAATTCAAATTTTGTTCCTACTTTTTCCTATTTTTTTTCTATTTTTTTCTAATTTTTTTGTCCCACAACTCCGAAAAATGAAATCTCATTGAATATTTTCCGTAAGTGTTACACACTGTCGTACGAAAATCACACAATGAAGGGCTTGGGTGCAGGAGTACTGCAGCTTTACTTCCAAGAGCTTAGTTGAGGATGGATCACAAGTGTTGTGAGTACAGAACAAGCCAAATGAGGCTTGTGATGCTGTGAATATGGGTGAGTATCAACTACTCCTGAAAGCCTGCAAAAATCCTACTTTTATCCTGATTTTGTCCTCCAAAGTCCTACTTTTGCCCTGTTTTTTAAATTTTATTTTGATCCTACTGTTCTGCTTTTTCACCTGAGTCTGCTTGAAAGCTTGGGTTTGAGAAAGACCACTTTGCCTGTTGTCATCTATATGTGCATTACTGTGCATACTCAATCCATTGTCTGCCTATTGTGTGCGTTAAACTTGGCTGCACAAGACTGCATTGGCATACCAGCAACCCCATTAATAACAGCCGTACAGAATGGATTAAAGCATTGGAGCCCAATCAATTAAAGGATTCCGCTGTAAATATTCTGAAATAATATCATTGTTCAATTTTTTTTGTCTAATGTAATTCAGACCAAAGAGAGTCATCTGCAGGATCTGTTGGAAGCCAAGGCGCTCGCGCTGGCCCAAGCTGACAGGCTGATTGCCCAGTATCGATGTCGACGGGCTCAGTCTGAGGCAGAGGTGAGTCTGCTGTAAACGTTGTCAGGGGTGAGATTTGTTAGAATTTTTCCTGATTTCAGGATTTTTTTAGGTCGGGATTTTAACTGATTTCAATTTTTTTTTATAGAATCTCGTTTAAAATCTGGAATTCCCAAGGTGTTACCCTAAAAGTGTTTTTACCTCTAAAAGCGGATATAGACCAATAGAAACGGGTATTTTAAGTAGTGCCTTTAGGTAAATACAACCATAGACCCTACGCTGCTCTGGGGTTCTCGGTGACCCCCAAACACTGCAGATTTCATGGATTTTTCATTTTCGGCCAATCTTACCCCTGTATTGTAGAGTTTGATTTAAAACTCTGCCCTCTTCCTCATGCCGAATTCACACTGCGCCCACAATGAGCCCTAGCCAGACTTTGGGGTAACTCTACTTTTTATCATCCTCGTCAAACAGACCATAAGGGGAACTGACTAGTTAAATTTGAATACATTTTCAAAGTAAACAAAGAAAACTGGCAGGAGCGGGATTCGAACCTGCGACCTCCGGAATACCGTACCGGCGCTCTACCAACTGAGCTATCTTGCCCTATGTTGGCGGTCTCCCAAAGAAAACTGACAGTTTGGGAGACCACTCCTGCCAGTTTTCTTTGTTCACGTTGACAATTTATTCAAATTTACTTAGTCAGTTTCCCTTGTGGTATAAGTTAAAAAGTCGTATCCCCATTGACTGATCCCCATAATGTCGTTTCCCAGGTTGTATCGTAAAATTGGGCGTGATCCCCAGCTAATCTGAGTTTATGACTTTTGATGAGCGCCCCCGAACAAAGAAAACTGACAATTTGGGAGATCTCCAACATAGGGCAAGATAGCTCAGTTGGTAGAGCACTTGTACGGTGTTCTGGAGGTCGCAGGTTCGAATCCCGCTCCCTGCCAGTTCTCTTTGTTAACTTTGAAATTTGTTTCCAATCTTGGTTGATATTACCAGTTTTTGCCTTCCGGCCAAGACTAACATTTTTAGAGCTTAATGGATCCAAACGGAGGCAGCAGAGTCAATGGACCAATCCATTAAGCCACGCCCCCTTGATGGTATTGACCAATCACGGCCTTGCATGCTGTATATATGCACAGGCATGGCAGACTTTTGTTGGATCATAATTGCAGCTCTGATTGGTCAATGCATCTATAGGTGTGGCTTCATGGATCCACACATGGCCTCCATTGCTGTAATTTTTGCCTTGGTGCCTTTAAAAGTTCCGAGTGTAATTGACCAAGGAACACTTGTTTTTCCCTCTAAGAACAGAGCTCCAGGTCTGAGGATTTTCATGACTCTATGTGACCCTGTTCCACAAGGTGATTTGGCAGTTGCCAGAGGGACTATTTGTTTTGTAAACTCTACTGTCCGTTTATCCATTGATTGTCAAGAAATAATGTTGTTTCATAAGAGTTTGTCACTGTTGTCTGCATTGAATGTAAAGTATCCCAGCCACTTGCCAGAATGATATGTAACAAATCTTATTTAACTTTGATCCTATGTCACTTTATTTGTGGAACTTTACTTTATACATGGATGTCACATTCAAAACTGGTTTTGTGCAGATGTACAAACACAACTGGATACTCTTTCTGGATTTCAAGTAAAAACTAAAAGTTTTTTTTTTTTTTTTTAGTCACGAAAATGTCATTTTTTTTTTTTTTAGAATTAACATGATGTAATTGCATGAAGCCAACTTGTGAAATATTGTCCAATCACGAGTTGTAATTTCACACAGAACATGTAAAATCTGATACTAGCAAAATTGCCGCACATAATTCCATTAGGGTTATCTAAGAGGTATGGTCAACTCACACATGGCGTTTGATTCCTTTTACAGAGCACGTCACACATCAGTTGACATGCTGAGAGTATTTAACCATTCTCAAGGTATGTCTGATTTATTTTTGTTCGTTCAACAGGCGAGAAAGCTGCGTTCACTCCTCCAAGACTCAGAGAAGCGAAGCGAGGAGTACCGAGAGAATCTCTTTGAGACCAGGTCCCGTGGGCAGAAGATGACCGTGGAGACAGAGAAGTTGACCGCCAGGAACGAGCAGCTGCAGGACAAACTAGGACTACTGGAGGTGACCCACGCAGAACAAACTCGCAGGTCAGTGGCTCTTTGAGAATACAGTAGCTCATTCTTGAATTGATAAATTCTACGAGAGTCGGCTGAAAAGTTTGTATTTGACTCTGAAGGAGTAATGCCAGATCAATGAAACTAAAGCATGCATTTATTTCAACCCTTTTGATAACTAATTGTAATGCTGTTGGAATCGCCCGTGAGTGAGTTGAGAACATTCTGAGTTCAAAACTTGGAATGTCAAAGGTTTCTGCTCGGTGGGTGCCGCGTCTTCTGACCCCTGATCAAAAGCGTACCAGGCTGGTCATGTCAAGGGATAACTTGGAGCGTTTTGAAGCAGATCTAGCTAATTTCAATAAACGTTTCCTAACCCAGGATGAGTGCTGGGTCCATCACTTTGAGCCAGAGACAAAGAGGCAATCCATGCAGTGGAAACACACGTCCTCACTCCCTCCAAAGAAAACCAAGGTTGTTTTCATGCCAAATTTTGTCAATTTTTACGAAGTCGTCTACAAACCACCAAATACGGCCTCACCTGGAAACAAACAATGCAGTTAGCTATCAAAAGGATTGAAATATATGCACACTAAGTTTCATTGATCTGGCATTAACTCCTTCAGAGTCAACCAACTTTTCAGCCGACCCTCGTATTGATTTATCTCGTACATATGCATGAGAGTGAGAGCTGAATTCTAGTAGGTCAGTTCGCCGTCATGTGCCAGCCGATATTGTCACTATGTATCAGTATGTACATGGTGATGTCTGAGAACTATTGCAAGGGGTCATGGAACAAACACATCAGCCATAACCTAGCTTAAGATTTCTTAAAGGAAGCTGTAAGAGTTTCTAAGGATTTGAAATCTAATTCCCCCAAATCCCAGTGTTTTTCTTCAAGACCGTAAGTTCGAGATCACTTCCTGTTTTTTTTTACCTCTTGATTACGGACGATGGCCATAGCTGCAGTTTGAAAGAGACCACCTGACCGGTTGACGTCTATAGGTGCATTCCTGCTTAATCAATCCATTCATGTTTCAACTATATTGTTCTTAAATGGGAGTGTAATGAAGAGATGAAGCTTTTTCAAACAAACCTTTCATTCACAAAAAAGGGGGGGGGGGGGGGCGCTCCAAGTGCGATGAATAGGACCACTCTGTTTAGTGTGGTGCCTATTGTTTGCATTTATGCTTGGCTGCACAGCCCCCATCAATAACAGCTGGACACCAGGGGTTTAACAATATCTTAACCCTAACAGTCCTGAATCCTTCAATTTCAATACGATTTTTCACACCAACTGGGGAGTTAGGGTTAATCTTCATTGTTATATAGGACTTTTTTTTATGTATATAACACTAAATATTCATACCGTGGCCTAATGGTTTGGAGCATTGAATTCGTGGTCTGCGGGTATTTCTGCAAGTTGTGGGTTCGAGCCCAGTCCTGGGCTATAGCACTTCTACGCTTAATATGGGTAGAGGCAATGCCTTGCAGTGGACTAGTTACCCATCCTGACCCTATTCATACTGTGAAGAGATTAGCTGGTCTTGTTTCAGTGTGAGGTGCTGGTTCTTCCACACTTTCCTCTGTAGCCCACACCTCGAGTGGTCTTTGGCCTTGTGATGGGCGCTTTGCATAAAAACAAATACCAACACGGTACTCCTATTATTTTTGGGTTTTTATATCGCCAATCTACAGTTTGGAAACCACTCAACGTGCCCTGTCTGCCCAACGATCAGAGCACCAGGCATTAAAAGAAATGCATGAAGTACTGCAGAGACACAATGAGACACTAAGAGAACAACATGAGAAGTAAGTTATATTCCCAAAATCCTTCCACCTACCCCCCCCCCCCCCCCCCCCATCCGACTACTTCCGGACCGAAACAATCTTGGCAATGCTGATGAGCAGAAACTGGTGGAGGAAAAGAAATACCGAAGACAGAAACGGGAATTGAGAAATATGTGACTGATCTTTAACCCTGCGATTTTGCCATGGTACTGTTTTGTACAGTCCATTTTGCTTTTATTACTCCGTCGTTTTTTTCTTTAAAGAATCTGAAATTTTTCAAAGGGATATACCATTTTTTAATACGATGTTTGAACATAGAACTTAATTAATTTCAGA
Source organism: Hippasteria phrygiana (assembly GCA_037893225.1). Taxonomy (NCBI): domain Eukaryota; kingdom Metazoa; phylum Echinodermata; class Asteroidea; order Valvatida; family Goniasteridae; genus Hippasteria; species Hippasteria phrygiana. Next base: position 178,667 of record JAZGUH010000997.1, read on the forward strand.
TTTTTTAAAGAAAAAAATGACGGAGTAATACAAAAATAAAACGCACAATGGATTGTACAAAACACTACCATGGCAATTCCCAGGGTTAAATGATATATATTAACCCTCCTACTATTATCACTATCACAACCTATCGAAAAACCAAATCCTCTCCTCTCCCACATCCTCTCCTCTCCCACAACTTGTGTGTCTCAACCTGTCACTTGATAGATAGGGTAGTTGGCTCCATTTTGGCACCGAGAGAGGGACGGTTAAAGACATAACGCCAAAGCTATTTTTAAGATTTTGGACTTTAAAGACAACTTCTGCACTGGAAAGTAAGGCCAAAAAACCAAAAAACTTGTGTTGCTCTTGGACCGACTGACCGTAAAAAAACGACCGACCCTCTTTTCTATTTTTACCTGTCCGAGGGCAACACAACAATTTTGTTGGCCTAATTGTGACCTAGTGCATTGATTTAAAGGGGAAGTCCCTCCTTGGCATTCTGAAAATGAAGCTCAATGTTAGTGAACCTAGTGCTCAGCGTACATCACAATACCGTCACAGAGTGACATACTGACGTATAGGGTTTTGAATTATTCATTGGTATGCCGATATATCACTGGCTTTCAAGTATTCCTGTTTTTCTTACTCTTTCCTAAAAAATGTTCACCTTGTTCCTACTTTCCTACTTTTTTCTTGAAATTCTTTTTTTTCCCTACTTTTTCCTACTATTTTGTCCCACAACTCATGAAAAATGAAATCTCATTGAATACTTTTCATGAGAGTGTTAATACCGTCATATGAAAATCACACAATGAAGGGCTTGGGTGCAGGAGTACTGCAACTTTACCTCCAAGAGCTTAGTTGAGGATGGAGCACAAGTGTTGTGAGTACAGAACATGTTAAATGAGGCTTGTGATGCTGTGAACATGGGTAAGTATCTATGAAAACTGCTTCCGAAAGCCCACAAAAGTTGTACTTTTATCCTGATGTTGTCCCCCAAAGTCCTGCATTTTATTCTTTTAAAAATTTTTAATCCTACTATTCTAGTTTTTCACCTGGGTCTGCTTGAAAGCCTGAATATCCTAATCACCGCTATGTTCCTATTTTTGTCAAACAAATGCACAAGGTATTCCGGAGGTCGCAGGTTCGAACCCCACTCGTGCCAGCTCTCTTTGTTCACTTTGAAAATATTTTGAAAATATGGTAAAAAAACCTAAGGGCATGATAGAAACTGATTTCTTGGATGTAAAGATGTTAAAATCCAATGATTGCCATCCCACTAAAAAATGTTTCTGCTTTAACTCTGAATACTATGGGGGACTTTCCATTCATTCCAATGCGCCATTTCATGCTGTATCTAGGGCTGTGCATCCGAACTGGGTACCAGACTGCTGATGTCGGGAACCGGTTCCAGATTATGGAATCGAGTACCCGTAACTGAATTGACATATTACTTAGTATTTACTCAGACAATGAAAAAAATTTGCTTTCTTTGACGGGTACCCGGGTACCCGTGCTTTTTAATATCGGGTACCCGGGTACCCGTGCTTTTTAAAATCGGGTACCCGATTCCTGAGCTGTATGTATGTCAACCCGTTGTCCTCAGGGCCACGGTGAGGCTGAATGAGTTGGAGGACGAGCGTGATAACCTCCAGCGCAACCTAAGGGACAAGGAGACTCGACTGACCGACACCGCCACCCGCCTGGACCAGACTCAGGAGCGGCTAGCCAAGACGGAGCGGGAGAGGGATGAGTTTGAGAAGGCACTAGACAACCTGGGACTGGAGCTACAGAAGATGGAGGGCAAGAAGAAAGAGTTGACTCTGCAGGTGGGTAGCACGATGGCAGGGCCATTAACTATAGGAGGATTCGAACCTGTGACCTCTGGATTGCTGTACCGGTGCTCAACCAACAGAGCTATTATCCAATTGCATCATTATCTCCGGTGGTAGGTCAAATTGGGGGGGGGGGGGGGGTGGGGGGTTGGGGGGGATGGGGGGTTGGGGGTTGGGGGTCTCCACTGCCACCGCCACTGGCGCCACCTCAGCTGCCAAAAAAAAAAATTCCCTTAGAAATTGAATAAACAAGCCGAGTCTGATAGCAATGAATTGCAAAAGGAGCTCAAAATACTTGATTTTGAATCCTAGAGTTCTCATGAAAAGGTCACAGAAAAAAATATCTAGACTTTCAAACTTTTCCAGGGGAGCAAGCCCTACTATACCCACTAGCCTTGGACAGCCATTCACTTTCAGACCACCCCCCCCCCCCCCCCCCCCCCCCCCCCCCGACAAAGCTGGATCAGCCGTGATGTTTGTTGCCAAGCATTTGGTTTGACAACATTTTCGATTTCTTGTCTACCACCTGTAATATCTCTTGTATGAATCCTCGCAGATTGAGAGTAATTATGGCAGTAATGGTTGGGGAAGGGAGAGTAGCAGGGTATACCATACCTAACTATGCTTGTCTAACCCCATAAAGGTTTCCTCGTTGGAGGTGCTTTGTCGCCAGCATGAGTCAGACCTCCGGAAGAGAGAAGCCAGCATCAAACAGTTGAAGATTGACGTTGAAAAGCACGCCCAAATCGCCCAGATGATTCACAGTCTGACAGGGGGTAAACCAACTTCTTGAAGTATCCTCGGAGTGGATTCGAACCACGAACATGATGCAGTGTGTACAGGTCACCTAGACGATTCACTGTAACTGTGGGTAGGACCCAGTACCTTGGAACAAGCCTTGATTGGAGCTGAACCATGCACTAGTGTGATTCAAGACCCCAGAGCTACAAATGTATATTAAATTAAACCCCTTCTGTCTGGCTAGACGACAACCGGCCAAGTAGTCTTTTTAAAACTGCGGCCATGGCTGTCATCCGTATTCAAGACGTTAACCCCTTCTGTGCAGCTGTTATTAATGGGGTACTGGTATGCCATATGGGCTTGTGCAGCCAAGCGTAATGCACACAGTAGGCAAACAATAGATTGAATACGTGCAGGAATGCACATGATAGACAACAACTGGCCAGGGGGTCTTTTTCAAACCGCTCCTATGGCCGACATCTGTCTCCAATGGGCTTGTGCCGCCAAGCGTAACGCACACAGTAGGCAAACAATAGATTGAATACGTGCAGGAATGCACATGATAGACAACAACTGGCCAGGGGGTCTTTTTCAAACCGCTCCTATGGCCGTCGTCCGTCTCCAATGGGCTAAACCCTGTCTCCCATTCATTCATGCAAGGAGGTCTCTAAGCCTGCGTGGCGCCCGTATGATACCAAATGAGCAGTGTTGACTGGGCAGGTTATTTAGAATTTGTATCATCAGCATTCCTCAACAGTTGAACCATGACAAGTGTTTTGGTGTACACAGCAAAATATTACCAGCCTAGGGACATCAAATGTCAGTTTTTATGTAGAAATGACGATGAATCCGTCAGGCTTCATTGCATGTGGCCAGTTACTATAGTCACTTGCTTTAGCTCTTGATGAGGTACACAATTAAATGATCAGGAACTGTCAGTGCTTGTAATATCATATCAGTACTCATCAGAATGTCAAACTGTCCTTGGGGGAGGTGCGTTGGTCTCGCCGACGGTGGAAGTTACCCCCACCTGGGTCTACAGGTCTGGAAATTGGGATAATTTCTCTGGAATCTAGATCTGGGCCCAGGAAAACCGTAAGGGTGGTAGGGTGGCAAATAGGCCTAAGACGTAATGACGTCACGCTTTTACGTGTGCGCTTTCCTATGGGAGCCAGGTGGGGACGCCCTTTTCCAAACCTTGGCTTGGGCTTGGGCTTGGGCTTGGGCTTCGTCTCCAGCTATTCCCCAGTCCCACTGCTGATCTGAAGCCTTGAATATGTAACTAAATAAACAGGGTCTGGCTCTTGGTTAAAACAAAAGACTTTGATGTACATGTAGCAAAAAGCAAAATCTTGGCAAATCTGGGGACATAAAATTACGCGAAGCCGAAGCCCAAGCCAGGGTTTGGAAAAGGGCCCAGCTGACTCCCATAGGAAAGTGCACATGTAAACAGCCATTATGTCATTACATCTTAGGTCTATTCAAAATGTCACAAACCCTAACACCTACGTTAAACTCGTCGTAAAGTTTGCTGAAATGGTTCGTACGAATCGTTGCAAGTTGTGACGTGTTTAACCCCTTTCATACGGATGATGCCATAGGGTGCAAAAAAACCCAGTGCCACCAGGCCGGATGACGCCATTGGCCGCTGTTTGTGCAGTTTCAATCCATTGTTGGATTATTGTGTATGTCATGCTTGACTGCACAAACACATTGTAGCGGTTTGATGTGGCTGCCAGAACCGCTGCAACACCCCGACGTCTCCCGTAAAATACCGTGCTCAAGGGGTTAATATATGCATATCGCAACTCGAGTTACAATGCGTTGTAGAGCTTTGTGAAATCAGTCCCCACACTTCAACTTCCATTTCAGGAATACAACATTGTATACAACATTTGTAAACATAAAAATAATAAAATTGCCAAATTATTATGACACCTTACTTGACTATAATTAAATAATAGTGAAATCATGGCACCTGGTGTGCTGTCATTTTCAAGAAATGTGGAATTTTTGTATCAATTTCTAGCGATTGTTGGCCGACAATCGTTGGAAATAGTCTAGTTCCCCGACCTGATAATTCCTTGACGTCTATAAATTGCTCCGTTTTGTCTAAAGTAGGGTCAGGGAACCAGACTACAAGAACAGCATTTTTGTTTCTGTTTTCCCAGCAGGTTACTGTTATTGCTATAAAATACTAAACCCCCAAATCCATTCATTTCTGAAAATTATAGCAAAAGCAAATTTTTGTATACTAATGACGTTTTTGTCTGTTGTCTCTTTTACAAAAGTAAGTGGCAACATAGTGGTATCTCTTTTGATACATTTTCCTGCTGTTCCACCCAAACTCTTCCTCGGTTTTGCCTCTGTGAGGAGAACACGGCGCCCTCTATAGCTCATTCCCCCAATATTAAAATGACTGAACCAATACAGCACTAGGCGCAGACAACGACGTGTTATTAATGATTGGTTTTCCGTTTTATTATTTTTAGCACCAAGCATGGTTTATAAGTTAACAATGTCGATATTTAGAAGGTGTATTTAGTTCAATGTAAGCAGCGTAGGCCTACATGAACGTACAAGCTGTGTGATTGACTATTAAGTAGTTAAAGTATTATCGGCGAAACTTAATGTTATTTGATTTCAATTTTTAAAAGACGTTTTGTGTATACATGTATATGAACAGTAAATGCCCAGTGTTAATATCACATTTCGTCCATCGAAATGTACATTTTGTCATGTTGGTCTCTCATCTTTTTTGATGAGAGCAGATTTTGCTCATAGCCTCATTACATGGTTAAAAACCAGTTAAGGTAATGGGTCACAGAGGGTTGCTTAAACCCTGCCATACGCCAGCCGGACGGTTTTTGGACCCAGATCTAAATACATGCAGATGGTAAATCTACAGAAGCCGGAGAAATTATCCCAATTTTCAGACCTGCATACCCAGGTTGCAACTGCGCCGGAACAGGGGGATGAGGGGGCATTGCCCCCCCCCCCCCCCCCCACTTTTGGCAGTTCCGCATAAAGAAAAACATAGAAAATGGCAGCAGCCGGCCGGCACCGGTGCTACTTCCCCCCCCCCCCCCCCCTCCCCCCACTTTCAAAAGTGGGGTGGGGCTGCTGGTGATATTTTGCCAATATTTAGGGGTATTGAAAGAGCCACCGCTTCACACTGGTACTTAATCCACCCCCCCCCCCCCCCCCCCCCCCTCGACCCAGCTTTTAAATTTAATCCCGTGCAAAAAAAAGGAGGTCGCCTTTAAAAAATAAGTAAAATCCGGCGCACAAAAATTGGGTCATCTTTTGTGCATTCTCGCCAAATCTTGTATTTGAAGTCAACTTTGAGGCTGTATAACTGCATTGTACAGTCTACAGTTCAGTAATAATACCGTTTTTCGGCTTTATAAACAAGCCTTGCTCATCAGGCAGAGGCAAAAAAAACCGATTTTATTAGCAATGTTTGTTTGCATAGCCACTCAAGAGTGCTTATCGGTCGAGTTCCGGACCCTGTCAGCTCATTTATAGGTTAGATTGACATGGCACGGGCTGCTCAAGCGGAATACGACCCATAGCACGACTCGAGTGCGCCCGTACCGGTTATGTTACCGGATGAACAACAGGCTGGCGGCTGCCATATGTCGCGCTGAAAAACCTAGTCAAATGTCCGTGTCATGGAGATGCTCCAGGAACATTAATAATAGAGGGAACATTGTATGTGGGGATGGGAGGGGGGAATTGATTTATTTGATTTCATACAAGGTGTGCCCAAAGAGTTGGGGCCCTTCATACATTTTAATTAAAAATGAATGTTTACACACATACAATTTTTTTTTACACAAATACAATAACATTTACATCAATACATTTATAAACTTAAGTTGGATGGGGGGTCTTTTGCACTGAAAAATCATGGGGGTTAAATTGACCCAATTGTGGGTGAAAACTCCAACTAACCAAAATTTGGGTAAGCCTACTCTCATCCGATTGTGTTCAGATTGGGTAAATTCAACCCCCATAGTTTTTCAGTGTGGAAAAGACATTGAAGGAGAGATTGGAAAAACTACCATTCACAAATAGAAACTTGAGTTGCCAGTGTGTGAACAGCAAATCCACGCACAGCCACTCGGCCAACCCGACAATATGCAGAACATAGTATCAGAATAGGAGATTTTTGAGACGCTGGTGGAAGCACACATATCAGACATTTTTGCTAATTCTGACTTCTGAGCATGCGCGCAAGTTTTGAGCACGTGCCTAACATGAACGTATACGTCCACGGTGCACGATTGGTATTAATTTAAAAACAATGGGAAAAGGACCGTTATGTCTGCTGCCACCAGCGTCTAAAAGGCTCCCATTGTGACCATCGGGGAGGTACAGCACACGGGTTTTTTACCTAGTCGCATTGAACTTTGTATTTGCGATTTTGCCATCTTTTTATTTTAATGTTCTTATACTACCAATTAAATTCCTGATTAAATGGGACTTGAAGGTTTGGATATAAACAAAGTATAGAAGGTTATATGAAATTGAAGAACCGGTTTGTTTTAACTTTGTGTTAACTTTCTGATTGTCAACCGCCAGAAAAAATATCACCCGACAGGGACGTGGCCGTAAGAGGATGTGAGGCTTCAGACAAAATAACGAGCCCTTTTTTAAAACTAAATATTCTTTACAGGCGTATAGACGATTTTTAAAGTGACATTCCTGCTTTGCTGACCCCGATATATACTCACGAAGAAACAGCCGAGAAACAGATATAGGATTAGGACAGCATATTCCCCCAGAGTCTGGGTCTACAGGTCTGAAAATTTGGGAAATTTCTTTGGTATCTATTGAAGATTCATCCTCTATTATCCTTTTAGAGGTATGGCGGACACAATAGGAGGACGTTATTTGATTTGGGTATACCTTTTGTATGGCACAAAAGGTATACCCAAATCAAATAGCGCCCTCCTATTGTGTCCGCCATATCCCCCTTAAAAGGCTAATTTAGATCTGGACCCAGGAAAACCGTAAGGGTGATAGGCAACCTAAAATGTGGCCAACGCCCCACCACCTCTGATCGTTACCAAGAGTGGCTTTTAGCCTCGTGTTGGGTCACGGACGGAAGATGTTAGAAGGATATGCAATAGGCCTACATGTGGTCAGGCTGCTCGAATGGAGAGCAGCGTGTACCAACTACATGTATACATTAAACATAAACGACTATAAAGGTGCGAAAAGGTATGATAACCACACGAACCAGAAATCTAAGCTAAATGGATCAACTTCACACAGAGTAAAAATACAATAATTTGACGCCTATACATTTCAATGGACTATGGCGCCTAAAAAAACAAACCTAGTATAAAATCTGATCAAACACGGGCTTCCACAATGTTAACTCATAGTTATCTCTCTGTCATCAGCACCATTCGTGCATGTGCCATTCGATACTCTTCAAAAGAAAAGTGCAAGCAAAGCAGATTATGTTGAATGACAAAGGTGGAGAAAAAGAGAAGATGTGATCGAAGTGGGTAGAGAGGAGGGCCGGAGATGAGCAAGGGGTGTTGATGGATGCAGGACTATCGAAGGAGAAACGTACAGGCCTTGATGCTCACACCGTAAACAAATTCTCTGTAGGCCTATATTTGAAGGGGTCATAAAGCAGTCAGCCAGACTGACAAGATAACATTAAACCGTATCGTGTACCCCCGGTAGATCGGCAACTGTATCCTGATGATGAGACGCATCGCTCCCAGTGCCAATTCAAGCACCGGAATATTTTTCGAAAAACATATTTCGTAGCCTCCGGCTCAAGGCACAACACCATCCCGTGTCTGTTGCTTTTTATTCTGATCAGATCGTCTGAGCTGACCGAGAAGTCTTTGCGGGTCGCGCCATTTTGCCTGTTTTCTTCGCGCGCAATGTGCATGATGAGCCGAGATTGTCTGCACACTGTACCCTTGGGCGGGATATCGATTGCGTTATCGAAGACACTGAGTGTGACAAGGAACCCCGGTTTTTTCCCACAACAATAATGACTCGGAAAGCCGGAATCATTTTACAATGACAGAAGGGAGCGTCTATTCACCACAAGTTTCTCATCTTTTTCTTTTTTTTGAAACAGAGTGCGTTCGGAGTCGCACTTTGGCAGGATGATCACTGCCGTCTTACCCATTTGGTATGCGCGTTCACGTACAGGTTTGCATTTATTAGTCTAGTTTCATGATCTGAAAACCCCCTGACGATACAGAGTGCAAATTCACATCACTAATCCCAGGTGTTTATGGAGATGTTCTATTTTTTTCTCCAAATTTTGTTGCCATCTGACTGGCCTGAGCTGGAAAACTATACAAAAATGTGGTTCCTTGAAGGAAAACGGGGAACTTTCAATTAACAACTTTTTTTATAATATTTCTAATTGAAGACCAAAATGATAATGAAAAGTGTGACCTGAACGTCCGGCCCGATCAACCCACCATTCACATTGCTATAGGATAAAGATAAAGAGTCCGTGGCTAGACTAGTCAGTGTTTGGTACCAAGACGTTCACATCAAAAGTGATAAAAAGTAATTGTAAAGTCACGATATTGCACGCTTTATTCTTGATACATCTACCGTGTGAGTCAAAAAAACTATACACTTTTAAAATCGGCCAGAGTTTTATTCTTTAGCAATATAGATAAGGCCAAGTAAAAAAAAAAACATGTTTCTCGTCCGGGTTTTCAAAAAAAAGGAAAAAGAGGGGCTTTTTATTTTTTATTTTTTATTTTTCAAGATGGCCGCCATTAGAGATTTCTGACAATCCCTGATGTGTTCGCTATAAATGAAATGTTACAAATAAAAGGGACAATTGTTAGCCACACAAGAACTGAACATATTTACATTGTTTTAATAGTGTTAGCACCATGTTTTACAAGAACTGAACATATTTACATTGTTTTAATAGTGTTAGCTTTAACGACTGTATGTAAAAACTACACTCACGATCACATGATTATATTTACACAATCCACAACGAAACTAAATAGACTCGTGCGAAGACATATTTAGCGATGGTACAGTAGCTACACGATGTAGAAAGTCGGGGGGAGTCTACATAGAAGACTTCGAACTCGCAAGTATTTAGTTTTCCCGATGAATTTGTTGCAGTTTTTAATATTTTTTTCTCATTTTTTGGAAATAAAAAATAAAAAATAAATCCAGGCGGCCTCAAAAAAGGAAGCGGGCGGGGACGAGAAACATGTTTTTTTTTTTATTTCGCCTAAGATATTGTCATATGTACTTTTAGAGTAACTCTTCCTGCTTCTTTTGGTGAAATTTTTACTGGATTAGTTTTCATGCATGACTGCACAGGAGACAATTAAGGGGGTCGGGTGAAATCTGAGTTGCGCCAACTGGTCAGGGCTGGATAAGAAAGAGAAAATTTAAAAGAACACAACCATTGTCTAACAAAGAGACAAAAAAGAATTTCATTAGCTTTTAAACTTTAAAAGAAAAAAACAATTAAAAAAAAATTTCCCCCACCCTGTGAAATCCTGCGTGTGCAACTGATGGTGGGCGTAGGATTTTTCTTCTGAACGAGGGGAAGCTCTTCAAACTACATACTTTTAAATGTATTATAGGTGTGTAATGTTTGTCTTTTTTCCCAATATGGTAATGTTCACCCTTTCTAAAATTTTGAGGTTAAGCGAGAATGCACCGTCATTAAAATTTGATAAAAGCTGCACATTGGAAAAGATGACTTTTGAATTATGAGTTTCCTCATTCAGCTTTAATTATTTTGTGTGCAAAATAAGTTTTAAATGATTTACGGATTTACGCCACCGCCTGTTGTTTTAACCGGCGAGTATAATCTCGTGTTCTTATTGTCAATTATATATGCCTGCGTTTATTTTTGCGTTCAACATAGGAGACCTTTAACAATAGAAGACAAAGGGTGAACATTACCATAACCCCAAATCCCATAGACTTTGTACACGAATTTTCTACGCGGCACTTTGGTCACTAAAAAACCTCAGATCTAATTATCAAACTTAACACAAACATAGACCCTACGCTAAAATTGTATGCCGAAGAGTGACGTCATAATGACGTCACCAAAGGCATGATTTCTTGAAACACATATAAGGGTAGGTCCAATCGTCATGAAACTTGGTGGGTCGGTAGAATTGTCATAAGCATGCAAAATTCGAAGTGACATCATTAAAAAATGCGGAAAAGCCCTATGTTTTGTTTCTGTAACAGACATAGACCTCTAGTTTTCTTTCAAAATGTTCCAAAAAGGTTGGCCCGAAAATTGTCACCCTGAAAAAATAATTTAGAAAAGCGGGTCCTCAGTCGCCATTTCTGACGTTGGTTTTATGCTACTAGGATATGCCACATACATATCATCACTGACCCGTGCGACAAAAAAAAGAGAAAGAAAAAAGCAAACATGGGGAGGCTTATTGTGTTAAGCCCCCGACCACCCCCCCCCCCCCCCCCCCGCCCCCGCACTTTGAGCGCGCCACTGCGCATTGCTGCCGGTGCGGCCTTCTCGGAAAAAACAGTCCCATCAGACAGTCAACTGAAAAAAAGGATGAGGCCTGTAAGTTTTCATTTTCAAGTTTCATTTCTTCATTTAAAAATTGAAAATTGAAAATAATATTTCGAATTTTCAATTGAATTGGTTTTCAATTTTGTTTCTTTGTAGTATTGACAGGGGTTCATTGATATTGGCCGCGACGTACACGGACCAGACAAATGTTGAGGAGTTTTATTTCATTTTTCGAATGGCATTCATTTCGAGAGAACGAAATAATTATTTCGAGGTAACGAAATAATGTAATTATTTCGAGGTAACGAAATAATATTTCGAGGTAACGAAATTATATTTCGAGGGAACGAAATGATTCCGAGGTAACGAAATAATATTTCGAGGGAACGAAAAAACAATTTCATCATGCCTGTCCCTTTAGGGGCTCCGTAGAAACCCGGACATTGAGACGCGGCCGCTGCACATATCATACGACAGCCTGTGCCCAACACAAGCGGTATACACCAAGGTCACCACTCTAATTTCCTATTTTCCAACCGCTCTACCCCAATTGGATCGACCCCCAAAACATTGCGCTCAGTCTTAAATTAATCAATCTCTAGTATTTTGCTTTTATTCATGACAAATTTGTGGCCGGTGATGTACAAGGTGAAATTTTATTTTCTATGTAAGGCAAATTTCACAGGCCTGAAGCAAAACTGACTTAAGTTTTCTCGTCATCGTTATTTATTCCTTCTTTCACAAAACAAGCACCCGCCAAGAATCTTTTTCCAGCATTCCATCACAAGAGTGCTCCCCGACCCACAAACATCCCCCGCCAACCCCGCTGTCTGTCCCCGTTCATTAAATCCCAGCCCGTTGCCCAACAAACGTGTCGGACCGCACCCTAGTCACGTACCGGTACTTTGCCTCTGCAGCTATTTTACGTATTATTAGATTTCACCCGTGCAACGTTTTACAGAAACACCCCACATGTCCGCCCGGTGTCAACAGCTTCGGGCGATGAAAAACAATCGAAGGGTTTTTGTAGACGTTTAAGGAACACATCCATTATTGGCTCTGCAAGCAAGGGACACGAACTGCTTTTCCCGCTCTTGGCTGAACCCAAAACTTTTTAATTATTAAGCGAATGTCGTCATTCAATTTTATATTTCAATTTTGTTTGCCCCAAAGTATGTGTTCGTCCGAGGTCCGTGTATAGTGCCAGGCGCAAGAAGTTTATTCAAGACACTACAGGGAATTGAAATTGGTCCGTGGCAGTGTGTTTTGCCTAAGGTTGGGTTCTTTTTATAGCTTTCTCTATGTCATTAGCAAGTTATAAATACTATCAGGGTTAGGATTTTATAGGGACTAGCTTGGGCAGCAGAGTAGACAGACGATTGTATAGGTAAAGGCACTGACCGGTTCACGAATCACTATGGTTTGTGATCCGTACAAAGGATGTTAGGATCGGCATATCATCGCCGTTTTCACCAAGTGACGAATCGCATATGCTATTTAAATTCTGGAATACCACTGTTAATGAGATTGAGGCCTATCAAAATGGCCCTCAATTGATAGAATTCTGGTTTGTGCAACTTTCTGTTCGCCTTATAGGTTTAATACTAGGCCTATGCCAAGTTTTCTTGAATTTTTTTACTATAAGCATTTGTTATTTTGTTACTGTAAATTTTCATTTTTGCGTAAAGTTGATTAAAACATATAAACAACTATATGCCTTTGTCACGGTCTCATTTATCCGGTGTGCCCAGTTTTCCGGAACACTATTTAACGGTACTGAACCCTAGCAAATACATCACTGCGCAATAGTGCGCATGCATTTGTTAGGGTTCAGTAGCGTTAAATAGTGTTCCGGAAAAACTGGGCACACCGGATAAATGAGACCGTGACACCGGGCCGCGGCTCACTCATGCTCGGCGCTGCGCATGTGTAAATGCTTTACCCAGAAATCCAAGTTGCAAGCGCGCGAACTGCAACGGAAAACTAATCCCATAATGCAATTTTACAAAAACAACAAAATGGCTCCTCTCACGTCTGATGACATGGCATACGAATCGCTCTATCTTTTGCTGCAATAGTATACTTTGCGAAGGCAAATAGCTCGGCGAGGAGTCAAGATCACTTTGTCAAAAGATGCCTTCCTCCATGGTACAACAATAGCGCGCGCTTTGACATGACCTGTGGTCTCTTATGTAAATTCGTCGGGACCAAACCACTGATCTCTATATAAACTGGATAGCTCATTGGCCCTTGCGCGCTGTACAAGCAAATGAAGCCAGCACCCGCCATATTACCACTCCCAATTTACCACTGATCGCTATGTAAGGAGAACGAGGATGAAAGGAGACCCTAGGGACAAGGTTGTGAAACCTGTTGTATTGGGAGTGATAAAATGGCGGACGGTGGCCTCAACTCGAACAGCCGATGCGCTATCCAGTTTACATAGAGATCAGTGGACCAAACTCTGTTTCTTGTATATACGAAACCCCGCACGCAGGGGTGGGTGGGAATGTGCGACGTTTCCCCATTTTCGCCCTAAGGGCCACCCCCGAGATCTCACCCCAGGCCTGGAGCAGGGGTAAGTTCATCCCGGGGCGAGACCAATCTCGGGGGTGGAGGCAGGGCGAAAATGGCCAGTGTGAAACGTCGCATATTCTCACCCCCGCGTCGCCCCGGGGCCACCCCAGAGATTTCATCTATTGTGAAAAGGGTCTTATGTGGCTTTATAGTATTTTCAGTAAAATGAAAAATGAAAAATGGACTGCCAATAATGTAGCTACCAATTTACCACAAATAAGACACGAATTCAGAGTTCCAATCGAAAGCGACTGGTAAAAAAGCGACAGTTGAAAACGAACGTATTAATTGATGTAATCATGTGACCATTATGTTCTCAATTCTTTAAGGGCTGCACAGTCCCGTGAAATCCCGGGAAATTCGGGCTTTTGAATTTCCCTTTTTTCACTCTGTAAAGCTTTTCCTCAAACAAATCAGCATGATTGTTAAAATCACGGAGGAAAGTATAGCTTTGGTCCAGAGTGCTTCGCGTATTTTGCGGGCCCTGCTTGAACAGAAGCACGGCAATTTTATTATCCACGAAAATTAAACCTATTTTTCTCAACGAACATGCCATTAAATTTTACAATAGTAAAATAGATCACGGAAATGTTTGCACCTTCGAGAAGTTCTTTTATCGAAGTATTGCCATATGCTTTCCACAGATATTTGTATACTCAAAATTAGTCCAAATTATTCCTCGTCCCCAAAACGAAGATCGGCGCAGAACCGCGTTTTCCTGGGACGAGCGGATCTGTGAGAAAGAAAGACGATTGGACTGAGAGGATACGGGAATTAAGAAATTGTACTTTGGCTGGGGGCAAGGCACTGTCCAAAAATCAAACCCAGGGCTTTTCCGGAGTTGTTATCACTCCGGGTAAATGCTCCCACTGGGAAGACGATGTACAGCTACATCGATCCCGTCCGTAATCTGATACGAGATGAGACATCTCACCTCACGTATAGCACGAGGACTTGTCAGCTGCATGGGAAGTGATGAGGATAAGACCATACTAAATGGCTTACAAGACCCTGCCAAACGGCTTGCAAGACCCAGCCAAACGGCTTGCAAGACATTTTAAACATAAGCCCCCCCCCCCCCCCCCACCGCGACGCCAATTATTCCTTGTGCTTTTTACCAACGAGCTGAGTTCACTATATTTCTCGCTCTTCCTCTCTACGTTTGGCCCAGTGGTATTCTTCATTTACAATGTAGATGACTTTGTGGCTTTAAAGGAATGCAAATCAGGTTCGAAAACTAAGCAGATGTTTAACCGCAGTTTGTCTTTCAAAAGCACGGCCGGGAAAATAACATAAGATCAAAGGTTCAAGGTTTTACGATCTGTGCCTTCGGTATAGATCTCCCCCATCCCTTACGGCTTATTGGGCTTCAAAGCGGTGCATGCACCTCCGAAGGTCATCAGCTATATGTAGAAAATGAAAGCGTTCCAACTGAAATAATGGAATTACTCGAATCACTACCATTAGAGGTAGCCCTTTATAGCTTGTCATAGAGCGAAAATCGGATTTCCTAGTCCTGTCTATGAAAAATAATCGTTGAGTATTACATTAAAATGGCACTTTATACTGACATGCATTGATCGTTATCTTAAGAGCCATTTGTATGGGGTTTTCATGCGGGATTAATATATCTTGATGATATTTTTAGCAATCTAAACCCGCTTGTCTGAAATAAGTTAAGTGAAGTGCTTATTTCCAAGGCTTGCAACAACTGCATACAACGAAGATGGATAACAAAAAGTGGCTGGAGTTATCAGGAGTTATGATGAAACGCATTCTCCTTTTGATTCGCAATATGTTACATTTTGATCGAGTAGGGCGTCGTCGTCATTTCGTCGTCCGTCTAAAAAGCTTACAGCTTTTTGACATTTGACATTTGACATTTCCTTATTGTAGTGACTAAAATAATATTTAAAAACGTAAACGTAAGCAAAATTCAAAAGCAAAGAAAATCAGGACAGTATATATAGAAGCAAGTTTTTACTTTTCTGAATTAAAGTTTGTATACCACTGCCAACCTATTTACTCTAGTTTACCAGTTATATTTTTAAAAGTATATTTCGTGCAGGTTCGATTCCCCGTAAATGGTAATACCTAGAACCTAACGACAGAAGAAAAATAACGGCAGCCTCCCCCGTGACAGATTTTGCAGTTATGCTGTAAAAAGTTCAGCCAATAATGTTTTGCAACTCCGTGTAACTCTGAAAATTGGTGCACCCTGTATTTCCACTTGACAATTTGACCCTATACACTCTAAAAAAAACATTAGTCAGATTTGATGAGAAACCAGTTAAATTTGACTAGATATTCAGGGTCAACTGGGTGCAACTGAAAATCAGTCAATCTGACTAGATTTTTCCAGTCAGTATTATTGACTAGAAAAGAATAGTCATATAAATAACTAGAACAGGAGTCAAACCCTACTGCTACTTTTTCATTTTTATCAACCTTGAAACAAACAAACAAACAAACAAACAACAAAACAAACGTCTGTGCCCCGTCGTGTGACGGAAACGAGGGACAAATAGAAACGAAACGACCCAGCCCCGTGCGCCGGCCCGCTTATAAAGTGTGCGCTATATACAGGGTGGTAAAAAAACGAGATCTTAACGTTAATTATAACTAAAGGAGGGAACGTATTAAAACAAGGGAGATTTCCTATAATAGATCCGGATCTCCTCTTTCAAATGACACATTGATCATGTCTTAATGTTTTCAGTTGACTGGGCACTGAACAGTTTTATGAAAGGCTCAAGTGAGGACTTTGCGCCACTTTCAGTAATTGTGTCCAGTGGCTTAAATTCTGGTTGGTCCTTACTTTTTTTGAGGGAAACTTGAATGGAGAAGCCTATCTTCAGATGATCAATGACCTGATGTACCCCAGATGGAGCAACATTTCGAAAGACAGCAACACGGCATTTTTCATCAGTTGTGGTGGGCCAAAGATGGGGTACCGTCCCATCGAAGAATCATCGTACGAGAGCGGTTAAGGAACTGTTTGGCCAAAGAATCATTGCTCTGCCTCACGACACGGAATGGCCACCGAGATCCGCAGATCTCACCCTGTGCGATTTTTTCCCTATGGGATATCTGAAAGACAGTGTCTTTGTTACGCTACCACACATGATATCAATGAGTTGTGGGAGCGAATTATCAGGGAGGTTGACATCTGGGTGGACAACCTGGTATAGGCCTATGCATGCGACACCGTGTTCAGATTTGTGTAAGAGAAAACGGGGACATTTTGAGGGCCGTGGGGATTGATGTAAGTGTTAATAGCACATAATAATCATTCAGTTCATGAGAAAATCTTTCTTTTGTTCTGTTCAATTTGGCTATTTAAGTGTTTATTGATCAGCAATCATTGCGTCACAAATTACTTCACTTAAAACAGAAAATGAAAAGTGGCGCAAAGTCATCATAAAATTGTTCACTGCTCAGTCAACCGAAAACATGAAGACATGATCAAGGTATCATTTGAAAGAGGAGATCCGGATCTATTTAAGCCCTTATTTTATCCACCTTCTACAGTGCCTTTAGAATACAAAGACTGCAGACAATTTATGGTAATTTGTAGCTATGGACGAATGGTTTTCAAACCTTTTGGGTGGTCTTCCTTTAATAAGAATTTCACCAAAACGTCTTCAGTCATCTACTCCCCTCCCCCCCCCCCCCCCCGCAAAAAAAGAGGAAATTAAGTTGAAAATTAACTGAAGTGTCGTGTAATCGCCCCAGAGAGTTGTAATTACATTTTTCCCCTTGTTGAAGGTTGAATTTTTCTAATTGGAATTTTTGTTCCATTTTGAAGAAAAAAACCTTGGGGAACAGGCAAGCATTGAGGTGGTACTAGAGCTAAGGTCAGCAATACACTGATGAAACGTTATTATCCTTTTCGAATGAAACGATTCGGAGTTAAGACCACCTTTGTACTTGACAAGACATTGGAACCACAGGGATGTTGCAAGGTAATCGTAATTGCAGTATTGTGAATAATATATACGCCGTGCTATAAGGTCGAGCGGTTATTGCTCATTGTCGCGAGAGAATATGTCCTTTTCTCATCTTTCTGAGGACGGTATAGTATTATGTGGGTGGGGCGCAAATTTGTTACGATTCGGCCAGAAATGGCTTGCAGTTTTATAACAGAAGTATACATTCGACTAAAGCTGGCTTTCCGTAAGTGCGTTTGGTGGTCCGTAATTTGTACACGTTTATAAATTATGTGTGTTTTTAATGTTGAAATCGAAATAAACCACTGCTTTTTTGAAGGCCTTCCGATACCATTTTCTGGAAGATGGCAACATTTCAGACGCAAATATTTCTAAGAAGAATTGCCACTGGTACCAACTTCATAAACTGTACTAATTGTATACGCTTTCAGCATCATGTCACCAAGAGCCGTTGTCTGGCCCCTACCGTAGGCACCCACTACGCATAGAGGAATCCCACAACGACGAGTTTAGCGCCGATCTGCGCACTTCCGCGTTTGAAAACGAGGATCTCAATGTAACAGTAAACAACTTTATGCCGATCGTGCGCCTACGCTTCCTTTTATGGCCTGATTCATTCATGCATGAATGAATGTGCTGAAAAGCGTTGTTTTGATTGCCACTGACATTCTCGCTTTCAACCCGGAAGTGCGCAGAAGGGGCTAATGTGAAATTCCTCTATTGGCTGTGTCGAGAGTTTTGAATTTGGGTTGTGCGCTGTCCAGCGGCCTTCAGTTCATCAACTGAAAGACCGGTCTACCGTGTCAAGTTGTCTACCCATCTAGTATGAGGTCGTCCATACTTTCAGATTGAAACTAATACGTTATTTTTATTCGTCAAACAATCCACAAGGGAGTCATTACCAAAGATATTGCGTAATAATTTCACAAAAGTTTTTGTTTGCGTTTTTGACAGGTCATAGACATGTCAACCCACCATTTGTATTCCTATCCGGGGGTTCCTCACTAAATAACCTCTTCTAAACAAACCTGGGAATATTATTACAATCACATACGATAATATTTACGCAAACTGGCACTAAACACTGACATTAACACGTTGAAGGATTCAACCAGCACCGAAAGGTCTGGTCATATCCTTTACATAATGCATAACAAGGGCTCATACGACGAATTTCACTTGGGCAAAAATAGTAAACAACCTATATCGCGTTCATTTGTTTGCATTTTATACACAATAAAATCTCTTGAATTTAGGAAAGTCGTTGATCGAGTCGTCCCAAAACAATCTCATGCAGGTGAGTTTTGAGAATGATTGTTTTTGTTGTTGAAATATTTGGATGAATGAATTTCGATGATTGTTGTCGTAATGAACATGTACCGTTTGACCATGCTGTCCATGCGCTTCGCTGTCATTTGCCGTATTGTATATACATGCATGAATGGATTTGTTGAATAACACTGTGTTTGTTTAGCACTCAGGGCCTCGCTTTCAACCCGGAAGTGCACAGATGGGGCTAATGTGAAATTCGTCTACAGTAAAGTGGCGTTTTGTGTGCCCTGCCCGGACCCGTACATAGCACTATGCTGGTGTTACAATCGCCAAAATGAGACTCGGATTTAATAAGTGCGATGTTTCAAATCAACTTTCTTGCTATTGGTCACTAGAACAAAATTGTGAAGACGGAATTTGGTTGGGGATGGTGTAAATTAGAATAGAGATTTTTGCCCTTCCCCTACGTAGTGTATGAAAGCACTGTATACTCAGTGCTTTCCGAGAGCCTGTGGGGAAAAACAATATACAGTTTTACTGAGGCGGGACTCGAACCCACGACCTCTTGCTTATAGCGCAGACATCTTAACCATTCGACCAAATCTCTGTTCTAATTTACAACATTCCCGGCGCAAATACCATCTTCACACTGATGACGCGACAGCCGCTGCTACATTGGAGTCGAATCAGCCAGCTGACCCCGGGCAAGCTCGGTGGTTCTGCCCTATAGTAAGAACTTCAAGGAGGACTGGGTTCGAGTCCCAACCGAGTAAACCTGTGAAATTGTTCCCACTTGTTTTCGAAAACCACTGAGCACACAGAGCTTAATACATTACGTCGGGAATGGTCCCTTCTAGTAAAAAAGTTGATTATCTATTCATCGCAACACATACACATATTTCCGCCAGTGTTAGCTTGTAATATCTCCAAAAACAGAGCCCTTTTCACCCACGTGACCAGATGTAACCAATTAGATGTAAACAATTCCACCACGTGTGGACCTCTTTGGAGTGTAAATTAGCACAGAGATGTTTCCTCTTTTGCTCTGTTCCTGAGTTATACAGTGCTTCATAGAGAAAACATCTCTGTTCTAATTTACATCATCCCCGACCCAAAAAACAATTCCATCTTCCGACTCTTTGGAGTGATCACAAACACTTCATTTCCACCACTACATCATGCGGTCCAATATTGGTGACGTCAACTGAAAGGGCCTATAATATATAGAGAGGTTACTAAAAGTACTTGGCTTTTCGAAGAAACTTTTTAGCTAAATAACTACCAGAGTTATCTCACATTATAATTAAAGAACGATGTTCTCCCTCCTTTCAGCTGACTCGAATCTCTTGCTGTGCCATTGTCATCTTTTATCCTTCACTAAATATTTCTCGGTAGGAGATTTTTGTTCTGAAGCAGTTGGTCATTTGCCAGCCACCGACGTTTCCTCCACCTGCTCCCCCTACCGTCCCATCTTCCTTCCCCCCTTCACGATCGAAGGATCGGATAAACCGCCAGATAAATAATTACTTGGAGGAAATTGACCCTTCTCTTTCTTTCTCTCTGGCTGTACGTAGAAGTAGCTATCGACTGCCATGTCCGGCCGTGGGTTCCGTGATGGTTAGCCCCCATGCTGAGATTCCAGCTGCCTTCTTAAAATGGCCGTTATTGTGCTCCTAATGATTTTCATAAGTTTAGTGTAGAACCACAAAGGGTTTGGAGAGTCGAAGAAAAACCAGTAACCGCATGGACACTGCACCGTCGAAAATTGGAGAATCAATACAAACTCGCGAGTTCAAACAAAAAGTTCTACTCTTATATCTTGGTTGTCTCGTCCCCACAAACGAGAACATTGTGCAAGATTCATGTCCGATTGAACGGTTAGTTTTCATGCTTTGTCAGGTGTAGAATTTGTTTATACAGTCCGAACTAAAATAGCCCAAATTGCTTAAATTCAGCATCTTATTTCTCAGTGAACCAGAAAAAATAACCCCCGATTGAAAATCGATTTAGATACTATGCTGTGATTATCTTCACTGAATCTTCACGGTCATCAGTGATGTAAGTATCGCCCTTGACCGGATTACACGTAGGCCTATCCCTGAAAACATTTTCTTGTTTTCCCATAACTTCATAAGGAACCTGCAGAACCCTCACCGGCAAATAACGAGAAGCACACTTTCCTAATAAAGGAAGACGCATGGGCTGTGAAAATGATATGGCGGCACGTACTGCTGATTGAAGCGACACATTTGGGCGCCCACAGTCGGGCTACAAAAAGCGTTCGTCTTAAATTGCAATAGTTGGAAAGATCATTCAAAAGTAGAACATTAATAGTGTATCTGATCATCCCTTGAAAATGCGCAGTTTGTCTGAAAGTATTTGACGAAAATAATTTCGGTGACGCCAGTTTGGTTCGAAAAAATCGTACCATTGGAATTCAGAGTGGTGCTTTGGTACAGTTGCGCAGGCCTGCAGGCTCAATGCACTATGGGCGGCGCCAGTAGAATGTCCGGATGTCAATGTTTCGCTTTTTCCACATTTCTCCTAAATATTACACAACATGTTAGGATTTTTACACCCAGGCATTGAAAATTGGTAAAGTAACTAACCAAAAAGATTACATTTTTGAGGACTTCAGGGCAATGTGTGCATTTAAACTTTCGTTGACTACGGTTAGAAAGTGTTTACATGCTTTTGTTCATAAAATGGGACCGAGGAACGTTTTTTTCTTCCAATTTACAGCTTTAGCTTGGAGAATATTGCTGCCTGGAATTATTATGAATTTTAAAAGCTTGAGAGAGAAATCACAACTTAAAGGTAGTATACAACATTTTGCTTTTGTTGTAATTTTCAGAAATGAATGGATTTGGGGGTTAGTATTTTATAGCAAATACTGTAACACGGACCTGTTTAAAGTTTTTGTGCATAGATGCTGGGAAAACAGAGAGAAACAAATGCTGCTCTTGTAGTCTGGTTTCCTGACCCTACTTAAGACAAACGGTGCAATTTATAGATGTCAGGGAATTATCAGGTCGGGAAACTAGACTAGCTGGCTTGTGCCCGTTCACTGCACTCTAAAAACTGGTTTAGTAATTAAACACAATCTTGCTATCAGTAACTTTGTAAACATGTTTAGAAGCTAAATATTACGTGTCCAATTCCTAAACATCAATGTTCAATGGCTAAACACTATCCATCAATACGCTAAACATGTTTGGTATGTAAACATGTTTACAAACTGATTGCAAGAAAGTGTTTAGAAAAGTGTTTAATTACTAAACACTGTTTTTGCAGTGTGTGTAACCAATTGCCAAACAAAATGTGGACGAACTAAAGTTGGTAAATTGGGTGGAGTATTTGGAAATAAAGTCGGCCGACCATCACTGGAAATCGATACAAAAATTCCACTTTTCTTGAAAATGACAGCACACCAGGAGCTATTATTTAACAGGGTGTTTCAGACGACTATCTACTTGCAATCGAGTAAGTATATAGTTGTTTATGTTTGCAAACTTTGTATAATTATTACCTTTAAAAAGAACGCATTTCCTAGGATTTCAGGATTCTGTTCTCTTTAAACCAAACCCGTTAACTCTATAGACTGAATTCGAAGTCAGCTCACAGCACCGCAGGCTGTTATTCTGCTATCCACTTTTGTACACTCCCGCCTCATATCAGACCGGAAGGAAAGCCGCTTTGCCCGTCGCCATGCACGAACGCGCCCGCTGCCACCGCTCAACACGCCACTGTTCCACTTAGACGGAAGTCCGCCAACAGATTTATTAAAATCGCGTATGCGCCCCATTTCCCAAAACTCATTGAACACTACACAAGAACGCGCCGCAATTTTAACAGAATGCCGTCATCTCATCAACCGCATTAAGGTACGTCGAGATATATGCTTGTGATAATCAAGTCTTGCTTGTCGCACTTGAAAAACTGGCCTGTAATAATAATCCTAAACCGCGCACAGAAAAAAACAACTTGATTGAATGTGTAATTACAATGGACGGAATAGCTTTAACCAAAATTCAATATGAGCGATTTTTTGCAACTGTTTTCACACTGGCGCGTGGGAAAACAAGAATTATCAACACCCGATGGGAAAGAGATACCGCGCGCTACGTACGTAGAGATTCAGGCTTAATGGCTACCTAAATAGTTTTACGCTTGCCCGTTCACGAACTACCGATGATAATGCTTAATCCTCATGCAATTTTAATATGTATGTGGGACAGAGCACTTGTTTTTTTAAACAAAGAATGCAAAAGGGATTTAGTCTCACCAATGGTGGAAATTACCCCGCCTGTGGGTTATTTATAGATCTGAAAATTTGTATAATTTCTTTGGTATCTTTTGAATATTTAATTCTCTATTTAATAATAATAATAATAATAATATAAGCAATTTATAATGCGCCATTATCCACCTTAATGAGATGCTCAAGGCGCACAGAACAAAAAAAAAGGGAACAAAGATACAAATAATCAAAACATGGACATTACAACAACACAATTAGCTTGACAATCAAATAAATGAGCTACTGGAATGCAATTTGAAAGAGGTGGGTCTTCAGAGCACATTTGAACTCTTGCAGGGTGGAACAGTCACGAATATTTTGAGGAAGTTTGTTCCATAGTATCGGCCCAGCATGATCAGCATGATTTAGATCTGGATCCATGAAAACCGTATAGGGTGATGAGGCTGGGAACCTAAAATGTGGCCAACCCTATATATCTGTTGTAGCCCCTTACTTAGAGTGGCTTTTAGCCTTGTATTGGGTGACTTTCGAGAAGAATTTAAAGATGGTATTAGGGGTGGGTTGGGCAGCCTGGGTGGGTGGGTGGAAGTACTATCTTCTTAAGGCCAATTGACACATACGCGACATAGTCGCGCAACCATTTTCTAAACTCACACAAATTAATGAGTAGGCCTACGGTTCTTTTTACGCGACGAAATCGTGTGACGATGTGTACATTGGTTTCTGCGTATTTCGAAAACCGCCCGACAGTGTTGCACGACAAAGTCGCGTACATATGTAAATTGGCATTTAGAGCTGTAATTTCGGTTTCGGATTTACTTTTAGTTTTTTTACTTTGGGTTTGTAGGTAGGCATGTACCGAACGAAGGTATTATAATTCGGGCAGGGCCGTCGCTATAGGAGGATGCACACCCCCATTCGTCGTTAAGTTGGCAAAATCGTGTCGCTGTCGGTAAAATTGTGTCACAAATTCTGCAAAGACGCCCCGAGTGCAACGTGTACAGTACATTAGTAGGCAAAACTCTCTCAAAATAAATGGCGCCCTCAACGCAAAATGGCTTCTGCCCCCTCCACCCCCTTTCAATTATTTTTTTCGGAGCGGCTTTTTAGAATTCCTACGGTTTGGCTCACACGCCGTCAGCAATGCTTGTGATGACATCCCTTCACAATGATCTATACCCACTCCCCTGATATGAATAAAATTATTTATGTCACAAATAACACACGTGTACTGGTAAACATTTCGCCGATTTTTTTAACAGTTCAAGAACAGTTCTTTATGAACTTCAGCTATGATACTGCAGCTTTTGTACGGGATGACGTCACTGCTGCGTCATGAATAATGGTGATCCAAATTAGCATATAGTTCAAGCAAGTGATAAAAAGTGTCATAAATCACCCTCAGAATGGTAAAAGAAAGTGATTGTACTATAATATTATTGATATACAGGTACGGAACAAGTCATAAGTATTCATGACGGCTTTAAAGGCCGTGATACTGCAATGGGACTTCTATGACACAAACGCCATGTAGAATGGTGTTTTCGTGTTAAGTATAAATGTCAAGGTTCTGTGTAGCATTTCGGAGTAATTGCCAAATGTAATTGCCGATTTCTTACCCCTGTATATGAGCACAACATACACGTGAACCACACGATCATTAGAAAATGTCACCAGAATTTCGTTTTAATCCGTCAGAATTCACACATTTCCCCTCCTAATTCATTCTCCCGTTGAGCGTAACAAATGTTGCCAGACGTTCTTCCGTGGAGGTTCGTGCTTGAGCACGTGTGTGTTTTTCGGCCATTGGAACGATTTGCAACAAGTTGATGATAATGTGAAGTGTGCGTGACCACGATGTCCTAAATATTATTCTATATAGCAACAACTTGAAAGGATTTTTAAGTGTTCTCATTAAAGCATGATTCGAGGCTGTATAGTTGGAAATAGAATCTTAGAAGATCTGCGATAACGCAATGGGAAAACTGTTAACGCAGTGGAGCATAGGAGAGTTGAAAGAGAAGCGCCACTATGCAGGTTTAAAGTGTATCTGCAGGATGTGTACCGGTATAGATTTGTTTTGTGTACGCGTATCCAGCTTTTTTGTGCCACGGAGGGCAACCAACGTCTGAACGGTCTTAAAACCGTCTGAAAAACACTATTTTTAAATATATTGTTTATGACGCTTCAAATGCCGCCGGGGAGGGGGGGGGGGGGGTCAAGTTTCCTCCTTGCCCCCCCCCCCCCCTCCCCCCCCCCCCCCCCCGCTGGACACGCCACTGTTTTGGGTACGTTTATATGGGCTAATTTCAATTATTAAAATAGATTTATAAGCCATGGTATTTTGTGTGGTCTTCGGATATAATGTTCTCGAAGATAAGTGAAGATGATTAATGTTGCTTTTTCTCAGAGACAACAGCAGACGGAAATATTTCTCAGGAGGATTAGTACTGCCGTACTGGCTCCATCTTTATTACCATTCATTTTATTTCATCATTACCAAAGCTACCTTATACCCCTTTAAACACAACGATTTTTGCTCCGACATCATGTCCAACCTGAAGCCTTGAGTACCTTGATTCAAGTTTGAAGCTATGTGATACTCGCAGTAACAAATTGCCTCAGATCTGACCTTATTTTGGTAAATGGTGGGACATGAGCCCGCTTTCGCACTATAAGTGGAGGCATTTGTGGTCATTAAAACTGGCCTAACGTTGAACAACGTTTTCAATCAGTTACAAAATGTTTGGTGTTTGAATAAATTAACACTAACTTTTGGTGTCAATTAACACCACGGGTGGTGTCCTATATTATATACACCGGGAAAGAATCAAATTTGACACCCTTGGTGTTATTTTTAACACCCCAATTATTTTGCACTCGAAGGGCCCCCTGCAAATGTATTTGTTTCGCGCTAAAATACCCGTTTTTGCGCCGAACCGTTTCCGACAAATTAGGATTTATTTTCTGAAGTGGTTTCCACTTAGACCAATGAAGTCTGGCTCGTCAATGTGCCACTCGCACGCTTAATCACGTCAATATACGTCGACGTGTTAAGGACGGAGCGTGTACGTATATTTGCCCAACATTTACCGGAGACCTTGATGGGGAGATGGGCGGTAATTTTCCCGGCAGTTCCTTGCCTCGCGGTGTCTTTGCTTGACACGTTTTCCGAGCTGATAAGGACATCGTCTTCTGCTCTAATTCCTATACCGAGGGGTATGGATGTTCCCGACAATGATTACTGAGCTGTCGATAAAATTCACAGGATGAAACCACCAGAGTGCGGAACGCTCGTCCGTCTAAATCTTGGCTTAGTGAACGAATAGTTCAGTATAGCTGAAAGTACTGTGCACCATGCAGGGACTTACAAGACCCCAGGCGTCGAATATGGTTCTGACGTCGAATATCCTCTTCATTAAAGTCTGACGATACTTGTATGTAAACCAGGAAGTGCAGTACAAATGAGTGGTGCACGCGTGTGTGTTCCTTATTATGCTTTACATACACTACACGTATTTGGGACCCGGAAGTTACCGCTACTTACGAAGGGAATAAGGAGCGGTAATAATCATCCGAAACCATGAATATCCGACTTTTTACCCATGACGCATTTCAACACAATTGTGCTTTTATAATGAAGACAATAATTGTTGGCAGTGACATAACCTTTAACCCTAACTAACACTACCCTAAACACGCATTCTCACTCTAAGCCTCACCTGCACACTGGAAACTCATGGGGGTTACATTTACCCAATTGTGGGTGAAAACTGCAACTACCCCAAATTTGGGTAAACAAAATCTCGTTCGATTGTGTTCAGATAGACTTACCCAAATTGTGGGTAGGCCTAGCTGCAGTTTTCACCCACAATTGGGTAAATTTAACCCCCAAAATTTGTCAGTCCACCCTTATCCTATGTTTCCCAGTGTTTTGGTATACGAGGGCCTACTGATCATGCGCTGTATATCCAACAAGTCGGATTTTCAGGGAGTCCGATATTCACGCGACACCGGTACTGATTCGAATGCACCAGGAGGAATTCCTCCATGCATTTAGAAATTGGGGTTTCATATTGATATAGCCACAATGCATTACGATGTTCTCAACCACTACAACAAACTTTCCCAAAACACACGTGCATTCAAAAGAATAAATTTCTTCCTGATTCAAACTAATTCATTTTACGCGAATGAAAAAGAATCATCTAACTCACAAAAATGGAAAAAGTTTTAACAGCACTTGTGCAAAGGAAGGACAATGTAAAGTGCCATCCTGCCGGTCTCCGTGTCTTTTTATAGAGCGGGAACCAGTCTAAACACTCTACTTGTGCAGAATGTCTCAACTGCTAAGGGAATAGGAGAATTTTGAGACGTTGGTGGCAGCAGACATACCGGTCCTTTTCCATTGTTCTCACCAGTCATACGCATGCGCAGGATTACGCGCGCATGCTCAGAACAAGCGTCTCAAAAGCCTGCCATTGCAATCAGTCGTTGTAGGATGGTTCGGCAAAATCAAGTAGTCTCATATACCACTCCCCCTCCCCCCTCCCGCCCGCCTCGGCTACACACATTTGAATGAAGTACGGCTATGTTGGAGAAGTTGACTGAAGATAATGACAATAACAGTACATGGCTAAAAGGTGCCGCTGTTTTACTTTATATGAATTATGGCCGGATCTTACAAAATGAGCCTAAAGATCTTTTTAACAATCGCCTTTCCATATGCATTAGAAAGAATAATACTTACTGAGGTCTTGTCATTCCGTTTGACATCTAGATGAAATTGGAAAGTCTGTGCTGAAAACGCTGACAGCTCCTATTGTTTTCTATTGTGTAAGATTGTTTTAATAATCAGTTTTTCATATGTATTAGAAATAATACATTTTTAGGTGTTATCACTGTTTGACATCTTGATGAAATTAAAAAAGTCTGGGATGAAAACGATGACAGCTCCTATAATTGTTTTCCACTGTGTAAGATTTGCTGTAAGGCCTTTCACGCCTTCAAAAACCATTTCACTTTTAACTGTCGTTTTCTTGTAATCACTAATCTTTCTGTAGATTTATTAATGGTTGTGCATATACATTGTATGTCGTACTTGGTGCCAAATTGTGGGTTAGTACAGGTAATCGATTTTCAGCCAAAATTTATAATTTTTACAAAAAGGTAGCCACATTGGGCTCTTATAGCTTAGCCTATAGTCTACCTTTAAAATGTAAAAATGAAATTTGACATTTGAACATGAACGTGTTAGACTTCTGACTGATTTGGTTGAATTTGTGGTACCGGTATCTCACAAAAACGTAGACCAAAGCAGTGCCATGATGTTGCTGATAACACTGCTTGGATGGATGCACTGTTAGAAAGTTGGGCAAACAGATTACCCAACGTTGGTACAATAGTCAGCTTGTTCAACCTTTAGGTAATTGTTCACGTAATTTACCAACTGTTGTATAACCACAGCCGTGGTTTAACCCCACTTTAACCAACAATTCGTTTGAGCACAGCTGTGGTTATACAACAGTTGGTAAATTACGTGACAAATTACCTAAAGGTTGAACATGTTGACTATTGTACCAACGTTGGGTAATCTGTTTGCCCAACTTTCTAATAAGTAACATTCTAGGCTCACTTTTCATGGAAGTCGCCCAATAGGTAAAGGGCTACAAGTATAGGTGGTTCGGTTGCCACATTTCTGGTTGCCAACCCTACCACCCTTACAGTTTTCCTGAGCCTAAACAGCAGAGAAATCTCCCGATTTTAGACTCGGGCGGGGTTACTTCTACCACGGGTGAGACCAACTCACCTCCCCTTTTCGCACAATCGAATGGAAACAACGAAATGGCGGCAAACATGAACAATTATTATTACATTTCTTTATTACATTTCTTCAGGGTGTGCCCAAAACAGTTTAAAACTGGTTTCCATTGGGCCCTGTTTAAAATTGAAAATGAATATTTATATACATACACAAATATTTACACAAATGCAAGAATATTTACACAAATAAATCTATTTACGGGGAAGTTTTAACTCTCCAGTTTATTAAAGGGTATGAAAATTCGATTTAAACAGTCATGGTGCCGATACCTAACTCATTTTGCACATATGGTACTTTCCTCAGAATAAACCAGTCCAGTAATGCATTCGTCTCTCTAATCCAATTAATAAAACACGTACATCGTTTAATGTTTAAAAATTAATTCACCAATACGTGTAAAGCTCATGTCATTTTGTACCACTACGCCGCAAAAGCCGTCTCCGAAAAGGCTTGGGACTAAAACGAACCATCTCTCTTCAACGGGAAACGTGTGAGACTGTAAGTTGACTCAGCAATATGAAAACATCGCCAGTCCAACGGCGATCGATGCGATTCCCTGCAAAAAATCCAGGCAATCTGGTGAAAAATGCTCAACCACATCGATTTCTCCCACATTTTTTTCTCTATAATTCTTTTCTCCCACACAGTGCTTGTGATATGCTCCACACGTGGGGGACGTGGTGGAGACGTGGGTGGTTGTGGGGGGGGGGGGGGGGGGGGGGGGGTGGATATGGGGGCTTGCACCTGCCCGCTATAGCCGATCATTACAGTACTTCGATCATCTGTCCTCCTAATTGGAAAAGTCTGAGGAATCTGTCTCCAGATTGTTCATTTATAGACTCACTTTGTTGAATATTGATCACTGTCTCAAATTTTTTTCTGAAAAACTACAATGAGCTTCAAGGTGGAGCAACTGAATTATATAATTTGTAAAGATGTCCCCCCCCCCCCCTTTTTAGTTAACGCACTCGACAGAGCTTATCTTTTAGTGTGTCTGAACTGGTTGTTTTAATACCACTTTAGTGCAATATCATTTTGTTTAACATTTTGCAACTGATATTTTATATGCATTCTAGTTGTTTGTACTTTTTTCTATAATTAAATTTATTTACTGCGCAATAACAAAACAAGAAATAATAATAAAAACACGTCAACTCGACGGGCGAAATTCTGGTTCAACAGTTTGGATGTGCACGTGTTAGGCCTTTCCCCATTAATCCTCAACTCTTGATATTTTCCATACTTTCATCCCTATTTCAAGTTCAGTCAGGTAGGCCCTATATGACATTTATCCCTGTTGCACATTTTTCTCTCATTCATGATTACAAAAAACATTATGCTTGATTGACATGATTTGACAACAAAGCAGTGTTTCTTGTTATCACTTGAGCGCTGAGGAGAGCATGTGATCCTGAACAATTGATAACAGTGGGCCTTACTTCAGAATGCAACAGAAAGATGTACTAATAACACGCGAATACGAGCATGTCAGGTTGTCAGGTGCGGAACAGTGGCAATCAACTGACTTTGAACAACAATCCAACGCATCTTCAACATCAGTGAATACACGTCGACAGAAAGCCCTCCCCTCGTAAAATCAACAGTCAGTATTTTATTTCCCCTCGTAACATCTACAAGGCTATCAGGCGCTATATGTGCTAAAAATGTGGAGAAAATGGACAGGCGACATACTCGTTGCGATGTTTAATTAACATCGAAGAAACCACTAAAATATTAATGTGTACATTTTATAAAACGCACACTGTCAACCAGAGTTGTAATCAAGTCAAACACAAGTCCATCACAAGTCAGATCAAAAGGCAGATCACAAGTCAATCATAAGTCAGCTCACAAGCTACATGGGATGAACAATGACAAAAGAATGCTTTTGTTATATAGTGTGTTTGAATAGCTTGTTACATGGCTTGAGACCAGAATTGTGAAGTTACTTGTGAAGTGACCTGTGATGACTTGTGGTGACTTGTGATGACTTGTGATGACTTGTGATTGACTTGTGATTGACTTGATTACAACTTTGCTGTGACATATATTAGTCAATTTGACTAATTTATCTTAGTCCAGCACGGTGCCTCATACGACTAATTAAAATTAGTCAATTAACTTTAATGACCAACTTTCATTGTCAAAACATGACTAGTTTACATTGGTCTTGTGACTAATGGTGCCTCATACGACTAACCAGTTAGTCAACTGACCTTTTCAGTATTGAAATCAATGACAAATCTGATTTTAGTCAAATGACTAAGAATTGAAACTACACACACAATTTATTTTCCCCAAAATGGTTTATTTTGAATTAATCTAAAGAAACTGATGAATATGTTTACAAACATTTAAAACATTAAAAAAGGCAATAATCGAACATCGTTACAATAAAATAGTCATTACCGATTGTGTAAAATTATTTTATAAGCAAAATTGAACAAGTTTCAACTCTTGTCAATATACCTTTCTTGATTCACATTTTTTGATGCAAAAAATGCTACATAAAATGCTGTTGTTCACAATTCGCCCTGAGATTTACTTCATTGGCCGTAAACAGTATTCGTAATACATCATGGCAACAAAACAAGATAAAATATTGATATTCAAATAGAGCATGAAAATGGTAGAAAGTATATACGCACATACGCTAAAAAGATATACATCTTGAAAACTGCATTTTGCAATTTGGCCCTGCAGTTTTTACATAACATCGATATACCCAGAATGTTATACTGGAAAATGTTTATTATCCAAACTGTAGTGTGGTGTAAATATACCCGATCCATGCTGATTATGAATGTCAGACAACTCGACCGTTTGCCAATTTGACTCGGGAGAACTTGACCGTTGAGACAACTTCGACCAGTGCAACAACTCGACCATTTACCAACTCGTCCGTTGAGACAAGTTAACGTTGACATGGAGAAAACTCGACTGTGCGAGGCATTGTCTCAACAGACGACTTGCCTTTCCATTTGATGCACCGTACAGACAATCGAGTTGTCACACCGGTCGAGTTGTCCCGAGTCGAGTTGGCAAACAGTCGAGTTGTCTGAGCCCTGATGATGTCATGTATCAAGTATGCATACTACAAACACGTTAAGATCACCCAACTTTTATTTGCGAGAAAGTAAACAAGGTCAAGGTCATAACGGTTTATTTCTGGGCGGAGTCTTTGGAGAAGCAATTTATGACAACGTATCTTGCCCAAAGACACAAGCTACACGACGCCACCGGACTCGAACCAATAAGTCAAGCACGCTAGACCACGAGGCGGTCGAGGCCACGTAGGCACTCTACGAGTACTATACAGCCATGGAAGATCGATCAAAACTCAAACATAGCACAGCGATAAAATCGCAATGAAATCACTGAGCGAGAGGCAGATTTAAACTCCAACTCTTTGTTGATATTTTGGTGATTTTGTTTTTGTAAGCAACTACTACCTGGCCGTCCCTTTTCGAATACTTTGCACGGAATACTAAACTAGCTTTGGCTCATTAATGTATTAGCAATGCGTTTCTCGTTCAGAAAGGACAAGTCAAACGGATTGTATAACAGTACTTATGGACGAATTTCACAATACAGCCCCGTCTGCACACTTCGAGGCTGGAAGTGCTATTCAACAGATTCAGCATTGTTCAGCACAGTAAGTTGTTTACTTAGTACGGAGGGCCTCGCTTTTAAACCCGGAAGTGCAAAGATCGGTGGTATTTTTGTCAGTTGGGGATATGTCTGTTGAATCTGAACTTTCGAACAGGGCCCCAACTATACAGTCGAACCCGTCTATCAAAACCTTTAAATTATTAATTTCCCTATACATATGCTCAATTGATCTGTTGCCGCAGTAACGCATCTTCACACCCCAAGGGACGAGTAGCGTAACCCCCACTGATAATAAAACGCCTTGAAGATTTCCGTCCAACCAAGCAGGAACGTTCTCATCCAACCCCGTCGTCTCTCACTGAACTAGGATGCCCGTAAAATTTGGGAGAAAAAAAATAAAAAGCAGAAGAGAAAGAAAGATCCATTACAGCATCCATTAATGATTAATTCTGATCAGATTCCGGCCGTCCTGTGGATGTATGCACGGTTGTTTGGCTTTTAATTAAGCTCTTGTGAATTTCCAATTACATATGGCTCCAGGGGAAACTCCATTGTGTTATAACGCGCGAGGAATTGTCTTTGTATACACACTATAGGCAAAAGGTGATTTTCTTTTAATGCCTGTACATTATGCCCGTGTTTCTGTGAAAAACAGGCACTGCAAAGAAGTGTGATATACAGGGTAACTATAGGGTCGTGCTTAACGAAAACATGAGCGGAGTCATATATTGACATTGTGGTAATGTCCTCGCCTTCCACCGCTGTGACCCGAATCCCAACCGACATGTGGATGGGTTTTCAGTTCCCGAATATCATTCTGAGGTCTCCCCTTAAACTCATTATCTTCTTTCTCGAGCTGTTTCTTCAGGCTTTTGAGGAATCCTTGGATTTACTATAAACGGAAGGAATTACAATAAACAGAAAGAAATAAAACACCAAATTCCCTTCAGCGTAATGTGTTACAAAAATACGAACAAGATATAAATGCTTGTCATCATTGGAAATGGAAAGTGGGTGTTTTCAGGCCTTTGAAAATCCTTCCATTAGTTTATGCAAGAAGGTACAATACAAGAAAATCCTTGTCAAAATGGCTTCCGAACAGAACAAAAATAAATCCTTCAAAATAACTCACCGCAGTTTTAAAGAAATACTGGCTACAAATGGAATCTAAACAAGCTGTTTAACATGAAAATCAACATGGCACCTGTTTGTTTGTTTGTTTTTATTTGACAATCTTCACGGATATTTAAAAGACAAAACAATAAATATCAAAATTCTATTAAATATAAAGAAAAAACAACTGAAAACACATAAGCCGAGGGGTTGTCGAGGATGACACAAAAAAGCTACGAGCAGCTTATTTCCATTGTGGTCCTCTCAACACATACAGATACACATTCAAGTTAAAAATACTACATAATACAAAATCAATTGCACATGAAAATATTACAGACCAAATTCAGTTATATAAGAAAATGAAGTAGTTGTGACCAACTTCACATTAAAAATATCACACCAGCTGGACAAATAGGACAAAACCACAAAACCTATAGGCCTACTCCAAGAAAAAATATAAAGTTTGAAATATAGTACACAAAGCTATGGATACAGCGCTGTTGTGCCTTTGATGACGTCATTGCGTTGGCATAAAAACAAACAAAATGTTGAAATTATCTAGATCTGGGGTGCGTTCCACTCACGCGAACAACGCGAACGTTCGCAAACGTTCGCCAAATTTTGTGTGCACATCCTATGGAAAGTTCGCGTATATAGTTGCCGAATGTTAGCAACGTTCGCGTGAGTGGAACGCAGCTCTGTTGCAAAGTAGGTGGAATTAATAGTAACAGTAAGAACGCTGTTCTGCAAATTATTCCAGCCATGCAATTTCATATTAATTGGTTCCTTTAATAACTTCCACATCCAGACATCTTTTTCCAAGAAATGCTGGTGCGGGTAAATCTGACTATAATTATACGGTGTGCTAGCAGACCTGAATGAAATTTGAAATCTACTCGATGCCACTCCATGCAACATTCATGACATTTTAAAATTAATTACTCTGCCATTACGCGTACATGGATATCTCTGTATTCCATATATAAATAGCAGAAGTTCATAAACTTGAGAAACCCACAGCTTTTGAATAAACTGTCAAGGTAAATTTGCAATTGCTGCAGAGCACGCCCCGTGGATTTTAATCAGGTTTCTCTATAAACTGCACGGCTCAAATGCCACCACTGGAATACAATGTAGCCTATTGCACATGGTTAAGTACATGATAGTTAAAAGGTATTTATTACAAGTTTGCTGTAGAGGTGTGTGGCGGTTTATGTACTAAAATGTCCATGAATGTTTATGCTCAATGAAAAGAGACATTCTTGTGGACGGTTACATCTCTATAGTCCTACGTCCCATTGGTCCTATACGTCTCACTGGTCCGATGAAACATAATATTGTGTAGTTCCACTGGTTCAGGTTGACTGACATGCTGAGGAGAATGTTGTCTGGGTCTATCGTGCCTGACTACAATGTGGTGCACAGATATGGTTAATCTTGGAAGATGATTATGAAGGTGACTTCTTGAACTGATTTTGGCGTGGAAAGGGTGTTTGACAGTATTAATTATTTCAAACATATACCAACTATTATCATGAGAACTACAGGGTGGGGTGTTTATGGTGGCCCTGGATGGACATCGTAAATCGTAAATATTGACGTCAATATTCGCGACAAATTTCACGACTTTCCCCTGCTATGTGTATTTGTTCATTATTTTCACTGCGAATGGGACGTAGGACAAATGGGACGTAGGACCAATGGGACGTAGGACTATAGAGACGTCCCCCTTGTGGACAACTGAATTTACAATTACTACCGGTATGTCTCATTTTAACTATTTACAATGTTCTCATCTGTCAAGTGCAAGTTTGATAACAATAGAAATAGTTAATTCCAATATGTCTTATAAAACATTAAGTCCCCTCTAAAAGACCGAGTGCTGCAATTTGAGCAATAGACAACCCACGAATTAATATTCAACAAGTTTTCAGCATAAACATCAACGTAGACTTGCCACCAAGTGACAGCACCCATCCCGGGTGATTAATATGAAAAAATATGACAACAATCCGACAGTAACTTCTGAGAATACCAAAATAAACAAAGCAAAATTAGAACCCCGCGTACACATAAAACCTGTAATTGATGTCCAGATGTCATTTTCCAGATCTCTCCGGAAGGGCTGAATTTCCTCTTCCTGAATTGAAATTTGACCCCACAAGATAAAACAAAGCAGCAGACTTAATTACCA
Source organism: Hippasteria phrygiana (assembly GCA_037893225.1). Classification (NCBI taxonomy): domain Eukaryota; kingdom Metazoa; phylum Echinodermata; class Asteroidea; order Valvatida; family Goniasteridae; genus Hippasteria; species Hippasteria phrygiana. The sequence continues at coordinate 214,561 of JAZGUH010000997.1, forward strand.
CGATTCATCAAATCATGTTAAGAATTCTACAGGCTGTAAAACTGAGTACTGGCTATCACTTCAGGCATTCCGTCTGCACCGTTCCATCTTTAGTTTTCGGCGAATTTGAGGATGGCAGCTCTGGGACTAACCACGGGCAACCCGGCCGCATAGAGCTCGAGCTTGCGTCCATCCCTTAATTAAGCTACGGTACCTTCCCACTTGGCCCCTTTGTAGGGTGCTTACAACCCAACCCGCAAATTTAATAAAATTCTACAAAACCCCCGAAATGAATGGCAATTACCGACTGGAATATAGATAAAAAAAGAATGCTTCTGCAGGGAGCGACGAAGCTTAATCACGATGGAGGAATTGAGGTTGAGAGATAAAGGACACGATGGGTATCGGTGAGTTTAGCCGGCGGCGCGGAATCTGTGTCCACATCCGTTAGAATGAGTGACTTTCATTCACCGAATACTGAAATGAAACATCCGAATCTTCGTCATCGTAATTCCATTATACGCTGAATTTATCGCTTTAAAAGCAGTTGGGGCGGATCGAGGTTTTTTTGCAGGGGTGGGTTTCTGAATTTTTTTCTCGAACATTTGCCCAAAAAGTTGACTCCAAAAATGTTTCGCCTGCCGACAAAATGTTCCCGGGGGGGGGGGGGGGGGGGGTATACACACACACTTTCTCAACATTGGTGGCACCATTTAACCTCTTTGTTTTGTTCTTACCCGTACACGCAAAATAAGACCTTCACAGGGTTTTGCTTTTCTTTTCTGGTTTGCTACGGTACTTTAGGAAAAAAAACCCAAAAACGATTGTCTCAGAACGTGTCATTACCTATATATTGAACTCAGAAGTTCACGCGGCAGTCTTTAGAGAGGTTTAGCAGCACGTTTTACGTGAACGCGAACGCGAAAATGGTGTTCTTTTGCTGACGTCATCAATTCCTGCGTATTGTAAAGCCTGGTTTCCATATAATCGCAATGAGCGCCGACGACAGCACGCAAGATGGCAAGTCGCAGACGTCCGGGCGCGGGCGCAGAGACGGTTCTGGACGGCATTTGGCTGAAAATATTGAAACAAAATGGCGTCCGAATGCTTAAAAATGTCTCACTGAAATGGCGTTTTTTGGTACTTCACACTTTTCTGAAAGCTGAACTGATATTTCATTTCGATAGATTTCAATTACGGACAGCTATTATATTTACATTTATGCTCATATTTCTTGGTCAAAGGATAAAATGGGTCAAATTTGTGGCACTCAAGCGGTGAGAGACATCGTTGAATGCACGGCATGCCAGTACGTGTATTTGAATGGGCCTACTCTCACGACGCGACGGCAACAGTCGGCAAAGTTGAACTTGGTTGATCTTTGCCGACTGTCGCCGTCCATGTTGGGAAAGTCCCCGATTGAGCGTTTCCATTTATCGGCGTTGCATCGGGGACTCTTCGGCGACGCTGTCGGCGATTATAACGACTATATGGAAACCAGGCTTTACTCACGTACGTGAATTTCACACGGACGTCAAATACGTGAAAATGGTGAGTTACGTGAGTAATTGCAACATTTTTAAAGCATTTGTAGACATTGCAATCAATATTTTTCTTATGAGAATTAAAGCTCATCGAATATACAACACTGAAGATGCATTTTTGGGTCAAACTAAGTTCCGACCCCCGTATAATCATTTTTCTTACATTGGAACATTAGTCATGCTATGTCGTAGACCGCTTCAATTTTATGGGTATAGGGCGCGGCTGATTGGTCCTCCCGTGCGCAAGCGCTGTAATATTTTCCCATCTTTGGAGAATTGGGTGCGTTTTACATTCTCGTTTTGTGTTAGAATCATAGGGAAATTTGTTTACGTTAAATTCACATGGGCTCTGGAAAGTTTGTACATGCAGTGGTTCAGAAGACGGCAGTGCAAGGGTATATCGATCTAAAACGCCTAATTACTATACACGCGGAGGAATTTTTCCGCGTGTATGCAAATGAATATTGCCAAACTCTGGCCCCAATATTCAAAGTCAGAACTATAATGGTTAAGGGACCAGAAACGAATATATGATTCGTAGATGTACGTTAGTCATTCCACAAATTTTGGGGTCCAAAAGTGTGACTTTTTTGGTGTCCCTGTTACACCTGACCTGTGTTGTAATTTCCATCAAATATCATTAACATTTTCTTCACACTATTTTTTTACTTGTTTGGCATATACTTTGCTTTGCACAATCACTCTTGGATATATAGGTCCCCATAAAGCATTAAAGAATGTGTCCGGAATTGAAAAATCGTATAGGCCTACATGTCACTATGTAAAAGGGACACAAAAAAAGTCACACTTTTGGACCCCAAATTTATGGAATGACCCACATGCGCCCCCACGTGATAATGTTTAACGGCCGTTACGAGTTCATGGTCAGCACATCAGAGATATGGACGAATCCGACCTTTTGTGTTATTGGGCCGTACTGGTCCGACACGAGCGGTCATTGTTTAGAATTACCACATCATCAATCCTGCCCATACAAGTTCGATTCGTCTATGTTGGTGTCTGTAGAAATAGGCTACGTGGAATAAAAAAGAGTCGATTTCAATTGGATTCTTTTGTTACTTAACAGAAGCTTTGATCGCCATTCACCGAAACACGCTCCAACATGCCGACATCTAGGAATTAAACTGCCCCATGTGAAGTATTCGAAATTAACAAGGCAACCTTTCAAAATGCTTGGCAAACCGACAGCTTGGACCCCGTACCGCGAATATCCGCGCTCGTTACACGCGCATGTTTGGCCGTTGGGCATTCACGAACACTGGAAGTTCAATGGCAAGGTGTCTTTGGAAATTTTCTCTTCGGAGCAGTCAGCAGTTGCTTAAAGGTCCAGCGAAGTGAAAATCATTTTCAAAGATATTTCGCACAAATATCAACGCTTGCCGAAATGTGCAAAGATAAAGGAATTCCCCTTTTGGGGTTGAAATAGGAATTAGGTATTTCCTCACATCCGAGTACCTCCGTGCTCAATTTCAAGTTGCTGAAAATCCTCACATGATTCACATGTGTTTGATTAACTAATAGTACCAATATTAAACTGAATGAGTTTGAAGCTCATCAACAAAGAAGTTTGTCAAAACTATCTGAACAGATGAAAGTCGGAAAGAAATACGTCAAAGTGCGCCACGTTGGACGATTCCACTATATATGCTGTAGGCTGTAGCTGTACTACGCAAAATCCCTTTAAAGGCCTTCTCTATTTATCAGACAATGCCACGATATGAATCGTACTTCACACTGAAGAAATAACTCAAGAGGAATTTGCAATCAAAATGACTTGGTTCTTTTCATTGACGAATATCCATCTAATCAAATTACATACAAAGTGAGTTTGGGCGTTTGCATCGTCCCGACACGCAATTAATTAAAGAGCTATCACAAAAGGAATGCACTCTTTAAGTTCACTGAACCTCGTTCTTTGGATCATTCCTCAAGCCGTTCAAATGAAGGGGGCGTTGTATAAACGATGCCCTGAAATACAACTTGCAGGAGCAGATCCGATTGTTTGCAGGGGGGGGGGGGGGGTGTTCTGATTTGTTTGCGTATTTTTTTACTCCCAAAATGTTTCGCCTGCAAACAAAATGTTAAAAGCGTTGGTGGTGGTGGTGGTGGTGGTGGTGGTGGTGGTGGTGGAGGTGGTGGTGGTGGTGGTGGTGGTGGGGGGGGGGGGGGGGGGGGGAGGGGGGGGGGCCACACACTTTCTCAACGTTGGTGGCGCCAATTGACCTGTTTGTTTTGTTCTTACCCGGACACGCAAAATATGAGCTTTACAGGGTTTTGCTCTTCTTTTCTGGTTTGCTACGGTACTTTAGACGTATAGGCCCGTACAAGCAACAACAACAATTGCAACAACCCTGGGGGGGGGGGGGGGGGGGGGGGGGGTGGGGGTGGTTTCGATCCCCAACCCTCCCCCCTCTGGATCCGCCCCTGCCTTGTTTAAAAAGAGTTCAACCATTCTTGGACAAAATCTGATACAATAACTGTATAATCATTTGTGACCATATCGTTTTGATTAAGACCTGTATTGTCTCCTCTATTCGGTCATGTGTCATCACGCCCGCGTTTTCTTCCTTGAAATCAGTTTGAAGACTCACAGAAATCCCGATAAAAAGTTCCTTCAATGGTTTTCAAACAAAAATGCACATAGGCCTATACGAACTACAACACAGAAGTCATAAAGCAATAATGAAGTACGGTATTGTATACAGGAATTCGCCGACGCCATTTTTGCAGTGGTGCCGCGCTCGCGTGCAGGCTGCCCGCGTTCTTTAATTTGAGTCGCGTGCGCATTTTGGCAAGTTGTAAACACCATGTTGGTCGAAGCTGCGTCGAGCGCGTACGTCTAACACGCACGCGAGCGCCTCGCCACCGCAGTAAATGCTTCTAATTTTGGTCGCCGGATTAGTCTATAGCTAGGGATCAAGCCCTATTTTAATGCCCCCCCCCCCCCCCTCCGATGCCCGGAGCTGGCGACGGTGCTGACTATGCATGCCATATACACTGTCAGAAAGTTGGGCAAACAGAATACCCAACGTTGGTACAATAGTCAACTTATTCAACCTTTGGGTATTTTTTTCACGTAATTACCAACTGTTGTATAACCACAGCTGTTGTTTAAACCCACTTTAACCAACAATTGGTTTGTGCACATCTGTGGTTATACAACAGTTGGTAAATTACGTGAACAATTACCCAAAGGTTGAACATGTTGAAAATACAAGTGTAATCAATTTAGCAAGACTCAGGCCGGAAAAAAATCAAGGGGTGTTGACCCGCCAACACAAAATAGCCCTTTTCTGGCTTTGACGTCATGTGGTAAAAACATTGGTCCGGAGCCGTGTATAAAACCTCACGGTTAATAGCGTGTGAGCAGGGGCGTGGCAACCAGTGTTTGGTACAGCAGATGACGTCCGATGACAGCCAAAACAGGGGTATATGTCGACGGGACACAGAACAGAACAGAACAGAACAGAACAGAACAGAACAGAACAGGAACCTTATTTCTTATATATTCATCGTTGTTTCGGAACTATTTACAACTTCATTTCCTATTTGGTTTGTGTGCTCCTTTAAAGAGTAGCGTTCTAGCAACGTCATGCCTAATGGGCCACTGTTTAGAGAAAATTGTCCATCCTTAGAGGAATGCATCAAATTAAACAAAGACCGAATAAATTCGACCAGCATTGGCACACACACTTTAGACCATTTGCCCCAATTTCCTTAAAACCTGTTATATTTAGTGGTAACAAAATCCAAGGGTGAATTAGATTATGCTTTCGGTTCTCTCCGAGTCTTAGATATCGCTGTATGCAGCCCAGATCCTCATCAGAATGATATAGCTACAGATATAGCTACTCCGGGCATCGGTTCGATCATCTTACGCTGTCACCCCGGGCAAATTGAAGGCGTGATATTGGCTTGGGCGAAGTATGCTGTACTTCACGGAGAATCTGTAACAAGATTACAGATAGCTATACAGACGCACTAGTGGAGAGGGCTGAGACGGTTTAATGTCGAGGATCATTGAAGGGAAGAAGTGATAAATGTCTTCTCTGAGTGGTCGCTGGATGGAGTCCATACTAATGCGGACGTGTTATAGGTCATTATATGTTTTTTTCCCGCGGGGGGCATAACAGCATGCCGCGTCCAATTATGCATGTATCAGTCACGGAACATCTTCCCTCTTTGGATCTTATCCCGATTGAGAGGGAAAAAGGTTTTGATCCCAAAAATTAGCAAGGAGACGGGCGGGCAGTTTACTGTAATTCTCATTAAGTAATGATCGAAACTCCAGTCTCGATCAAAGGCCAAGGTAATTGGGCTAATGTTTTCTTGTTGAGGCACTACGTTGGCCGGCGAGGACCACGCAAACAAGAAGGCAATATTAAAGTACACTAAAGACACGAAAATAAAGTAGGCCTATAATATTGTGTGCGATTCTTTCCCCGTCGTTCAATACCTGCAAGGTGACAAGGAAGTTTAAAATAAGCACTATAGCTTGAACAAAAGTAAAAATAGTAAGGAAAAAAAGAAAAGAAAAAAACACAAAAAATCAAACAAGGAGTCTAGGCACGAGTCCATGACCATCATGAAAGTACTGTAAAATCTTGAATCAAGTTTGCATTAAAGCCATTGCTTTAGTTGGGGGCTAAAGTCAAGTCCTAATTTGAGCTTCCAAGTTTTTAGGCAGTGGCGTAACTGCAGATGGGGGCACGGGGGCACGTCCCCCAGCCGAGGCCTGCAAGATTGCATGCATAAAATGTTAAGTCTATTGTATTTCTTTCTGAAGTACCCCCCTAGAAAAATTAGTGCACCCTAGATGTCCCCCTCAGCGGCGGCGATTTCTCGTCAAGATTGGGGGGACGGAAGAAAAAGCACACAACCAACAATAACAGTTAAGCGCTTTGTACTCGGTGTCTCTCGTGTATCCTGGGAAATTTGTGAAAATGTTTGTTGATCTTTGTGTATTGTGGTGTATACTGGTGCACGTAAAAGCCGGAGGGAATTATTATTATTATTTTTTTTGGGGGGGGGGGGAGCACTGCCATAGCCGTCCCCCTCCCCCAAAAATATTAGGGGAGGTATCCCCCGTACCCCCGGGATAGCCGCCCGTGGTCCCCCTGCAAGCCGGACGCTGGTTCCGCCGCTGGAGCTTGGACTTCAGACGTCCGAGTTCTTGCTCTCGCTTTACAACTTCACTGCCAAAAATGATATTCCATAGACAGTCCAACCAATGCAGCCACCGCCATATTGCAGGCATGCTGTAATCTCATTGAACCAATGCCGTCTGCTGTCGGTGTTTTGTCATATAGGCCTACAATATTACCAAAGGCAACAACCTAGGTTCATCTTGCGCCTCGATGCCTGGTGCCGATGCACTGCACAAGAGAGGAAGGCGCTTTCCACTGGCGGATCTCTGCCAAACAGATGGAAAACCCCCTGTTTTTTTCTTCGTAATACGCTTAGCAAAACTAACGGGCCGGGGGTTGAAATAACTGCGAGGGACACCACAAAGTTGTGCTGAATCAGGCTAAAGATCTATATTTACCGGATGAATTTTAAAAAATAAATTACAGCATCACATCCAGGGGTGTAGTCGAGTCCATCACAAGTCCCTGCAAGTCCCTGCAAGTCCCTGCAAGTCCCTACAAGTCCCTGCAAGTCCCTGCAAGTCCCTGCAAGTCCCTGCAAGTCCCTGCAACATCACAAGTCCATCACAAGCCTTCCAGTCATAATTCCAATCGCAAGCTATTCAAATGAGCTTTGACAAAAGCATTCCTTTGTCATTGTCCATCCAGTCACTTGTGACCAGCTTTATGAAAGACTTGTGAACAGACTTGCAGGGACTCGACTGCAGCTCTGATCACATCGCTCTTAACCCCTCTTGTTTCCGTTTCGCTTGGCTGCACAACCCGGCACGGTGCCCCGGGTTCTCCTATGTAATGCCCGGTGGCAAGGGGTTTTAAACTGGAGTGGGTTGTGGGGGGGAGGGGGGGGGGGGGGGGGACTAGGACTCTTTCTGACGTTGGTGGCGCCATTTCATTTGGCATTTTTTCTAATATGTTTTATACCATTACAATTTGCTCACTGCAAAAGATTATAACATTATTATTTATGTTTTTTAGGTTTTGGTTTCGGGACGTGGCCCACTTTGCCCTCCACCCTAGATCCATCAGTCACTCTGACTCAACGGGGTTTTAAAAACTTGAATACAATTGATTCACTGACCAATAAGGTTATCCGGTGCCTTTGAAAATGCAACAATCGCTTCTCTCGGCATTCTAACTCTAACCCTTCAGAAATGTCCCTTGGCACGGGATGAAAAATCGAGATATAAAAACCAGACCAGATCGGGACACATTCACAGTGCTTGTATTGTAATAGAGAAATTCACATTGACAGTTCGAAGCATACGCGTCTTTATACAATTCCCTCGCTGATGGGCTTCATTCGCTTTCTTTTTTTCCAATCTGCAGTGTCAATAGCAAGCCCACGATCGGAGGGATATTTCCAGTCTCCAATTAATCACCAAACTCACCTGTATTCAAACAACTCCACTAAGGGAAATATTTGCTGACGACGAACCATCAGTTCCGTCCGTTCCCGGCCTGGCACTCCGTGCTTGCCCCGCACTTGATATTCATGTAGGAGCTCGTATCTTTGGTGGGGTGGGGTGGAGGGGGAGGGGGGGGAGGCATAAAACCTCCGTGTAAATGTTATGTTGTCCAAACATTTGTCCAATACATTATATCTAGCATCTGTACACAGAGATTCCACAGAAATTGTCACGAACTATTAGACAAGAGAACGGAACACGAAATGTAATAAAACAAACGTCTTTATGTCGACAAACTTTGAAGGCTGTCATCTTTTAACAAATACAAACGAAAGTTTTCAAGGGTTAGGTGTATTCCTGGTTTTGAGTAATCTTCGTTCAAACGATTTGCTGTTACACCCAGTATAAATATTTTGAAAAGTGCACTGAAAAATCATGAGGGTTAAATTTACCCAATTGTTGGTGAAAACTGCAACTACCCACAATTTGGGTAAACAAACTCTCATCCGGTTGTGTTCAAATAGATTTACTAAAATTTTGGGTAGTTGCAGTTTTTACCAACAATTGGGTAAATCTAATCCCCATGATTTTTCAGTGTGGGTGGGGTTTGGAGTTAGGGTGTAGGTGGGGTAGGGGTTAGCGCATGCATGTCGAAACACCCCCCCCCCCCCCCCCCCCAATCCCTCCCAAGCCCTATCCCCTGTGGCGTTCCTGGCCTGGTTTGGCCACAAATGAATGAACATCTGGCAAGGTGTTTAGACTCTTTGAACAGTCGGGTTCAAACCTTTTAAGGTAACCTTTGGTTACTTGAACGGATTCTTACGTAATAGCAACAACATACATAATAACAACGTGAAAGAGTCTCTTTTTTGCACGCAGAGCCTCGCTTTTGTTTATATATGGCGAAACCGTGCAAAGGGAGAATAAACTTATCAGGATGGTTAATGTTAAATTTTCAGTACACCAAGAGCGGCTACGAGGTAGAATTTGAATCGTTGAAGACACGTTTAATGTGTGACCTTTTCAAAGACATAACGGTGTACAAAGTGGCATGGCTTTCAGTAAAAATTAATAAAAAATCTTTGCTGAAAATGGAGGAAGACATGTAGAATAGGATCCCCAACTTGGCTCGATATAACATACGTGCACAACCAGGATCAGCATTCCCATAGAAAGTCAATTTTTGAGATTGCGCAAATGCTGAAAGAGCGTTGTCAGTCTCAGGATTTCACAATCATCTTTTTTAGCACTTTTTTATGGGGAGGAAAGATTGAGGCGTCTAATCAGGATCTTTTTAGTTTGTCTAAACCAAATAGTCATGTGCATGATCAACTGATCAAAAGCTGAGGTCATTGTTCATTAATATTTCTTTCTGCAATTTGCAATATTTTCAGGATGTTGTTGTAATGCGAACTTCTCTCACGAATCCACTTATTATTGTCGTTTAACAGTTCAGCCCAATAAGAAATCAGAATAGTTGAATAAAAACACGAACATTTAATAAAATGAGATGCTGCACATCTCAGCTGCTGTTCGATGTCGAGTCGGTGCCCGGAAATCTCGTGAAATCTCACTGGGTTTTGTAGGTCAACTTGCAACGCTGCATTGGCACACTGAGCCTGGAAGCAAAAACACTCACCAGCTGGACAGATAAACACAGATCGGCCGTCGGGTGCGGCCTGACCAAAGCCTAATTTATTTGCTTGTGAACTGAGACCTGTGTCAACCAATCGGGTAAATTGTGAACAAACAGAGGCGGCTAATTGCATCAATTTGGCCCCGGCAAATCCATCAAAATTATGAAAGCATCGACCACCGAAGACAAAAAGGCTATTTATAGAGAGCTGAGAAAACAAAGCAAAAAAAGAAAGCTATCATATTCCGTAGCACATTATGACTGTGGGGCTAGTTGCGCCCTCTATTGTTCACTGGCAGAAACTGAAAGGCAGAAGTTACAAGGCAGTACCAATGCACCTCCCGAATTGAATTAGACCTCAGTGATGATGATTTCTCGCGTTATTTACATGTGCGCTTTTCTACAAAGCTTTAAATCCGTCGTCCGCACCTGACCTTCTTAAAATGCGCACATGTCAACAAACCGTACGGGGGTCTATTAAATTTGTTTCTATTATTATTTACAGGTCAACAAGTATATTAATGAGTATGGCGAGCTTGATTGGTTAAAATTGTGTTAAATTTCATAAGGGAATCATGGACACATGTAAAGACCTAAAACGTGTTACGCCAAATAGAATAATAACTTCCTTGTACGAAGCCGCCTCTTCTTTTTTTTCTTCAAAAAAAATGCAAATGGAAGGTTAGAAATGCCTCCCAGTCGATCAAGTGCAAGTTTGAAATCCATTTCATCAATTTTGGGGATTCCAATGCATCTTTAAAAATATGGGGCAGCCATTTTGGAACATATTCCTGGCATGATCTAAAAATAGAAGTGAAAAAGAAGCCTTTTGCCTTAATCAACTGATTTCACATCTATTCTCAGAAACTGAATAATTCATCAAATGTAAATTAAACCATATCCGAAGAATATGCATCATCAGAATTGAAATTAAATGCACATTAGTAAATGGGAAAAAATAATAAAACAGTCTTTTGAATTCAATTAAAGGATAGCAAATAGTGGCTGGGAAAAGTACAGGAATATTCCTTTTCATACACGTTATATGTTATCTTTCCTTTTGTGCCACAATTTTGACATCATTTTAGCACTGATCTTAGATTTAGCTATAGATACAGCTGCTGATACGACCGTATTTTCCCAAAAATAAATAAATATTTGTTTCAACAAGGATATTCACACTGACCTTAAAGGAACGTGGGACTTTATTAATTTGGGACTTGGTATCAGTGAACAAAATTAATGCTACCAAACTTTGTGGCTTTATAAGACGGGTTGTTAAGAGTAATAATTCCACTGTTCTAGTTAAACTTTACACTTCCCTATGTAGACCTGTCATGGAGTATGCTGCTCCTGTCTGGTGCCCAAGCCTACACACTCACCAATCACTCATTGAAAAGGTTCAGAGGCGTTTCACACGTTCTTGTCTTGGCCTCCCTAAAAGAGCCATACCTAACAATGCCGACATTGACTACCCTTCCAGATGTAAGCAATTAGGAATTCCTCTGTTGATCAACAGACTTAATTTTCTGTCCATTTCTTTTGTTGTTAAATGTTTGTATAATAAGTTTGATGTAAGTATCCACAGTTATGTTTCTATCAATTCTAGGCATTGTGATTTTGTTAAGTTTGTTCACAAGGGGGGTCGCACTAACTGCTTACACAACTCTCTATTTGTTAGGTTTCCAAGATTATGGGATAGTTTACCATCTAATGTTAAGGAACAAGTTGTACTTAATATGTCCAAGTTTCTCAGTAGTTTGCGTAATTATATTCTGTCTCCCGGTAAATCCATCATAATTCATCCTAAATAGGCGTGCACCTGAAACATAGAGTCTTGGTTTGCTTACATGCGTGCTTTTCTATGGCCCTACAGGGTGCCTGGTACACTGAGACTACCATAGACTTGTGCGCATGTAAGCTAAGTGTGACGTCATTATGTTTTAGGTCTATTCTGAACTGTTACAATCTGTTATTTGTGTACATAATGTATTTATTTTAAGGAGATTTAATATCATAAATGTATTTGAAATCCGTCTACATATCTATTTATATATACTTCATCTCCTGCATATACTGTAAGCAAACCTATTTATAACTAAATTTGTATTTTTTTTGTATTACTATAGTATTGCCTTGCATTTTTTTATTTTTCATTTTGCATATATATATGTACATGTATTTAATGTTGGCATGGCTACATTTGGAGAGCCACTCGATTGTGATTTAGTTCACATTTGGCAATCCTTCAGGGGTGTTACCATGTCATGTTTTGTTTTATGTCATTTTTCATCTGTGTACTGTACCTTTTTATGTTTGCCCTGAGAAATAATAAATTAAATGAAATGAAATGAAATGCTATTTTCGTTTCCCGCATTGCCTATAAAGTGAGTGCCTCATTTTATATACACGACACATATCTTACATGCTTGTGTACTCATAATGTTATGCCAATTTGCTTTGTTATCGGAAAACAACACGAACATTTTAAAACGGGAAAAACGTAGACTATATATATTTGTTATTTGTTTAAGTCTAAATAGTATCCGTTATGGGTTCACAATGGCGACACGCATCACGGTAATGTGACGCCGTAACGCTTGATATTCTTTTTTGCTTTAGATGAATGCATGGATTTTTCCCGGGTTTGCGTCGGGTTGATTACAGTTAATTCCGCCCTTTCACACTCGAGTAGCATCTGACATTTATCTCCATATTGCTGAATATTCAAGGCCGCATCATGAGACAAGTAAGAAATGATTAATGGGTCCCTCCATTAATTCGGTAAATGAATAATAATGAGGATGGAAACACAAACAATAAAATGAGCCAGTGGCTTTTGATATGTCATTGACAATAAATGTACAGGGATAAAACCGACCCGACCCGACCCGACCCGACCCACCCCTCCGGGACCAAAGAACCGACGATTTGACAAACGAATGAAAAACGAGAACAAAAACGAGCGTCTGAAAATGGTAGTGAAAAAAGAGCACGCCGTAGGAGAAGAATAAGGAAAGAGAACGGTCAATGGGAGGTGGGGGTTTATGTCATGTACGGTATAGAAAGCAAATTATCCTATGTAATGAGAAATCAAACCCAGTATGTAGGAGTTCTTAAAGCAGCATGTGTGGCAATTACATACTCGGGGTCTGTTTGTTTGTTTCACATAGACCCGGATCTCAATCAGTGATCCAACCGCTGGTTCGCTCCATCCATTAGGCGGAATGTTGTGTGTGAACCAATGATCACCTAAATCGAGATCCCGATCAATGTGAAACAAACAGACCCTCAGTGTTTTCATACTTCACGCGAAAGCGAACGTGATTTTATGACGTGCGAATTCGACACTAAGTTGAACACATTTCAACTGATGCAAATCTTCGCCGCGAATGTTTCACGACGTCAAATTCGCTTCGCGTTCACATTTGCGTGAAGTATTAACCGGCCTCTACTCGGGCGGGGCTTGAACCCACGACATCCTGTTTACTCGTCTCTAGCAAGCATGTTGTCGAAGTGGTCTTGTTAAGACATCCACAATTCACAAGCAGTTGCCTAAATGTTGTGGGGAACGGAAATCCCCATCTTAAAGGCCGGTTTATACTTCACGCGAATGCGAATGCGAAGAGAATTTGACGTCATGAAACATTCGCGGCGAAGATTCGCTTAAGGTGAAATGTGTTCAACTTTTGCGAATTCGCAGCGCGAATGTTTGGCGTTGACGTCATAAATTCGATTCGCATTCGTACAAAAACTGTGGTGTTAAATTAACACCACGTGGTGTTTATATTGAACAAATATATACACCGCGTGGTGTTAATTTAACACCACAGTTTTTGCATTGTATTGGCGTGAAGTATGAACCGGCCGCGCCTTTATCAAATACAGACCTCGATCGATACTGGAGCCTCTGCATGATTGGTCTACGTGCTCGACGTGCTATATCTTGCTCCAACAAGCCATGATCTCTGCCGAAACCCCTGATTGTATTCCTGCCGAAACGTAATACTCCTTCTAAGTGTCCTGTCGTATCACGTCCCGACATGTATGCCAAACAGTCGTTGTAATTGATCGGCAACATTTTCCTGGTTGGGATTTACGACCCGCTTGTCTCCTGCTGTTATGTTGTTCATTACACATCAAGGAAACGGAAGAAAATGAGCAGACGAAGAAAAAGAATATTGCGGATTCAACACAGGGAACAAACAGTAGCAACGACACACGGACAAATCAACATTCAAAAGAACAAACAAAGGGGAAAAGAAATCGGAAATAGAAACCACAAAGAGAGAAAACAAGTTACGAATCCCGCAAGAAGAATGTAAAATAGAAACAGAAACAACAACAACAACAACAACAACAACAACAACAACAACAACAACAACAACAACAACAACAACAACAACAACAACAACAACAACAACAACAACAACAACAACAACAACAACAACAACAACAACAACAACAACAACAACAACAACAACTCTGACGCAAGGGCGTGGCCAGGATTTTTTTCTAGAGGGAGAAAATCAATCACCAGAAAGCAACAAAGGGAGAAATCACCGGCCGTGGAAAAATCGAAGGGGGGGGGGGTGTTGGACATCACTTGACACTTAATTGTTCAAGACCGCGATACTATAGGCCTATTGAATAATAGCCGAATTTTAGGTCCCTTTCAGCAGGTTTCGAGTGTTTTAAATATACATTCATTTGAGTACATTGACTTCGCACCTCGTCTTCTTTTTTATTTATTTAATTATTTATTATATATTTATCTAGTGCACCCTTGCCCCCACCCTCGCGATGCCCATGCATGTAATGGACAACATAATAATAAGTATCAACAGCAGCACAAGCAGCTGCAAGAGTTATGCCACAGCACCGGCTGCAACGGAGATAGCAAGAGCAACACAACATCAACAAGTACAAATTTAGCAGCATGAAAAAGCGATAGCAGCAGCAGCAGCAGCGGCGGCGGCGGCAGCAGCAGCAGCAGCAACAGCAGCAGTAGTTTTATAGCTACATGGAAGCTCATTATGTTTCTATTAAATAATTAGATTGCCTCGTGAAAATGCATACAATCCACACAATACGACGTACGTTCCTGCATATTGCATGCACTTTGCCTGATAAGATTTATTGGAATTTGTTGAAAACGCTACTATTTATGGCTTAGATTAAATTCTGTTACCATTTTTGTTTCATAAACCTAAGCTTTTATTTCGTAAGAATAATCAGCCTCAGATAAACTTCAATAATACTCATTCTGTACAATTCATATACTAGCAAATCTACAAATAAAAACCAAAATATATATATAGAAGTTTCATATAGGTTTCGGTTTACATTTTTGCTTTAGGAGATATGCCCAACAAGAGCACGGTATAGCTATTTTAGGGTCAAAAGTAAAACACTTATCTGAAATAAATTATACATGTAATCTAGCCCCAATTCAGACAAGCATGCAAAAACATGACTAAACTGTCCACTCCTCTTCCGTATATAGGTAGCGTTAATTCTTGGTCCCAAATACATGGGGATCTATGGAAACGTGTGTAGCAACACGCGTGCGTACTCCATTCGTCTACACTGCACTTCCCGGTTCAAATGACGTCACACGTACAAAAAGAATAGGACCACGCGTGAAGCAGCAGGAGGGTATACTCCATTCATTTGCTCTGCACTTCCGGTCTAAACGGCATACTTTACGGAGAGGGCAGCGACTGATGAAGACAGCAGTTTAAAGAATGAAAGTGTAATTAGAGCCCATTCTTGTATGCAACCATTTAAACGTGCATCAAAGCTGTCAGACCTTAAGTAGGCCTAAGTGTCAAACCATTTTCGGAATCAGAAGGTTGCCTTAGGCAAACATAAATTTCATGAGGCCGACTAAAACTGACTATAAAATTCAACTGCTGTGTCTTCAAGATGGAAACAGGCCGAGCGTACATAATAAATGTTTTTGATTGACTGCACATCGCGTGCGTGTTAATCGCAAACTCAGCCCTGCTTTTAAGTAAAAAAAACAAAGTATGTTTGTTTCCTACTAATATCGTGCACTATAAGGACCTAAGTGTACACTGGGGCTAAATAGTACGCACACTAACGAGATTTGCTTACTAAAACAGGTTACCAGCCAAAGTCTCGTGCTGCGTGTACTGCTTGTGACTGATTACCAGCTGTATTTTGGCCGGGTATATTTGCTTTAGCAATATTTGTCTAAGGCCTAAAATTGTGTTGCCCTCGGACAGGTCAAATTGGAAAATATATGGTCGGTCGGTGTGAAAAAGTGTTCTTTTTCGGCTTCGCCACCGACTTCTTGAACCACCGAGAAGCAAACCAAATGGAAGTATTCTAACCTTTGGCTTCATATCAACCGATTGAATGAGATACGACGAAGTTTTTCCGATTCGATTTGACTCTTACGCTACAATATATTGATAATTTTTCCTTAAAGTTGAACAAATTACCACGCACAAGTCGGTGTCGTTGGCACCGTTGCATCTTAGAAGAAAGTTGCAAGCATTCGCAAAATAGACAATTCGTCAGCTCTTGCACTATATATATTTTGTGTAAATACGACAATTTTGGCAAAGGGATGCAATTGCATAATTGATCTTATGAATATAGCTATCGTTATTGTTGTTGTTATTGCTGTTGCCTTTGTTACTGGTGTAGTTGCTGTTGTAAGAACTCAAACAGCAAGACTCTGGAATAACATTAGCTCAACCACACATGATAGGGTTTGCCACTGGAGTACTATCAGCTCAAGATATAGGTCAACGGACTCAAAACAACCAGTAGCCAGTTTTACCTAGTGGAAGATTTACTTCAAATATAGAGGTGGCGAGTGGAGGTGGGGAGAGATGTCAGATGATGATAGCATATTCTATCGTATGCCAAGGAGATCTCGAGAGAACGAAGACAGTCCATTTGGAGGGACTAGTTGTTGTTTTGTCAATCCTCTCATTTGGGTCTCAGGGAGGACACTGCATTGTAGACTGTGCAGCCGTTGCTTCAAAGACAGACTACGTGATTGATAGCTCAGTCTGTCCAGCTCCAATGTTATTGGCCATACACCTACCACACATCAAGACCCTAAACCCTTTTCTGAATTGCTTGTACTTGAATCCATAAATAATCGGGTTGACGACGGAGTTCGAAAACGCCATCATTCGAAAGATGGGGTAGACGATGTGGTCCGTGGGCACAAGCACCACGGTGAAGTTCTCGAACAGGTAGACGACCTGGTTGGGAGTCCACAGTACCAGGAAGGCCATGACCACGGTGAACAGGACTTGGACGACCTTCTTGCGGGCCCGGAGGAGAGCGTAGGCCGGGTCCTCCGTCTGCTGGTTCAGCAGAATCCGTGCGGACTTCTTCAGGTTCCGCATGATCTTGTAGTACGCCCATATCATCACGCAGATGGGACAGAAGTATGAGCTGAGGAACACGAAGAGCCCCACCGCGATCTGGCTGGCCATGTTGGGGAAGCCGTAGGCGCACATCTTTTTGGTAGAGTCGTAGGAGTTGATGAATAGGACGAAGAACTCTTGCAGGAAGGCGCCGATCCAAGTCAACGCAACCAGTAGGACTACCCTCTTCGTGGTGAAGTAACGGGAGTAGTGGAGCGGGTAGACTATGGCGTAGAATCGTTCTAGTGTCACCACGATCAGGTTGAAGACGGACGCTGTCACACTCACCCAGAAGAAGTGCAAGTTGCCGTACAGACGGCAGTAGAACTCCCCTGCAACGACACTGGAGGGTGCTTGGACGATGGATGTATCTACTAAGAATACGTTGAAGATCAGACATAGGGAGGCCGAGAGGTCCGCCACGGCTAGGTTCAGGATCAGATAGTTGGTCATGTTGTGTAGGAATTTGGCGCGCAATATGATCAGGCAGACGAACACGTTGCCCACCGTTCCAACAATACCCAAGGTAACTTCGATGGCGTACACCCATTCGTTGCCGGACGAGGACGGTTGTTCCGTCGCCATCGTTACCTCTGAAGAGTTATTGTCTTCCATTGTTGATTCCTGACTTATTTGTTTGTTTTAATAACAAAAACCCCTTCGCGAATTGGCAACTAAGCAAATGTTCTCAATAACAAATCCATGCCAGTGCCATTCACTTCAGACGAGAGCTCAGTACGTCAAAGAAAATTGACGTTGCAACATGATTTCTTCCGCTATAATAAGGACATTTACGTTCGCGATAAACGACAACAACGTTACCGCTGTATCTTGTGAGTCGAAATTGGATGCAAAATGGCTAAATGAACTGCTCCCCCCCGCATTAGGAGTAAAACATCAATTCACAATGTGCCAAACAAACTGCTCGATGTTTATAAACTTCCCTCGAATTTCAAGAAACCACATTGGCGTTCATCTCACGAACTCCGTGGGGCATCAATCAGTTTTCCTCAGGCCGAGGCCCCTTCGACTGAGCGATCAAGGGTTACGTGTCGTCGTTAGTTCCGCGGTGGTCAGCACCGGTGGGTATGAGTACGTAGTTGGAAGCTAAGTTCCGGTCCGTCAAGAACACTTCCGTTTCAGAGAGAGGGCTGCCCCCTCAGCAGACAAAAATCTCAGATGGATGCGGAGAAAGTCACGCAGCGGACATTCTGTTACAAAGAGAAGGAAAAACACGCCATTAGGCCCTCTGGGTAACACAATATGAGAACACACAAACATGAATACGTAATTTGTTTTCTTAAATTGGCAAGTTTTTTTTAAAGTGTGTTATTTTAGGTATACCTTGACAAGCTTACACTCTTGTTCGGATCCATGTGCAAGAAGTCACTAAACTCTTGCAACTTCCGTATACTTTAGATTATGCAAATGAGAAAATGTAATCAGCTCAAATGCCGCGAGTGCCAGTAGACTTTTTTTCCTTTTAACAGCGTATTATAGGCTACACATTAATGCACATTTAAATACTGTATAATCTCTCTTTGTTTTGCTTCGCTCTCCAAAATTGATCTATAAAAAGCGCTTCCCGGTGACATTAAACCAACCTGTCAATCTACCTCCAAATTAATGAAAGACAATTTGGCACCGAGGTGAAATTGGTGGAGAGAAAATCTTCCCTCGAGAATGATCGCCAGTCGCTTGACTTCACCGAAGGTTCCGCCATCCCTGCCCTTCGGTCTCGATGTCGTCGCCGAAATCTGTTCCGCCTTTCATTCAGTGCGGGGATATGATTCGATTTATTAAAGTGGTACGCTAACATTTTGCGCACGTCACGACCAAAACACCTTTGTGACAGTTGCACCGGCGCTAGACGAGCCGGCAAACACAATCGAGATCACTTCAAAGCCATTTACTGATCGAAAAGGGAAAACCCGGCCACACAACCCGATTGACACATCAAACACTGATATAGCTAATTTCAAAGGGTATGGGATCCGTCAGTAGATAGGGGTTGCCTGGTAAATGCACTGCAGACACTGTGGTGGCAAATTTTAAACACCACATTTATTTCAGTCTTTTGGGTGTCGAGATTGGTGTTAAAACGACACCAGTTACTAGATTTACAGCTGCACGGATAATCATCCAATTAGAAGGGTTTTAGAGTCTGTACAATCTAAGTAAAATACCGAAATTGATGGTATTGTATTATTCCAAATTCAGGTTTTGAGTAATACAAATTCCCTTGCCCAAAACAAACTTTTCGGTGTTCCAATTTAAATTAAAATCAAAATGTTTTCTAAACGTAAAGGAAAGCTCAACTGACACAGGGGAATACCATTAAAGTTGTGGCTTGGTTTTAATTTTAATTCCGGTGTCATATGAATATCCGACTCCCATGAAATTTTGGATTCTCTTCCCTATTATTGGTTAAATCCTCTCACGTGACCGGTCAATGTCCTAATTATCTTCACTTAGGCATGCGCAGTAGAACCACTAAGTCGGCTTTTCAGGGAGACGGATATTCAGGCGACACCGGAACTGAAAGTCTAAACTTAATTTCGCAAAGCTGAAAACATATATATTTATGTGTGTATAGGCCTAAATATTAAAAAGTTATGCAGGACCCTAATGGAAACCAGTTTTAAACTGTTTGGGCACATCCTGGGTAAAGAAATGTAATAAATAAATAAACCGGTGTTAATAAATATGGAAATCCTTACTCAAAATAGACACCAAGGAGAAGTTAAATTCCAGTGTACCTTCAGTTTTTGCAGTGTAGCGTATAAGCAGACCCTGAATTAACCTATGGCCCTAGCGCCAGGCAAGCAGGGTCGACCTGGATCGGGTGCTTTAATTATCGAATTACCGAAGCCAATTTTTACTGATCAGCTGGTTTATGATGAAGTCGTAATGGTTCCGTTCCTATGTACAGTGTGTATTTCCCGGCGCGTGTCGCGGTCAGAAAGTACACTTATTTACCGTCCAAGTTGACGCACTGCATTACCGCAATCGCTTAGTTGCTAGGGAAGGTCTGATAAACGAGCGACAAATGATTTTGCTTCTTCCCCGAGCGACATGATGCAACCATGGCACGAATAATCTAACAAAAAGGAATCCGTGATAAATGATTACACTTAGCCCAACTCTGAAGCAAATTTGGCTGACTAGAAAATGTTGTTTTGATGAATTTTTCTGGCTCGTTATCTGGAGTCCTACATCGTAGCCATGTTGACGCGTCTGGCCAGTCGTGGTTTGGAACAGGAGAGTTTTCTTCATGGACAAAAAACCAGAACCGGACTATTGCTGGGATGTGTAGGAATGTTTCGCCGCCGGATGATTGTCGTCCATGCCTTGAGGTGAATACATCTGGAGCCTTGCTCGGTATGGACAGAATTCTGTCGTCTGTAAATGTGGCCGCCCGTTGGCATTATTTGAATAGCGAGAGATGTATTTGATGCCACTGCCTTGTCAGTGATAGAGGCTATGAACATCCATCTCTTAAAAGTTAAAGCCAGGATGGAGAATTTGGTTGGGTGCTCACGTGCAGTTATGTGCTGAAGACGAGTGGTTACTTAAACCCCAAATTCTGCTGAAACCCCGCCATTTTACGTTGAGAAAACTTTACTGATGCGTGACGGGACAAACAAGTTTAAAATCTTGTTTGGGAGCAAGGAAATGAACATCAACATTGGAGGGATATTGGCGATAAATTTGTTTTTAAAACTTGGACACTCCCCGTGCCATTTTAGCCAAGTTGTAATCAAGTCAGTTCGCAAGCTACAGGGGATGAACAATGACAGAGGAATGCTTTTGTCACAGTTCATCTGAATGGCTTGTGACTTGGCTTGAGACCAGACTAGCGACGTGACTTGTGATTGACCTGTAATTGACTTGTGACGACTTGTGACGACAACTCTGTATCCGAGTTCTTCTTTGTTCCCCAACCCATCCAAAACAAAACGCAAAACCGTGTTTGGTGGTCTATTTTTTGTTTACATGAGTAATGTGTTTTTCTCAGTTGGACAGCTTGGATGTATTTGTTTTCCAGCATTCCATCAATATTGTAAGCATACTTTGCTCTTTATCAATATAGGCCTACTTATCACCCTTTTAAAATGTTATTCTTAATTTAGAGAGTCAACAAAAAGGGTAAACATGTGGAGGGCGTTTCAAACATGCAGACTTTACGAGAGGCGGCAACAAATTTCCCAGATGGCCGTTGCCATGGTGAGGGCAATCAGGTTCTCATCCGTCACGTCTGCACATCCAATGAAAGAAGAAATACATGTATTCGGGAACGGTTTTGCAACGTTTGCGTGAGTGACACGCAGCCCGGATGTGTGTTGTTTCCGTACAAAGCGCATGCGTGTTGTTGCCACCAGCGGCGGCGATTTCTCGTCAAGGTTGGGGGGACGGAGGAAAAAGCACACGCCCAACAATAATTGTACTCGGTGTCTCTTGTGGATCCTGGGACATTTTTGAAAATGTGTGCTGATCTTTGTGTATTCTGGTGCATACTGGTACATGTAAAAGCCAATGACCCATAAAATGTATATGACAAGAGTGAAATTATTAGGGGACCCTGTCATAGCCGTCCCCTCCCATCCCGATAGAACATTGGGGGGGGGGGGTGTCCCGCTTCCCCCAGGGATCGCCGCCCATGGTTGCCGCCAATAACTTTTATCATAACAGACCTACACGATTCTAACGTATCATGTGACCAACTGATTACATCATCGGTTCCGAATATATATATATATATATGAAATAAATTCAGGATATGAGTTAAATCAACTTTGGCATATTTATTTCTGGACAGACTGTTTCGTGCCGTGTGGCACTCATCAGCAGAATGACTTAGAATATCATGTAGCATTTTCGTACGTATCAAATTATGCGCGCGTTGCGCGTTGCGCGTTTCACAACGAACGAAGCGTGTCAAATGGTACGTCATTGCACTTAGTGCGCACGCTATGTCACTGAACTTAGTACGCACCTGTCCCGGTGTCTACACTTAGAGATGATTTCGCTTCTCTTATTTAGTGTACCTAGGTTAGGTTTGCATATGATTATGTATTTCTCCGCTATACACAAATTGCATCTCTTATTTACATTAGAGTATGGTAGCGCTCTTTGGATGATGTCCCATTTGATTTCAAAGTCCTTTTCTTCGTCCTTCAGGGTCCATACGTATTTACTTAGTTCGGTTTGTGCTCTCTTGTTCTCGCACCTGAACGACTGTTTGTGGTTCGCAAGTCTCGCCTTGAATGTTGTGGAGGTTAGCCCGACGTACGACTCTTTTTTGCCTTCACTCATGACGGTGGCCCGGTAGATGATGTTCTTGCTTAGGCACTCTCCGTTTAGTGGGCATTCTTTATTGCGGGGGCAGTTGCACGTCTTTGCTTCGGTGTCCTCCTCTTGTTCTATTTTCCGCTTATTGATCGACTGGATTGTTGCTTTGACGTTTGGCATACAGCTGTACGACAATTTAACCGTATTCCGGTTCAGTATCTTGTGGAGTTTATGTTCTTTGGGGAAGCATTTATCGATGATTTGGAGGAATTCTTTCCAATGTTGGATCGTACATTTTGGTTGTATGGAGGGTTGTACCATGTGACTTCTCGTTTTCTGGTCTTCTTTCTTTTCTTTTCACTCGGTTTGTATGATAACTGGTATTTGTAGCCGCTTTTCTGTAGAGCCTCTTGGTATGTTGGGGCAGCTTCCTCGAATGCATCCTTGGATGAAGAGATATTCGACAGGCGTTTGTTGATTCCCTCTGGTATCTGCTTGGTTACGGCGGGTGGATGGTTTGACTTGGCATGTACATAGACGGGCGTGTTTCCTGGCTTCATGTACGGCTTGTATCCTCCCGTTCGCAGGTCTAGTGTGACGTCCAAGAAGTTTATGGTTGTCTTGTTGGCTTCTACCGTTATCTTCAAGTCATTTTCTCGGAATACCTGGCATATTTCCTTCTTGATTTTTTCTATTTTCTGTGGTTTCCAAGAGGCTCTACAGAAAAGCGGCTACAAATACCAGTTATCATACAAACCGAGTGAAAAGAAAAGAAAGAAGACCAGAAAACGAGAAGTCACATGGTACAACCCTCCATACAACCAAAATGTACGATCAACATTGGAAAGAAATTCCTCCAAATCATCGATAAATGCTTCCCCAAAGAAAATAAACTCCACAAGATACTGAACCGGAATACGGTTAAATTGTCGTACAGCTGTATGCCAAACGTCAAAGCAACAATCCAGTCGATCAATAAGCGGAAAATAGAACAAGAGGAGGACACCGAAGCAAAGACGTGCAACTGCCCCCGCAATAAAGAATGCCCACTAAACGGAGAGTGCCTAAGCAAGAACATCATCTACCGGGCCACCGTCATGAGTGAAGGCAAAAAAGAGTCGTACGTCGGGCTAACCTCCACAACATTCAAGGCGAGACTTGCGAACCACAAACAGTCGTTCAGGTGCGAGAACAAGAGAGCACAAACCGAACTAAGTAAATACGTATGGACCCTGAAGGACGAAGAAAAGGACTTTGAAATCAAATGGGACATCATCCAAAGAGCGCTACCATACTCTAATGTAAATAAGAGATGCAATTTGTGTATAGCGGAGAAATACATAATCATATGCAAACCTAACCTAGGTACACTAAATAAGAGAAGCGAAATCATCTCTAAGTGTAGACACCGGGACAGGTGCGTACTAAGTTCAGTGACATAGCGTGCGCACTAAGTGCAATGACGTACCATTTGACACGCTTCGTTCGTTGTGAAACGCGCAACGCGCAACGCGCGCATAATTTGATACGTACGAAAATGCTACATGATATTCTAAGTCATTCTGCTGATGAGTGCCACACGGCACGAAACAGTCTGTCCAGAAATAAATATGCCAAAGTTGATTTAACTCATATCCTGAATTTATTTCATAAATATAGCTCTACAGAGATGTATCGAGCACTTTGGATTGTGATAAATGCCAATTTCATTGGATATATATATATATATATATATATATATATATAATTCCTCTGAAGAAGGTGCATTGCACCGAAAGCTCGGGTAAAACTATCCGGTGAGCACTGTTTCACCTTTACCATATATATTTTCAATGCTCTACAGTGCTACGCAGCATCCCCACATTTTAAGTTGAAAAGTTAAGTTATATATATATATAAACAATTTCCGAACTCGCTTTCGTTAACATTCGGATGTTAATGTTGTTGTTCGCGATGCCTGTCATATGTTTTGTCGATCGAAGCTCGCCTTGAAAATCAACGCCATCGTCTTACAGTGTTTTGCTGACCGTATTTGGCAAGTAATGCTTTTGATATGTCGCCAATCATGACGTCACTCGGACTGGCATTTTATGTCATGACTTATGCTGATCTATACCGTGGTGGTTACCTGACACACTATTCATCAACAGTCGTCGGGGAATCGTAAGATCAAGGAATCGGACTTACATCATGGCCAACGCAATGGCTATGCGAGAGGGTGAACTTTTGTGAGGTCGGGTAAGGAGTGACGTAAACTTTCGACAGACAAGGTGGACATTGAGGTGAAAAAGGCACTTCTACAGCGCATTTTTCTACCAATGTCGTTTTCTACTAATGTCGTTTTCTACTATGTGTTTGTGCAAGATTGGTTTGGGTCGATAGTGATTGCATTATAGTTGCCTATCATTTTATGATCGGAGCCTCTCCAAACGCACTTTCGTACATGTCATGAGTGCACTGTGCGTTATTTTATATTTTCTAAATTTGATTAATCCGACTGTAGCTTCAGGAAAATCGACAATAACATGTCGCCATCGCATCACGTACATTCGATATAGCAAAGATCACAAACATTTCATATCACGGAACGGTCCCATGACGAGAAGTATTACAAACAAGGAGCATAACGGGCAAGAGCTGGGAAGACAAGCCTTATAATCGCATTATTCCACGTCCCGCTGTTGCAGACAACTCTTGACCTATAGGGTTTCTTGACACGTACAGTTAAACACATCTTGTAAGCCTCGGCCGTCCATTATATATAATGGACGGCCGAGGCACGTCTGATTTCAAGCGCGCCATATCATATTTCCGATAACGAAAACAAATGGCTCTATATTTGAGTCAAGCATTTCACGGAACCGTCGTGCAGGCAATCGGGCCACTTTTCAACATTAAGCTAATGACTTTGCCTTGAATACATCATGTCGTACATACATTTGAGGAAATGTACAGGTGTTACCACATCGTTTGTAATTTTCCATGTGGGTAAAAACAGTCAAAAACAATGACGAGAAACCTAGCTATACAATCACATGTAAACCTAACGCCTCGATATCCGCGAACAGTTTTTGAGATCACCGTAGACATTGCCATAGACGCGTGCACAATTTTTTCAACTTTCATGAAGCCAAACCCAACTTTTCGCCGACCATCACTGGAAATTGATACAAAAACCCACTTTTATTGAAAATGACAGCACACCAGGTGCCATTTTACAGGATGTTTGAGACTATTATTAACTTAAAGTCAAGTAAGGTATTTCAAAATAATCTGTAGTTTTGTTTTTGATGTTGGCAAATGTGGTATACTACCTTTAAATAACTTATGATATCCTATTTATAGAGAGAAAAGCCCTGTTTGTTTACTTCACGCCGACGACAAAACAGCTCGTGCGCCTGAAACATTGCCAAATAATACTTCTTCAATCAAGAAGAAAACGGTTAATTATCTTTATGATTGCCGCTGCCACGAAGTGATGCCTGTCTTCGATGGACCATCAAGAACCGACACATTGCAAGGGGGAACGCAAGGCCGATAGAGTAACACATTCTAATCGAAAATGTGAACGAAGCTGCATATAGACAGCGCTATAGCCTGGACTGATTGATAGCAAACATTCCGGTCTCCGAGTGGGCGTGAAACACTGTCCAACTTCACGGTCATCATACTGCCCCGAATTGAACCACATCCTTCACTAGCGTTACCTGTCAAGGCAATCCCAAACGGGCCTGTTTTTATGACCTCTTGTCGAGTAGAATGTTACACTTGTGACAATTAGTCAGTTTTGCCAGTCAGTATTGCATATACGAGTTAAAGGAGAGTCCATCCTCGTACCTATTAAACCAAGAACCAGCGGTACGGCGCACTGTGACGTCAGAAAAGTGGGGACGAGGCTGACCTACAAGCACGCCCTCTATTAACGAAGGAGGTCACGATCTAAGATAAATGAGAGGATGTAATCTCGCGAGTGCAAGATGCGCTCTACTGTACATTTCTTTCAAATAACTAATTGTATGAGGTATTCGGCACTTGTGCACTGTGATATACCAATACATTAAAGAGCAACTAAAACGCCGATTACAATTTTGACTTTTTGGACTTTTCCCGACAGTTTAAATACTCTTTTAACTGATAGAGATTAGTTTGCAGACGAGAGGGATTTTGAACCATTTATCCTGTTTCGTGAAAGCTCATTATTTATGTAAATGTATGTACGTGACCCCGTGACGTACACGTGTAGAGTCGGTTGATGCTACAGCCAAACACTAGTGCATGTACGTACGTGGAGTTGATGCTGCTAGAAGAGTTTTTGTCGACATAAGTCCTCCGTTTTCCCGTGTATTTTGTCTAATTTTGATAGTTTTTCAGTATGAGCATGGTTCTGAGATAATCATTATGCCTCGATCGTGTGTAGTTGGGGGTTGCACGAGGAACAGCGACAAAAACCCTGACCTAACCTTCCTGCGATTCCTAGTGCTGAATGGAGTTCAAAGGCGACAGTGGGTCCGCTTTCTAGACAATACAATATCTGATTTTCGGCTGTCGAAATGGTCGAAAATAATATGTGCAGAACATTTCGCCAAAGACTGTATTGATGATAGCGTTAGTATGAAAACTCAGCTGGGGTTGAAGGCACAATTCCGTTTGAAGGCTGGAGCCATTCCAACTCTAAAGGCACCGAGCATTCCAATCCTGTCCCGGACTCACGCGCCCCAGACCACAACGACGTTCCCTGCGGTTGCCGGCTCGAGCAGACAGAGCCCCGGCCGTCTCCCTTTCCACGCTCGCTTGACTCAACATGCATTGCACACGTACGGTACCGCAAAATAGGCTGCATGCGATTGAGTATGGTACCTTATAACAGAAATTGTGTGTATAGTTCTGAGAAGGTGCGGGTCCTTATGAGGGTTGCATAAGCAAAGTCGCCAGACTAGAATATAGCATCAGCTCACACAAAACTCGCCGCGCAGGTCCCAATAAAAGCCGTCTGCAAACAAAGGAAAGTATGACTTATAACTAACTTTTCAGCAAGAACAAGCCTACAACCCCAATTCAAAATGTGTCTCACAAAGATGTCAACACTTTAAAATATGTTTACCGTGGTGTTATACGTGAATCATCATGCAAAAAGCACAGCAAGTAATACTAGCCTTAGACAAAAAAATACGTACAGACTCTACGTAAAACATTGTCGTATAATACAGTGACGTCATATGTTTCATCACTCGCGGGATACGGCACGCAGTTGATCTCGGCCTTTTCTGAATCGAATCAAAGTGGCTCAGAAGGAAAAGGCTCAAAAACATTTTTTTGAGTTTTTTCAGACTAATGAAACTTGTTTATATTAGTTTTGGGGAGGCATAAACTATCAGATAAGTCAAAAAAGTCAAAATTGTAATCGGCGTTTTAGCTGCTCTTTAATGTACGCCACACTCATAAAACAACAAGAATGGTAACATTTACATAGTCAGTGTTCCTAGGCCCTAGCCATGAGTCGAATAATGTTCAGGGGGGCGTAAATTATAGATAATTAAAATCTACAATGAACGCGTCTGTTCCGCACTGATTAGCTGAATCTGTCCGATTTGTATATACCACGGCCAATGTTTATGGAAGTGCCAAACGACGTAGCAGAAATGTTGTGCTATAGCATATAATACGGTCAAGTTGTCCTCGTATACGGAGACTTATGTTGCATGTCACGTTGCTTCTAAAGTTAGCGAGCTCTTTGCTATATTTACTACTCTCGGTCTCTGTGGAATCAACGACAGTTTTGTTAGCAGAAAATTTTGTGCTTAGCCATCACAGGAAATTGGACCGTGGCCTATACTGTAGCTGCGGACAGATCTTCTGTTGGTGAGCGTAAGAAAGTTGTACAGGACGACATTTTCAGCTCAAAAATGCTATGTCTTGCTTTGGGGTTTATCACCCTGAAACAAAACAAAGGTTCAAATTGAATTGCTAATTTATTAGCATTAGATAAGTGAGCAGATGGAATTTTGCGTCGGGGAGAATGCAAATTAGATGAGACATTTTTGCACTTTTCCCCGACGAAGTGTATGAAGCACTGTATGCTCAGTGCTTTCCGAGAGCCTGTGGAAAAAAATAGATGATTTATGAGTTTACCAATGAGAAATTCCATAAAAATCAGCGGAAGAAGCCGGACGGACAGATTTAATCAGTTTCATATTTGAAATGACGCTCCTAATTCCTGCAGTATGAACGTCAATCTTCATGCGTAGCACATAATACTTTAAGACGACCAAATACAGCGCACGGTGTAGTAAGTGCTTTTCCGGTAGAATACAGTTTTCTTCTATAATAGTTCTTCGGGGAAGATCCATTAAATTGAAATTTTCAGTCAGGACACGGACACCGCAGCTTGAATTTAACAACTGGCGAGTATACGTGCCCACGAACACATGTGAAGTGTATTCACCTTGCCGATTAGAAGTGTACACCTTTCCGATTAATAGATACAAGGGATACGTTCGTTGTTATCAAGAAAAAAAGGAATGCATTATTTTGGCGTTAAGTCCAGTAAGAATTGACGAGGATCCTGACATTTTGGTTAACAGGCAAATTTGAGTGGCAATGTATTTATTGGGACTCTAGCTACCTCCCATAAAAATTCAACCAAAATCAACCTTGGGGAAATATGTTAATTAATTGAAAAACAAAAGGGATGCACAATTTATATTGAAAGGCATGTATTTCCGACACCTAGCTTAAATCATACCCTTTGAAAGATTGGGAAACGGTCCACGCAAATGTTTAACTTAAATTAGTACAAAATGGCAAATGCGAAAACTTAAATTATCATGAGAAGGGAGTATTTTAAGGACGGCGTCGTCGTCATCGTCATTGCATAATTATTGTCATCATTATCAAAGTACCAAACGGCTTCTGCCCTTAAAACTCTTCAAGATTTTTGGGCAGAGATGACCCTAACAGATATTGACAAATCTATTTCAATTACTGTTTTAGAGTGGTGTAATGGGTGCGGTGGCATTGTGTCACACCCCCATTGAGGCCTTCCCCCTCCAACACTTGTGCTCCCACATCCTACCCCCATCCCATTAGAACTTTGGGAGAGAAAGAAATGCACGGTAGCAAAAACTCGGGGTAAAACTTTATGGAATTAGCTGTACTGAGGTGAGGGTAATT
The DNA here is from genome assembly GCA_037893225.1 of Hippasteria phrygiana. Classification (NCBI taxonomy): domain Eukaryota; kingdom Metazoa; phylum Echinodermata; class Asteroidea; order Valvatida; family Goniasteridae; genus Hippasteria; species Hippasteria phrygiana. Next base: position 244,171 of record JAZGUH010000997.1, read on the forward strand.
TGGTAATTTTGTTTTTTACAGAAATGTATTTTTATTTTTAAATCGCATAAAACCCTAAAATAATTATGACATCAACTAAGGACACATTTTGTCGGTAAGCTATTTTATCTGGCTGCAAAATAATATCAATCCGCTTAATAAAATTAGTTCGGTTAAAATATGGCAATAACTGAGTCTGTGATCGATTAAGAAAGTAACAACTTATATAATAGCTACATTGGTTTCACGTGACATGCTTTATTGCCCATTCTGACCAACTTATGACGAGCCTGTATTGGCACTTATGATGAGCCTGTATTGGCTAATCACTGTTCCAATTTGGGCATACAGTATTTGGGTAATAGCACATTCACATGTAGAAATCGGCATTTTTAAGAGCTTAAAAATCACATTTCCCCAAACAAGTAAAACATTTGTTGAATTTTGTGTGTGTTCAGGGCAACCATACAAAGGTTTCTGAGTAAAAATTCGGTTTCAAGGTGAACAAAGAAACTGCCAGGAGCGGGGATTCGAACCTGCGACCCCCGGGTTACCGTACCGGCGCTCTACTTACTGAGCCATCTTGCCCTATGTTGGCGGTCTTCCAAATTGTCAGCATCTTTGAATAGAAATTCGGTTGTTAACTAAAATGTCAGGGTTGGGCATTTTTCATGTCAATTCTTACTGGACTAGTTGCAAAACCTGTTTTAAAATCTATAATCAGCTGTGAGTGTGGTGATTAATATCGGCTGAGCATTGAAATGTAATTAACCTATTTAAGATCTGAATGACCTACTACAGGCCCGATCTCCATCGAACATTAAAATAAATTTATCTCATTTTTTTCGAAGGACTTTTATCTCAGCGCTCACTCACCGTGATGAAACGAATACCCTTGACCAAACAACTCTCAGACAACACGCGATTTTTGTCAAATATGAGTATGTGTGTGTGTGGGAGGGGGGAGGGGGGAGGGGGGGGGGGGAACAAGGTTTGGACATGTTCGCAAACAGGAAAGAAAAAAGTTAATGATTGATTCAACGATGGCACAACTGCGGACGTAATCGGAATGTCTGAGGAGAGTAAAAATCTCTCGCGAAGGCGTCGTTGACATGACAGAGGGGAATCTAAGAGGACATTTGAAGCGACTTTTTTATATTGAAAAGGCAATCATGCAACCGCAATTGGCATTGGAGACGACACATGACAGGTTGTCAGGGCAACGTTGAAGATGGGTGGGGACAGACAACAATCAACGGATAGCAATTCCACCGTATTTACTCATATCATCATCATCATCCGTATAGAAGAAACTGCACAGTGCAACATAAACAAGTCACGATGAATGCCACACGCACTGCATGCTCGGTCGCAGGCTCACAAAACAGGCATCTAACTCTTTTTGAGTATTCAGTACCAGGGCGAGAGAGCGGCTAGATGTAGCGTACGGTCCGATCGCCATGGGGATGAGGTTAAAAGGTCCAAACCTTAACCCGGCTTCTGAAGAAAAATTTTGAATCAAAATGGAGTAATAAACGCGATTTATGCTCAATTTGGGGCCACTAAACAAACACGTTGCGAATTATTATGTGAGGTTGTAGAAGAACCGGCGCCGCGATTTCAACTCGATCCACGTTTCAGACGGTATGCTCCAGTCGTCTTCAGAGATGAACGCACGATTTTTTCTCAGATATACAAGTCTCACAGATATAGTTTCAGTGTCACCACAAGCCTTTATCCTAAATAATGTGGTGCCTATACGACGCCTTTATACAGTGCCTCAAAGTGCTTCACAATGTTTTGCCAGCGCTTCACCAGGCCAGGCCGCGAGGTCGCTTTGCTGATGTTTGAGATCAGCGCAATCTGATCTCTGCCTCCACATGTACCCGTTTATACTCGTGGGTGCAGAGAGGCAATGTAGTCTTGCCCACAAACACCATGATATACCTTGTTGTCCAAATTGCACTTTGAGGATTTCACACGCATCTACTTGCACCATTTGCTGCCAATTTAATTAAGGCGTTTAATGCAGGAAATGTGACCAGCCTATGTAGATAATGACCATTGTTATGGTTTTATCATAAACTGGGGGTAATAAGCTTTCCATTGATATCTTGGATGCATTTCTCTGGTCATGAATCACTGACTTCTATTGCCGTGAAAATAGTATGTAAAAACCTTCTTGGGACAGATTGTGAAATCAATTACCAATTGTTAGCTTGGCCTGGTCATCATGTTAGTTAGGTAAGGTTGGGTTGTAAATTTAGTTATTGTGTAAGTCCATTCAGTGTTACCCTTAGAAAGAGTCCAGTGGATTGAAAAAATGATAGTGTGGAAAATTCAAGTTTGCAGGATGGTTCAACTATATTAGTCCGGGAGCCCAGCAAGGTATATTCAAAATGTCGAGTGCAAAAGGTTTGAAGGGTGGAACATGTAGAAGTGACTGGGACATCTGCAAAATGTGATTTCTTAAGTGTCACGTGTGCTGCCTTGGGTACCAGGCAAAATCGCTTGAACTTGCTCATCGACGAGAAGTAACACAAGGGCTTCCCTTTTTGTTTCTTTGGTTCTCATTTCCGACCGACCCCATTTCAAGCTCCCGACCGAAGAAAAACCCCCTATTTATGCCCCCGGCCCTGTCTGGAATTTCTTACCAATTTCTTATCTGGTACATGAATTCAAATGTGGCACGAACAGAAGTATTTATGCTGAGCGTTTTGAGCACAACAAGGCACAAATGTAGAAAGCAGTGCACTATATTATGGTCCACACCACATCATGGCCAGTGTGTATTCAACTTGTTCAAATCCTTAATGCAATTTTGTTTTTTTCAACATGTAACTGAAGTTATTCTAAAAATGGAAAAACCGAAGTCAGGTAATTAATCCAAAATCTCAATTTGCCAAAAACAATTAATTGTTTTCTATTCATTTAACTCTGTTGCCAAAATTGGGTGAGTTTCTTTTTAAATTTCTTTAAAAATCATGCACAGAAAGTGTACTGCAGCACGGGAAACTCGTATGTATTTTATAGCACAGCAGGATTCTTGAATAATATCTAACTTGCGCAAATTTGCATTTTTACGTTTTTGGTTACAAAGATTTTTGTTTTCCATTTATTTCAAAGTCATGGAAATAAAAGTTTATTCAGAACGAGACAGTCATACATTGAACACTTTGCATCATTTTATTTAGCCTTACTGTGCGTTGAACAAGTATTTTTACCCCAAATTTATTATTATTTTCGACCGACCGACTCTCCTTCGAGGCGAAAAAAAAAACCTATGAGAACCATAGAAATACAAAAGGACGCCCTTATACACGTGTCCATTGTAAATAAGTGAAATCACTGTGACAGCTGCTCATGTTAGCGATAGCCTTGGTAGTATTTACAGTAAAGATGGTAACTTCTGATGAAGGTAAACAAGACACTACAACTGTCCAATATAGGTTTCCCGGCTATTTTTAAACTTTTTTTTTCTAATTCACTCATTCTAAATATTCAAATTCTTCAAGGACGAATTTCAACTGCTTTTCGCGAAAGCAATTTCGTCATTTACCATTCAATTTCAAACTTTGGTCAATCTACTTAAACACAGGGTCGAGAATATTCGTCATTACAAATTAAATTTATCTAAGTTGTTGCAGAATACAGCATTCAGAGATGAAATTCGCCTTATATCAGTTTAATACTTAGGTAAATTAGTCTGGTCTGTACTTCAGCATTTATCTTGCGTCCCAAAGCTCAGTTTGGCACATTCGTTCGCATGTTATCAGACCATATAGGCATAGGTCTACTGAACTGAGAGAGGAGTTACCATTTAATTTAAATTTGTGCAATTTAACCTTTATGTAATTTAAATTGCAACATGAGATTAACATCAGAAGACAATAAGAACAACAAATTATAAAGTTCTTTTAAGTGAACAAACGAATGAAAAGGAGCCAAACAATTAAAGACGGAAATGTCAAACACTTTTGTGTGCTTAAAAATAAGACTTATTTTAAAGAAAATTAAATCAAAAGAAACAAACAAATTTATTTGTAGACAAGAAAGTGAAAATGTTTCCTTAACAGCGGCCTCCATGCAATTTACTGAGAATCAACAATGAATTATGACGCAATTGAACAAATTTGTTATTAAATTGTGTGGCAACAGACAAATTAGATTTCTGAACAACGTTTACGGTTCTGCGTGGACGAGACGAAATTTAATCCTCCTTGTCGAAAATGTGTGCGCATGGTTTGAATTCGATTAACTTTAATTGACACTGTATGGCAAAAGACGAAATTAAACATTGCAAATGCATAAAATCGATTCTGCTGAATGAATTCGAATCAGAATCTTTGAATTTGAATGAAAAGCGTTTTAAAATAAACTTTATACTTTAAACTTTATACTATTACGCAAATGCTTGCTAAATGCATGTATCGTCAAAATAACATTCTGAGTTACATAGACTAACTGGCCACACTGTAAACTAGCCTTCTCGGTCATTAAAAGAAAATTAAGATAATGGTTACTCTCGTGTCGGGTACAATGGGCTCCTAGAATGAAGATTTGTACCCACCTTTGAACTGCTCTCCAGCCCCTCCCTGTGTGTTTGCCAAACCCAAAATGTGACTGGATTGTGACATTTGAAGTGACTTAATCCCCACCCTGGGTCAAGATTTAATTGACAATCTCCAGCATGCATGGGTGGAACGCCACCACTACCCATGGGGTTCATTGTATTTCTTATAAAAGGTCATTATTTCGTGTATTGACGTTCTTTCTCATTCCATCCGTCTTCTGAAATTCACATGTGGTAACATGTAAAAGATACCGTTGATTTTTTGGCTTTTCCGAAATTTTGCGGAAAAGCCTTTGATTTTGTTTTGATTTGTTTCCTTCTTCTTGAAGGCGCCACATCTAGAGAACCGTAGGTTCGATTAGGTTGAAAGTTCCTATGTGGGTAGGCAAGCATGTGTTATAGATGAACATTGACGTGACGTCATGATGACGTCATCATACCATTTTACACTGATTTTTAGATTTGTGAATTTTTAAGCCATCAACAGAAGATGCTAAATTCGAAATTACTTTTGTAATAGGTTTGTGAGGTAATAGATATTTGGAAATAAATGTGCAGAATGTGTGACGTCATGATGACGTCATCAAAAGCATGATTTCTAAATGTAGGCTACAACAAAATTAAAGATTTCTAAAGATGCTAACTTATCGTATAATAACGCCTTAACGTGTGCAGGAATCAACCAGTTCAGCAACTTGAAGATTATTTTTATAACAAATACTAATGTTTGTACCAGCATTTACATTCATACATATTTTCTTTCAATACTCTCCTCGCTTCTTGTTCAATCGTGTATTTGGCTGAGAAACATGTTTACACCTACGTTGATAAGCTGCTTCTCGTTATTCAGTTAACAGTTCTAGCAAGATCATACAAGTGTTCTAAAAAGCCGATAAGTGATAATCTGGCAAGTATTTGTTGAATTGTTAATTAAGCCATTGATGATCCATTGACAGTTAAGGATGGTAATTTAGTTATTTAATAATTTCTGTTTTGCAATGTATTAATACTAAAGCGGAACTTTAATGTATTCAATTTGTTGCAGGCAGACCTAGCACAAGCTGTGGCTTATTGTCTGACGTATTTCTATTACCAGTTAGTCTTTACGTTAATGGCCTTACAATGGAATGGAATGACTCGAAATCTATGAATATTGCAATGTCAGATAGAAAATGTACAGTATCTGAATCGAGCAGTCATCATAATAAACAGAAAGACGTAGCCCGGAGTTGTCTACGCAGTGTGTTATCAATTCAATCTTCAGCCTCAAGCTTGAAAACTGATGCATACTACTGTTCGTTAATTAGTCATCCCTAACTGTGCGTTTCACATAATTACTTATTTTTGTAAGCAAAGGTTGAATACCCCAAATAAATGAACCTCCGAACATCTGTAGTACGGTACATCTGTGAAGTTCCAATTCAATCTGAAAGGTATAGTGTACATGACTGGTCATTTTTGCAATTTTCAGAAATGGGCGGATTTGGGGGTTTGTATTTTATAGTATTTTATTAGTATTTTATCGTTCCACTGACTTGTTCAAAGTTTTGCGCGTTTGGATGGCGAAACAAAACGAGAGATAAACGGCGTTCGTTTTTAACCGTTGGGCGGATGTCCTTCAGTCAAGGCGCGCGTGGCTACTGTGGCCGAGTGACGAGCCCCGAATATACCAGCATGTCCGGGGCGCGCCGCTCGTCTGGGTATAGCCACGCGCGCCTTGACTAAATCGTTGGAAATCGTTGGAAAACGATATAAATTTCCACTTTTCTTGACAACGACAGCATACCTGGTACCTTCATTTCACAGGATGATTGAGACTACTATTTACTTACAGTCTAGTAAGGTATTTCGTAATAATTCAGTAAACAAAATTGGAGGACTACCAATCGTGTACACTACGTTTAACGTGTTTTGTTGTTATGATCATTTAAAGTCGATGCTCTCATGTCCACTCACACACACACACACACAGTCATGTAAACGGGTGCAATCGTGGACCTCCCATTGTTCCTCTTTTGTTTATACTCTAACTTTTTCGGAAGGCCTCCCATTGGTTTTGTACACGATTTTCAATCGTGGACGTTAGGTCAAACGTGGACCCCTTTGTCTACGCTCGAATTCTTTTGTCCTAGGTCCACGATTGCCGGCATATACAAACTCACACACACACACATTATCAATGGGGAAAGCTGACGCTGTTTTGGGAAATGGACATTTGGTGATGAAGATGTGGCCTATTTTCATGAAATCGATTCATAAATAACTGCAAGACGTCAGCAAATATGTCAGGACAACTTGGCACGTTTTAAAAAGTGCATTGCGACAATATAAGCAAAAATGTACCTGAAGAGAGTGGCGGCCCCGCCCCTTCGCGCTTTTCGCGCCGCTTTTAAATTAATTAGTCTGATCTAAAGTCACTTTTATGTTACATTTTCATTTTCTACAAGTGCCAAGGCATCAATAGAAACTGGTTTTTTATTTTCTTCTCTATCGTCGCGTTGCAACGTTATCAGCAAAAATGCTTTCTTAATTAGACTTTGCACCAAATATCTTTTTCTTAAATAATCAAGTTTTAATCACTTGACCGTCGGCTATCTATTAGTGAAGAAATTTTTGGACGCACTCAAAAGTTTGATTAAAATGAATGTTTGGGGTATAACAAGGGGCTCTCCTCTCAAGGCACCACAGGTGACACTTATGTCTCAGTCACTTCTGCATGTTCCACCCTTCAAACCTTTTGCACTCGACATTTTGAATAAACCTTGCTGGGCTCCCGGGCTATATATAACAACTGAGCAACGAGTGTTTGTCGTGAAGATATTTACAGAGACAAGAAGCTATCCAGTTAATCGGGATATCCTCTTTTGTTCGTTTTTTCGAAATTAAATCAGTTTTTGTTAATGTTTACACACATTTAATCGTGTCTTCACAAATACAATGTCCCTTGATTCGACTCGATCGTCTTTCGTCTGAAAGTGCCCAGAATATTTTACTGTACACCAAACCAAACCAAACCAAACCAAACCAAACCAAACCAAACCAAACCAAACCAAACCAAACCAAACCAAACCAAACCAAACCAAATCAAACCAAACCAAACCAAACCAAACCAAACCAAACCAAACCAAACCAAACCAAACCAAACCAAACCAAACCAAACCAAACCCAAGCACGTTTTTATGTACCATTTTTAAGACAATTGAAGTCAGTGACACCTGACCAAAGAAAATGCATCCAATAGATCAATGGAAAGCTTATTACCACTAGTTCACGATAAAAACCATAATAATGGTCATTGTATACAAATGTTTGTTATATACACGTATTCCCTTTGTTTATGGGTTCACTTTTAGGGACACGTATTATTGTGCCAAATTAGACGAGAATTTCTCACAGATCAGAGATGAAAAGCTTCCGTTTGTAAAAACGGAACAGTATCATTTGTCTAATAAACCGTACGTACCTGATGTGAAATGCGTCACGTATTTTACCCTCGCTCTGTTGCAGAATCATCAAGTTCAAGACAGCACGGATGGTCGTTATTGCTAATGAAGCCGATGTGGTCACATTAACTAGAAGGGGTCCTGCGCACACTTTGTCACGTTCGTTCACCGTCCCAGACACACACATTCCTAACCCTGATCACGTAACAGAACACTTGGTTATTTTCGAAGACGCTTCAGTATTCCCAGCCAGCCTCAAACGGCACACCGACTGTGTGATCTCATGTTGTCCACGAAGCACTGTAAAGTCCAGACGTAAGCCAAAAACGCACCCTGAAATCGCGCGCTTGACATTCGTGATGAAAGCCTGATAACGTTGTGTTGGCTTTAAGTAGTTGACAAAAAAGCGACAAAATAATAAACAATAATCAATTATCGTATAGGCGGACTCATCCTGATACCTCGGAGTGACTGACTCGTCAGCAAGCGTGAACATTACTAAATACTGCCCCATGACTGAATTGCGCACTTTTTAATCGTCAAACACTTTTGTTCATAGAATTAAGAATCGTGGACCCGAGAGGGCGCCTTGTACTAAATAGATGGAACAATTCGCAAGGACTATAACCACGGCGCAGCGTGAATTTCGTCACTATATGAAATACGGGCTTATTGGTAGTACTGCACATGCCTTAGTGAAGAAATTGGGAGAGTGGCCGGTCACGTGACAACGGCCGACCATTGACCAATTTTGCTTGGTGCTCAGGATATAATAGTGCATAGGTTACCACGAAAAATCGACTCGTGTGGTTGACAAAATGGTCACTGCTGTAGCTGTCCAATCGGGTAATAGAGGCACACGCGTCACCATAGTATCTGACGCTGATTGGTCAAAAGTACAGCACGTATAAACGCCCACCTAAAAGTATACTGGTCATGTGTGGACTGCCTTGGAGCGATACATAATTACGCGGGGGGGGGGGGGGGGGGGGGGGGGGGGTTGACCAATAAAATAATTCCCCAGAATTGCCAATACCATAGACATTTCACTGTATTTAAAAATTAAAGCGCAAATCCATTATTGTTGATGATTAATACATGAGAGTTGTCCGGAGTTTTTAGTATTTATACCGTATAAAGGCCCCTATATACATTTAGTCCTCCTTGTTGGAACAGCGCCCTCAATGATCCTGATAATAGCCGCCCCTTCCCCTTGCCCACAGGCGGGCATACTTTTTACGGTGTCACCCTTTGGGAATCCTTTTCTACACAAATAAAATCTCGATCACCACCCCTCCCCCGGTTTTTGATAGTATGGGACAGGTTAAACCACACGGCACGCTTGGCTGGGTGATTCGAATAAGCACTCATTACCATCAATATATACACTAAGTAGTCCAATATAGAAAATATGTCACACAAAAATAGTCTATCAAAGTCTATCAATAGTCTTCAAAGTTTGTCTTTTTAAACAAGATGCGGGGCATGAGACCGGACAACATACAAGAACAGATTGGGACCATTTACTCCCCCCCCCATTCTTTGCTCACTTGGAATATTTCATCAGCCACGCCCCTCACTTGCCTCGTGCATGTACATCACTGCACTGCTAAAAACAGGTGTTTTCTTAATGATCTCGGCGTTGGAAAGTATCAAAATTGTTTTACTAAGACCAAGGCAACTTACCCCGACCAATAAATCAAAGCTAATATTTGACGAGCGAGGCGCACATCCGCGCCAGGTGGGGGAGCGGCTAGCAAAGTGATGGCCGTTGTCAAAGCAAACACGGCTCCCCCACCCTCTTCCCGTCCGAGGGTCCATGGTAGCGGGGAAAAGGAACGGTGTTAGCTAGAGAGGGTGACTGGCTATTGAATAGCTGGTTTCCGTACCAGGTGGTCGGCAGCATTGTCTCGACTGGGCATTGTAAGTCATTCTTTGCAATGGTATATTCTGTTGGGCATTCTTTCACTTGAGACGGTGTTATATGCAAGTCAGACTCGTGTGAAAATCGGACCCCCTTTCACTATTATTGGTTAAACCCTTTCACGTGACCGGCCACTCTCCCAATTATCTTCACTTAGGCATGTGCAGCACTACCAATGAGCCCGTATTTCACAGTGACTGAAATTCACGCTACACCGGCAACGTGATGATACGGACACCCGAAACCTAAGCACATTTTTCTAAGGACTGTTGTGGATGCGTCGAAGTGTACTTTTATCACAACAATGGGGGAAACCATAGTTGAAATGATTGAAATACAAAATGTGCCGATATTAAAGGGACACATTGCCTTCAAATGTCATGAAATTTTGCTGTTTGGAAATGTTCCTTATCTTTTATAAGAAGCGTTCATGCAAAAAGAACACGTATAATGTGTTGTAATTAGTGAGTAGTGATTACAAAGCTAAATTTTTGGCCTCTGACCCCTGACATCTGACCCGCGAAACATATACTTATTTCCAGTAGTAAATACCACCGTCTAAATAATGCGCAAAATACGCTGTAAGAGTCTTTAGGCTGGCGCCGCAGCAGTGGCCTTGTAAACCTATCAGATGATCGCCAGGTACCATTCTCTACCTCGCGACACATATCGGCAATGCTGCGGACGAGTACCGTCCGTGTCCCGCGACGAGACAGTCCCGATATCCCTACCATCATCCTAGACGCGGGGCAGGCTTCGCTTCACCCGGCCAGGCTACACAAGCTCCTTACAAGGCTTGCGGCTTGACCATAATGGAATAGCAAGTTTATTCCAACATGTATTGTTATTTATTAACTATAAAAAAAAGTAATTGAATATCACAAACAGACGGTTATTGTAATAATAATTGCCCAGACGTACTTCAACCAGCTGCGACTGGAAATACGACTGATGAACACGGTCCGCCATTTTGTGGAGTCAAAAATTTGGTTCTACAAAATGGCGGACCGTTATTTGTCACGAAATTAAACAAAAACCACGCAATTTGAAGGGATAGTTTAGTTATGTGAATCTTTATATTCTACTTTTAAGAAAGCTTCCCAACCATATCCATTTTATTTTTATAGCCCAAATCGCCAAATCCAAAGCAATGTGTCCCTTTAATGCATAATATAAATGGTTGACTAGCCTGCGTCCGGCTCGCTTATTTTTTTCCTTAGGCAGGTGAAGCAATAATCGTGAATAATTCAGTAGTTTTGACGAGAAAGTTATGTTCAGTCATAGAACCGAACGTCACAGCATTGCTATTATTTAGTCAACTAGTTACATTCAATCATTTTAAAGAACGGCTGTTGTCGAGCTGCTACAGACTAGTCTAATGGATAGTGGGATGGGCTATGGATCAAACGGTCCCTAGTTTGAATCCACTTGTACTCATTTTTCCTTGATTCTGACCGATGTGACCCAGAACCGTTCCGTGTCAAAAGTACCTCGGTACCCCCCAAGAATCGTGTACCAGCCCTCGAGACTTATGTTCAAATTGTCAGTTCTCAAGTCACTAACCCTGATAACTTTGTCCACAAAACTCATGACAATCTCCGCAGAGAGGAGCGCTTGGCATTGAATGCCTTGCGCGCGCTCCCGTACTGATATCATCATCAAGCCGGCGGACAAAGGTTCAGCTGTGGTCATCATGGATCGTCATCAGTACACTGACGAGGCCCACCGCCAGTTGAACAATCATACTAACTACATCTGCCTTGACTCTGACCCCACAGGTACATTCTCTCAAGAGATACAACAGGTGCTTGACGATATGCGATCACGTGACCATAAGCCAGCTGTCCAAAAAAGCTCATAAATTTCTCTCCCCTCTGACTGTAGGACTGCCAGATTTTATCTCCTTCCAAAGATTCACAAGGCTGGCAACCCCGGTAGGCCCATTGTCTCTGGTAATGGTTCACCCACAGAACGTATCTCCCTGTTTATTGACAGTTTTCTCAAACCCCTCGTTCGACAGATGCCATCATACATCCATGACACCCCAGACTTCCTGCGCAAGCTGGAAGGAATCAAGAACAAGATTCCCAGCACAGCCATCATTGGGACTTTTGACGTCTCATCCCTGTACACCCACGAGGAAGGTATTCGTGCTTGTTCCTCGGCCCTGGCCAAGGCAGGACACACAGCCCCACCCATCAGTGATATTGGCACCCTCATGAGACTTGTACTAACCAAGAACAATTTTTCCTTCCTAGGTAAACACTATCTACAGGTACACTGTACAGCAATGGGCTCTCGCATGGCCCCCTCCTTTACATGCCTCTTCATGGGCGACCTCGAAGAGCGCATGCTTGCCTCAGCACCATGTCGCCCCTGGGTATGGTGGAGATATATTGACGATGTATTTTTCATCTGGGCCAGTGATCAGGACAGTCTGGAGACTTTCATTAATCACATTAATTCCTTCCACAGGACCATCAAGTTTACATTAGAGTATTCAGTGCATCAGACCAACTTCCTGGATGTCACCATCTGCAAGGAAGACAACTCGGTAACCACTGATCTGTATTATAAACCCACAGACACCCACCAATACCTCCACTCCTCCAGCTGTCACCCCAGGCATTGCAAGACAGGCATAGCATTAATTAGCCAGGCACTTAGACTCAGAAGGATTTGTTCTAATAATTCTGACTTTTCCCATCATGTACAGGTACTGAAGAATAACTTGGTTGCCAGGGGCCACAGCTCCCGCCAAGTTCAACGTGCTATCGCCAGAGCCAAATCTATCACCAGAGATTTGGCTCTCAAGGAAAAGACGCCTAGCACTAATGCCGACCCCAAGATTCCCTTGGTCACCACCTTTCATCATAGTCTCCCTCCCCTTCGTAAAATAACTAATGACAACCATCATATCCTTCATACTTCAGATCGCCTTGCCCGTGCCGCCCCTGACAACCTAGTATTGGCTTATAGGCGCCCCCGCAATCTACGAGACCTGATTGTTCGAGCCGAGTTCCGCACCTTGGCTGCACCCCCTCCCATACAGCATGTTACTTTTAAGTGCGATTCCAGGTGTGTTGTTTGCCAGACTCACATGCAGGAGTCTGACTTCTTTTCTGGCCATTCATCTGGCACTACTCACAGAACCAATGGCAACATTACTTGCAACACCTCTAATGTCATATATCTCATTTCTTGCAGGGTTTGTGGTATCCAGTATGTCGGGGAGACCAAGAACACGCTCAAAAAGCGTTTCTATGGCCATCGATCGACTTTGAACACCAAGAAAATGGACACCCCTGTTGGTCATCACTTCAACTTGACTAAACCATTCCATTTCTGATATGATTTCCACAGGGCATAGAATCACTTGGCCACCGCAAGGACTCAGTTCGCCTCAGCAGAGAGAAAGTGTGGATGAAACGTCTTCGGACTATTCAACCACATGGTCTCAACATCCAGGAAGGGAATGATTAACTCTTAATTTTCATTTGTTTACAGATTATCTTCCTGGCAAACCCTCTTGGGGTCTCTTGCCCACTTGGCCACATGGGGTTTTCTTTCCATTTCCTGTTTATCCTTGCCACTTACCTTTGTTCCTTCTCTTGCCCTATTACCACCTTCTATTCCCCCCCCCCCTTCACCACACTCCTTTGTCCCCTTTCCCCAGCTTCATCCTTCATCTTAATCCCTCCACTCCTTATCTTACCCTAACCACACTTCTTTGTTCCTTTCTTCCTGGCTGTCCTTTCTCCTCCCTTTGATGTTTACCCACTGCCATGCTCTTTACATCCCTCTTTTGTGTTTCTCCACCCACCCGCTCATGCATGTATGTTCCCTACATGTTTTGTTTCTTGTACTCTGTCATTTGCCTTTGACAAAGAACTTGCTTAAGTTCGAAACGTCAGGCCAGCTAATTTTTTGATTTGTATATTTCAGGTCCATTGGTCAGTCAGCAGTTTGCAACAGTTTAATTCATTTTCATTTTTCTTTACTGTGATATCTTTGGAATATTTAAAATTTAAGGGGAAAAAGAGACCGAGAACCAAAGCGCTAGCTGTGCAGTGATCAATGCAACCACTGAGTTATTCATGAAAACTGCTTCACCCGCGCCTGCGGAAAAAAATGAAATAAGCGGCCCTTTCTCTGACTGCAAACGATCAAGAGCGCCCTCAGTTGGTTAACATTGTCCAGTGCTCGATCCAAAATGGCTGCTTTGTGCAGGCTTTGCGGTCGAAAACCGGCAAATATTTCAACAGTTGCAAGGGTTATATCAGCCCGATATGCAACATTTTGTAAGTAATTTAATAAAAAAAAAACTGTCTCTAGGTAGTAATATATAAGACCAATGTCACGTGAAGTAAAGAATGTTTAGGCCTGCTTATAGTTTTTTCCCCAGTCTAACGAACTTTCTCAGGATCCGTTCCAAGACCATGGAGGATGCTTTATAGACTTAGAATAATAGAAGTTAGAGAACGAAGGAGACTTACCTCAATATTTTGCGATGATCAGTCACTCCATGTGCTTGGATATCATGATATCATGATATCATGTTAAATATATGAGCAAGCTTAATTTTGTGGAAAGAGGGCAGGGTTTTGATTTATGAGGGAAATAAAACGGCAACGTCTCTGACTGCAAAAAAAAGGTAGGAAAGTCACATTTTCTTTGAAAGTGCATTTCAAAATTACAACAAACATGAGTTAAACTGAAGGAAAAAAAGACTGCTTTAGCCTGCAAAAGTCACTTTGGTACTGTAAAGTCATCTGTAAAAGTCAGTTTGGAAAGTTTGGAAAGATTTTACTTTAATATCCCCCACCAAAATTGGTAAGGAACAGCAAATCTTGGAAAATAACGCCCATTTGTGTTCATAATTGTATAAACATTTGGCACAACCTTTAATTTTGAGAATTTGTTTGGACATTTTAGTGCAATATAGGGGAAGAAAGTTTGTGTTTTCTGTGTTAGAACTTTCTTGGCACCATGTAAAGTCACTCAAAGTGTTAACATACATGTTGATTTCTTCCTCATTTTTTACAGATTTTGCTGACATAAATCTTGAATTTTCATACCATTCAATTTTTCTTGCAAATCCCATTCCATTGATATCAAATTTGTGACAAATAGCTCAAAAACCCCAAAACGCCGGACTTCCTACTGTTTTATAGTCCGAGCATATAGACCTTTCGCAAATATCACCAGCTTGATATGTCACAAGGGATTGTGGGAAGGAACAAGGAGAAAACATTGATCCCTTTTCCTTCCCACATCTCCTTGGGAGTTTCTGTGACCATTGTGACGTCTCAAGCTGCCGGTATTTGCGATAAGGTCTAACTGTTAATGTTATGGAGGAAGGAATTCCTTCCTCCATGATGGTCAGAGTATTAACTTGGACCCTATTTAGCCTATTGCCTTTTTAACCAGTTCACGCCGGACTTATTTTTCATGAGCCTGGGTGCCAGACAGGGTCAGGCCGTCATCTGCGGGTAGCACACCCTGATATTTCCAGCCTCGCTTTACTGCGAGCCGGACGCTGACAGATATTTTCGCTGGGTCCCGTTCTCGCTCGAGTCGAGTGCGTGTATACACGTCATCCGACGCGAACTGGTTAACAGAAAGATTTTACTTAAATCCCCCCCCACCAGAATCGGTCACAATAGCAAAATCTTGGAAAATAACATCCATTTGTGTTCAGGATTGTGTAAACTCATGGCACAATCTTAACGCCTTAACGCTGTGGTTTGTCAGTGGCGTTAAGGCACCCGCAGTCGACAACAAACGATGTCAAATCTTGGAGTGGTGAAGCCTGTGGTCTTGGTAAGCGAAATTCTCGTAAAATTTCACCATTTCCGGTGACATTTCATGGAATTGAACCTAGCCCTTGTGTACCTAGCCATATCAAGATGAGGCATATGAAATTTTGTGGCAGAAAATTTCGTGACGAGAGTTATGGATCATCAAAACATGGGTAAAAATCTTCCACAGCAGTTTCAACGAGTCTCTCTGTAAGGTTTGTGAAAACCTTACAGTTCTTACAGTTATTGCAATCCCCTTCCACCCCAATTACGAAGTCTACAAGCATAAATACCAATCTGGTATCATTTCATTTAAATTATTATTTCTATGAAATTGACATTTGATATCACAGCTGAGGATGACCTGCCTGGCGCCTACCCCCAAACACCTCAGGAAAGAGCAGCTGCTGCCAAGAAGTATGGGATGAGGGTAGAGGACTATGAACCCTACCCCGATGATGGACTGGGCTGGGGGGACTACCCCAAGGCCAAGGATATTCATGACGACGACAAGGATCCCCACGAGGACTGGGATTTCCCCGAAGAGAGGAGAAACTTTGGAGAACTTGTAAGTCATCAAAACTAAAGCAACTGTACTTGCTGTGAATATATCCCACTTTTCTTGTTTTCACACAGATAACCACGCCCTTAAAGGTAGCATACATCATTTATTTTTGCTGTATTTTTCAAATGGATTTGGGAGTTAGTATTTTATAGGGTGTAACAAATACTGCAACACTGACCCGTAGGCTTGGGCGAATCCAACATTTTTTTAATCGATTCTTAATTTACTATAGGGTGTAATCGCTCTTAAGGTACTTTGTCATTTAATATTCATATTGCAGTCACGTTTGGGCAGGGAACATAAAATATAAATAATGTTCGACATTTAATTTTGCTCCCGCGGAAAACTTGCAAAATCAAAATCAGACCTTACCTTTGCGGCGCTATCAACAGATTGTGAACCTGAGCGTGCAACTTTTTCTCTGGGCAGTTGGTACACGTAGATGGTACAAAATCTGGCCTGCTCGGTCAGCCGGTTTGCACTATTGACTAATGTTTGCAAGCATGATAACTAGGATCCACTGATAGCGCCCATCATAAGGCCAACAAAAAAATAGTGTTGCCCTCCGCAACCGACACTAAAAGTCACCAAAGTCTGGTTGAAGTTTTTTTTGTTTTTAACCTTTAACTCTTTCACTACGGTATTATAATGGGGGCTGTGACGTAATTGTTTTACAGAATGTTTACAACGAGCCGCTCTGAGCGGCTTGCCGGCAGGAATAGGCTTTTTTCGAGCCGCTGTGAGCGGCGCGCCGTAGCGGAAGAGTTAAAGAAATTTTCAAAATCTGACCGTTTTCTACACAAAATTAACATGATACTAAAATCATACAGCTAAGAGGGCACAATCATGCATTTTGCCATCTCACTTTTAAATAAGCATACTTTTTGCTTATTGACTTTGAGTTACACGACATGCACATGTAGCATTGGTTTCATGGATGGTTACAAAAAAATAAATAAAAATTGAAGAACAAAATTTACCGCCTGACCGACTCTCCCTCCTGATTTTCGCATATACAACATTTGCAAACATCAAAAAACAAAAGCAACTGAATTATTTCGAAATACCGTACTATAGGCTGTAAGTAAATAGCAGTCTTAACCCTAACTACCCCAAGCCTTACAAACTCCAACAGCAGGTTTTGTCTAATTTTGATGCCAAGAGGTTGCGGTGATTCAATCCTCAAGGTGTCCTTGAGCAAGACAATTTGCTGTTTTTGTTTCTGCCCATCCAGGAATAAATGGAGACTTAATTAGCAATGCATACTGCCAGCATATTGTATTCATTCGCCCATTTGGTATGAATTAATTAAATTGGTGCTTATTGTGTGCAGGGAGTCCATGGTTCGATGCCTTATTTAATTGAATTACATGTAACTTCAAAATGGTAATACTAGAATATTAACAATTTACCATTAACCTTTATTTCAGTAGAACATTGCAATATATTAACTATGCTATATTCAGTGTTTGGTGTCTTAGTGCCTCCACCTTTTGAAATTCCTTGTATATGGGCTTTACTCACTTTGGAGAATTGAATCCTTTGAAGAATAACGCATCTATTTTCAATGTTTCCACTTCTTATTTTGCTTTGTGATAGGTACATATAGAACAAGATTTGCTGGCTCGCTCAAAACCCAACATATATGCAAAGGACATCATACCATTGTAAGTGACATATTTTCTTTCATTATAATATCGTTTTTGACTAAAAAATTTCCCAAGAATTAAAGAAACTGCGCAGCGTTTGAATAAGCCAGTTCGGTATCTCAAAGGTCAAAGGTTATTCGGGATAAAATTGCTACGTGAACGCCCATTCTGATTGAATTTTACACGTGCGCGTTGTGCAGCCACCTTCTGCGTTGTACAGTTTTATTTCACGTCAGTGAAGTCACAAATGCAACTAAAAAATAAGGTGTGATCTTGTGTAAGAAACGACACATTTCAAGAAGCAAAATTGTATCAGAATGCAAAAGTTTTAAATCTTTTCTAGTCTCAAACTTCATTGACCAATTACATGTAAACACTAAATTTCACATATCTCATTTGACTTGAACAGGAGGAAGCAGGTTTTGATGTTGGGAACGGTACTGGGAGGCTTGGCTATATTGTTCTGGTTTGGTGGAGTATACAAGAACTTCCAACCAGTGGTGAGTTCATGAGCACAGAAAACTGAGTAGAAAAGTCTCTCATATGACAGCACAGTCATTAAAATTAGAAGAATTTGTCTTCTTCATAAAAAGTGCATTACATCTTGCACAATGTGTTATAAAGTTGCAGAGCTATTGTGAACCATAACACTGGACAACAGTGCATGGGCAGGCATCGTGTGCAGCAACCCCCAGCTATCCAAAATCTGCTTGATTCATAAAAATGTCAACAGCGCCCTCAACAATTAAACTTGTTGAATTTGCAAGGTATAACCATTTGAGGGTGCTGTTAAAAACTTGTGAAACAAGCAGAATCTGGATAACTGGGGAGTTATAGATGATGTCTGCCCACAATACCGGTGCGGGTTTAAACAAGTTTCCCTCTACAAAATGTTTGTTTAAAGCTAAAAATTAGTAGGTGGAATGCTCAAGGCCCCATTGTAAAAGATCCAGAACGAATTGGTATGTCCATGGTGAGTTAATAATAATAATCGGCGTTTAAGAACGCTAAAATAGTAAACTATATCACAGCGCTTACAATATTATTATTAC
Source organism: Hippasteria phrygiana (assembly GCA_037893225.1). Lineage (NCBI taxonomy): Eukaryota > Metazoa > Echinodermata > Asteroidea > Valvatida > Goniasteridae > Hippasteria > Hippasteria phrygiana. The sequence goes on from JAZGUH010000997.1 coordinate 263,157, forward strand.
CCCTGCCCATCGGGCCTATTAATCATTCCTGAAACCTTCTCAACTCCCTGGGGAGTATACAGCCCCGGCTGGAAGTTAAGCGCACACGGGCTGATCTAACACATAACCATCACTGCCCTCACAGGTACCTATTTTACTCCTGGGTGGAGAGAAGCAACTTGTGACAAAGTACGTTGCTCAAGGACACACGCACCATGACCCCAGCCGGTCTCGAACCCACAATCTGCAGTATCACTGAGATCTTGAGTCCGGTAAACTAAGCCACTGTGCTCCACAGTTAATAGCCAAGAACAACTTTTTCCAGAATTGTCCATCTTAAAGGGAGTCCCAAATTTTCGGACTACCTGTGCACAGTGTCAGTTTTCCATTTTGCGTCCATTCTGGGTGCGTGGCTGTTGCTCAAGATACACTGGTTATGTTAACATACGGTTTTAAAGGGTAGTACTTATTATTGCACTGCTTCACATAACTGGTTTGAGCAAAAGTAAAATCCAGCCCTACGTGTGTATTGTCCAATGTCGCGTTGATGCCAGCCTTTATACAGTACCAAAGTGATGATGCCACCATTGAAAGTCAACCAGATTAATTCAGTGCCTTCATCCCAATGTGTTTGCATGATTGGATATTGATGAAGGAACAGTTTCGAAATCATCTTAATAAAAGACAACCAATTTCACAATGCTCGGCCTTTTTAATTTGGTACTTACAAATGTATTTTCTTCAAATTCTAAATTTGTGAGGTGGGAATTTTTGTCATTTCAGGCACCAAAGCAGCTTCCCTACAATAATCTATGGATGGAGAAAGGCGGCCGACCAGAAGACGCCCCAGAACCACACAAGCACTATGTCATCTAAGAAATAGTCTTTGCATGCCAGAAACTTAATGTCAGGTATCTTAACCCTAACCCTGCCAGGCTGCCAGGTCCTTCAAAATCCACCAGGAGGTTTCTGCAGGGTTGAGAGGAATAGAGCCCGATCACCTTCACTTCACACAGGTCTTGATTTCCCTGGAAAGTAGAAAAGAATGTGTTAGGTGTGTAGTGCATATTGGTGGGTTTTGGAGCATTTGTGTAAGTTCCTTACACCAAGAGTGTTAGGGTTAAGTATGGAAAAAATGGTGAATGATTTGTAAGCTGTACTGCAGTTTGGAACCTATGTTTGCCATACAAAGTGTCACTGTGTTTAAGCCACACCAGGATTCAGTGGCTACACATCAACATCCGTTTTGTTGGAAACCGGCGGTGGGAGAAATCGGAGATTTCAAAATCGAGTTATCCTAAATTTATTCAAACCGAATACGGGTTATCTGATTTCCCCGGAAGTTCCCATCTAGCTCATAGTCATGCCAACATAAAAGTGACGAGTGAGGTGCCGCATGAAAAGCCCTCCCAATGACTGGATATAGTTTGCAGGATTCAGTGACCACTGGGCCTTGATGAAAACACTCCTGAACAAAAATTGATAGGCAGGCTATATACACTGTACATGTATATAGCAAGAAAACCACTGACGAGTGAATGCAGTTACAATTAGAGACCATGGAGCAAATTGGAGGATGTTCCAGTTGTTTTCTTTAGCCTGTGTCACAAAAGAAATGGAAGGCTTAATTTTGTTAACGGTTGCTTTCGAATATCCAGTTTCCAAAATCGCAACCAAATAGTGAAATTCAAACCGAATGTAAAAAAAATCCGGATTTCTATTTAAATGATATCCCACCACTATAGGATACCCAACATTGTTCCCCGTGAGTTGAAGTGTCGAAATGCACATACAGGTTGTGTAGTTGATAAGAATGAGTTTTTGTAATACAGTGTACTTGTATGTTGCTGTGCAAAGTTCAGGAATAACAATTGACCTTGAAAGATCTGTATTTGGTAGATTATAGCTTTACCCGGTATATGATTTCTGTATTGGGGAGCTAAGTAAAGATTGTAAGTTTTAAAAAGGAAACGTGCCAAACGTTTGAGTTTCCCTACCAACTGGTGTGAAGATTCAAGCCTTCAAAATTTTATGGAAGAGAAGATATTTGTCAGGCTTTCAGGTATTCCTACTATTCTTTCTCATTTCTTTTATTACTTTGCTGCTACTTTTTCCTACTTTTTTTCTTGAAATTCCTGTTTTGGTCCTACTTTTTCCTACTTTTTTATCCCACAACTCTGAAAAATGAAATCTCATTGACTATTTTGCATAACAATGTTACACACTTTCATATGAAAATCACACAGTAAAGGGCTTGGGTGCAGCTCTTTATTTCCAAGAGCTTAGTTGAGGATGGAGCACAAATGTTGGGCGTACAGAACATGCCAAATGAGGCTTTTGATGCTGTGGATATGGGTACCAACGAAAACTACTCCCGAAAGTCCTACTTTTATCCTGATTTGTCCTCTAAAGTCCTACTTTTATCCTGATTTGTCCTCTAAAGTCCTACTTTTATCCTGATTCGTCCTCTAATAAAGTCCTACTTTTGTCCTGGTTTTGAAAATTTTGATCTTACAATTCTCATACGTTTTCACCTGGGCCTGCTTGAAAGCCTGATATTTAATTAAACCACTTCTTAGATCTTTCTGCAATGTGCACTGACGAGTGAACTCTGCTCCGGGCTTAATACCGTCAAACATGTATGGAGGGATGGAGGCAACCAGGCTAGGAGATTGCCTCTTCTCTCTACGCTACACTGAGTTGAAATGTTCTAAACAGGTCCAATGTAATTACACTGTGGGTTGGGAAACGGCTAGCCTGATTACTGCTCTGGTAACAAACATTGTCAACAGTATTTGTTATTTAAATTTTCAAAGTGAACTAAAAGAAACTGGCAGGAGCGGGATTCGAACCTGCGACCTCCGGAATACCGTACTGGTGCTCTACCAACTGACCAATCTTGCCCTATGTTGGCGGTCTCCTAAATTGGCAGTATCTTACAAAGATATCTGACAAAGATACTTACAATTTGGGAGACCGTCAGCATAGGGCAAGATAGCTCAGTTGCCGGATGACGCCAGTATGGTATTCCGGAGGTCGCAGGTTCGAATCCCGTACCTGCCTCTTTGTTCACATTGACAATTTATTCAAATTTACCTAATCAGATTTCACATTTCTCACACAACTCCCCCCCCCCCCCCCCCGTGAATTCAAGTGGGAAATTATTTTCCCACTTTGAGAAAAAGTGTGAAAATATGTTCCCACTTGTATGAACAGGCGTGAAAATGTTTTCCCACTTTTGTGAAAGATTTTTTTCACTTTTTGTGAAATGAAAACCATGGAAAGAGAAAAAGTGTGAAGAAAAATTCCCATTTTGAGGTCGACTTTCAATTGCAATGTACTGTATATTTAAAATACTCGAAACGTGCTGAAAGGGGCCTAAAATACGGCTACATGTATATACAATAGGCCTAGGTTATCGCAGTCTTGAACAAAGCGTCGAGTGATATCCAGCACACCCTCCCCTTTTGATTTTTCCACGCCCGCCGATTTTTCCGTTTGCTGCTTTCTGGTGAGTGCTTTAAATTTGCCCCTCTAGAAAAAATCCTGGCGACGCCCATGTGCCTTTATTCAATTATGCCCGGCGGTATGCGCACGCATTGTGTTTTACACATTTGGTTATTAAGGATTGACATCAAAGGTCACATGATTCAAAGGCGATCTGACCAACGATGCCACTCCTAAACCAATTTTTATGCAAAAAAAAAACCCGATGCATGCGCGTATGGTATTCGCATACAATCGGGCATATAGAGTAGCAAAGTGATGACGTCAATGCAATGTTTGGAACCAGAATACTTTTATTTTGTGTCAATGTGTGCATGACTGGCGGAACAGTCGAAATTTCCATTTGTTTGGAGCCAGTTGTCATGCCAACTGACGTCAGACTTCGGTACTCATTTCGGTACAGATGGAAACACGTGACGTCAGAGAGCACATCGTTGACACATAGTATGGGACAGATTAAAGGGACACATTGCTTTGGATTTTGCGATTTAGCCTTTAAAACTGAAATGGATATGGTTGGGAAACTTTTTTAAAAGTAGAATATAAAGATTCACATAACTATCCCTTCAAATTGCGTGGTTTTTGTTTAATTTCGTGACAAATAACGGTCCGCCATTTTGTAGAACAAATTGTTTACTCCACAAAATGGCGGACCGTGTTCACCAGTCGTATTTCCAGTCGCATCTGGTTAAAGTACGTTCTGTTGATCCATTTTGATGTAGGCCCTACTGTACGTGGCACGGCGCGCAGCACTGGCGATATGTGTCGCGAGGTAGAGAATTGTACCTGGCGATTATCTGATAGGTTCACAAGGCCACTGACTGCGGCGCCAGCCTAAAGACTCTTACAGCGTATTTTGCGCATTATTTAGACGGTGGCATTTACTACTGGAAATAAGTCTGTTTCGCGGGTCAGATGTCAGGGGTCAGCGGCCAATTTTTTGTTTTGTAATCACTACTCCAGGCATGAGAATCTTCCTGTTTTAAAAGGAATTCCTGTTTGTTTTCCCTCCAAATTTGTGGTCTTCGAGTTCAATGTAAATTTGAAATATAATTTTTTTTGGGGGGGGGGGGGGGGCCTAATGTTGGATTACCACTCTTGAGCAAAATCCACCTTTATTCCGAGTGAAATTTCTGAGTTCAGACATCGTTTTATTTTCTGTTTCAATAAAGTCGGAGCTCCTACACAATATAACGTGTTTACGTAATTTACAAGGCTCATTGAAACACGTGTACATCTATACTATAAACACATCTACTCCTAAAACAGCCTTCAACAGGTATCAAATATGCTAAAACCCAGTAGCTTCAGGGGTCCCCCTGGGACCCCCCCCCCCCCCCCCCCCCACCGGGGCGCTCCCCTGGACCCTGTAAGGGGCCTAAGGCGGCCCACATGAGACGACACCCCACCCCCACCCCCATTGCATGCTCTGTTCGCTTCGCTCACTACGCTTTATTTCCTTACAAAATATATTCCTGTTCTTTTTATCAACACCCATTTTCATGCCTGCTACTCACTAATTACATTATACGTGTTTTTTTGCATGAACAACTCTTATAAAAGATAAGGAACATTTCCAAACAGCAAAATGTCATGACATTTGAAGGCAATGTGTCCCTTTAAGTCACGTCGTACGATCGATGGGTTTATCTGAATAAACACTTCCTTGCCACTACATGTAGTACACACTGCTGGTCCAATTATGATATGGATTGGTGAGGTCACGTGAAAAAAATGTATGGCGAGTCTGCATCTGACGTCACAGGGATGGCTTGTCTTTGTCCATGATAGGCATTAGCCATGAGTTAATGGCATTGTAATCTAAATAGAAAAAACAAACCTGCAATAGCGAGGGGCGACTTGTGCTCGATCTATATTTCAGATGCGCTGGTATCATATGCAAATCAGACTCCCATGAAAATCGGATTCATTTCCCTATTATTGGTTAAACCCTCTCACGTGACCGGCCACACTCCTAATTATGTTCGCTTATTGCAATACATGTACACACTACCATGGAGGAAGAAATGATACTACCAGTACCAATGAACCCGTATTTCATGGTGGCTCGAATTCACGCTACACCGGAAATGCCAAGTCACCGAATACCCGGCCCACGCAGCTATGAGAACATTTCCTGTTGAGCCAATAACATTTACGAATCGTCTAAGATTTCTTGATAAAAATGTGTCGGTTGTTAGTCCCAGTGGATTAATGGATGAAACGATGATCTTTATTGAGTCTATTCCTGGTCCACACTCCGTGAACAGCACGCAAACACATCAACCGGGTCGCTGCACTAACAGTTAAAGTAGCGTAGTTCAAGGGATATCATCATCATGAGTAATGCTTGTGGCCTTCACGGCGCTTTCATATACGGCGACAGTGTGGTATCAATGTTGAAGGTTACAGAATTTGTAAATAAAAAATTGATGGGTTCTTCGTGTCGCTTAATGTTGTTTGATGGGGGGTGGGAGGTGGGAGGTGCATGGGGGGGGGGGGGGGTGGATGGCGTAGGGGTGTTAGGTTAGGGATGGGGATTCATCTGAAGTCCATTATGTAGGCATTAAGGCTCGAGTTTTACATAGTGCCAAACCATGAATAAGTTGAAAAGAAATGTCGCCTTTGACTGAAGTACGCGGCAAACCAGGAAGACCTTTTGTCAAGGATTTCAGAAAATAGCGATACATTCTTTGTAATGTACAAACTTTAAAAAAAAGTGTTGCCAAGCCCTATTTGTAGTACATGTACAAGAAGAGACATTTTGTTGTGAAACATTCTATTTGCATGTAGGACATTTCTCAAACCCTGGCTTGGGCTTGGGCTTCGGCTTCGTCTCCAGCTATTCCCCAGCCCCATTGCCAATCTGAAGCCTTGAATATGTAAATAAATAAATAAACAGGCTCAGGCTCTGGATTAAAATATAAGATTTTGAATGTACATGTAGCAAAAACAGTGTCTAAGATCTTGCCAAATCTTGGAACATAAAGTTACGCGAAGCCGAAGCCCGAGCCCAAGCATAGGGTTTGATAAATGCCTTTGTTGTGAGACAGCAGATTTAGAATTGTACAGTCGCAAACATTGCTTAAATATAACAGGTCTACTGTAGGCAAACAATCCAGAAATAGAGAATTTCATTATATTTACAGAGAAGGTTGAAAACAGTGGAATCCACTGCCAGTAACGTTTTATAGACCGTATTTCCTGAAAGTACGGGTTAAAAGCTATATTTTGATATATTGTGTTGTGGTATCAGAGTCTTGACTACTTGTTTTGAGAAAATAAAGCTCAAAGTTTGTGATCTGTGCACACTTAACCCAAGTAAAATCATCCCCCGAAATATTTGAAGAATGGATTCAGTTAAAAAAAACTTTGAGATATGACAGGATAGGGTTAAAATCTTCAAATTGACTTTTCAGTGAAAAATTATTGTTTCTGCTTGTAACTCAGAAAGCCATAGTGCGACTTTCCGCTCATTTTGTGCTGCCAGTTTATTTATTATTTATTAATTATGCTGTATAATTTATGTGGGATAAGTCCAAGGCCTAGCTGTGATTGTAATTAATACGATGGCTGGTTTATTTGGTGATAAACTACTGTAACGCTCGACTTTGTGCTAGGGCTATTTTGCCAGCCTACAAAGAATTTATGCATTTCCGGGTGGGACTCGGCGTTCCTTTAAAATTATGGCATTGGCTTTGAGCGCTCTCTTTTTTTCCCTCGTTATCTTTCCCCTTTTCCCTCTCCGAGTAGTTCCTACAGAAAATAGAAACGGAGGGTACGCTCCGCCCCTTGGTGGGGATGTGCACCAGTTGCTAGAAGGCGTGTCATAATTGAGTTCAGTAATCATAGATATGATTTGATACTTTGAAGAGTTTAACGCAAAAACTTGTTTGCGGATACACCTTTGAAATCTTCTGATATATGCCTGGTTGCAGACGTTGATGAACATCTCCAGTTTTCTCTGTTGTGAGTTACTTGAATGAACAGGGGCCAATTTTACGTACGAGCTGCTTAGCACCAAAATTGGCTTAGCCCCAAAATGTCTTGCTTACTAAAAATAGGTTACAGGCCCCACTTTTGTGATTTTCATGCTAAGCAAGCAACAGCATAATACCAGTCACAAGCAATTGACAACACATGGATATTTAGTTGGTAATCTCGGTTTTATCAAGGAAGAGTTTCATGCGGCTAAGCAAATTTGTGTGCTTAGCAGCTCCGTGAAATTGGGCCCTAGCTGGTTGTTTGCGGAGATGTGTATTATTGGCCGTTGGAAAATTAGGTTGTGCGTTGACGTCCTCGGTTCCCCGGTTTCCCACATCTCTCTACAGAGAAGTGTTATTGTTTTATAGAAGATCCAGCGGTTTTAACTCGGACTTTTCGTTCAGTATAGCTCTGATCGTCATCAAGAGAAACTCTCACGTGTGTTATTCCTCAATGTTCAGAGCCTTTCTATTGATATCTGTCTGAACTTCAGACTATATCAACACACACGTATGTAAACGCCTGCAATCAGGGACCTCCTATTGCCCACCCATTGTTCCTACTTAACTTTTTAACAAGGGCCCTTATTGGTTTGTACACGATTTTCAAACGGGGACCTTTCTCAACCGGGGACCCTATTGTCCTCTATTGTTTAAGGTCCCCTATTAAATGCAAAAACAACTTAAACTCAGAGGTTCTGGGACGTTCGTAATTAGTATTTTATTGTAGGGAAAAGAAGGAACAAAAGAATCGAAAATACGTTTTCTTTGTGGTTTTGTCGGCACACAGTTCTGTTCCTGTTGCGAGTGATATATGGCGAAAAAAACCAACAAAACAAAACGCACCCACCCGTTTCTCAACCTCGAGTGACAATTCATGAATTTGTGGAGAGAGTGTTTCGAGGCCGCGATGCATCCAGTCCATGTATCATGTCTGTCGTCACTGGCACAGCAAGCCCTGCATGCTTGATGGCCCAGCCAGCTAGCTTGACCTTTTCCTCCCATACCGTACATCGCATTGAGGGGGCCCGCGCGCCGAACGTGATGCCTGCTGAAAACCATTTTTTTAGGCCATGAGAAACGAGTTCATAGTTTTGTCAAACGCCAGATTGTACCGTCACGACCATAGATGCAGAGAATACGATTAGATTCCTTAATAGTTATTTAGATGGATGGCTTCAACAGTGACAATGTGTGCCTTCATGAGTTTCGCCGCAGTGTAATTTGACGTTTCTTATAAACAAAATACGGTTCTACTTGATGTAGGCCTACTGCCGGTGAGAAATACATGTTCATCCGGCTATGATGAAAACCGTGCGGGCAATTCAGCCATGGAATGGATGGAGTGCATCGTGTGTAAATGGTGCGTTGTAAAGGTGAGTTTTTACAGGATTAGGGGCCATTCAAAATGTTCAATGTTTTAAAATCCAAAAAGAATATATTTGTTCAAACTTTATTTTCCTTCAGCAATTGCCGAAAAGAAAAATAAGAGTTTGAGCGGATAGTACATGGAACCCCATTTAAAAAGACAGAAGCTCTGTAACTAAAACCATTCTTAAAAAATTCACAATTAGGTCTTGGAACAATAAAATTACCATGTGTGATGGCCCTAGTTGTTGGTCGATTGCCAGGTTGGATTCGGTTAAGTTTTTGGCATATAAAGTAGTCCGGCGCAACACCGATGCTAGCCCTAAAAGCCTGGCAGCCAAGTTGAAAATGAATACGCTGGGCAACTGTCATTGTATTAAGATTACCGAAAATTAAATTAGTAGGTGAAAGTGGTGGGAGCTTAAGAACAATACGAAGTGCTCTATTTTGAAGTTTTTGAATTTTAGAAACCAGAGTACATGTAGATTTGGCACCCCACACCATATAGTGCCATACAGCAGTAGTCAATGTGAGGTAAAATCAGGGCATTGTATAACAAAAAAGCTGTAGGCTGATTAATACATTTTCTTGTTCTGGCAAGCAAAGAAATTCCAGAATTTATTTTATTGCAAACTTGTTTAACATGTTCAGAAAAGTGAAGTTTACTATCAATTATAACCCCTAAATGTTTATGGTAATCAACTCGATGTATTTTTTTACCTGAAATAAGGATTTCCAGGGGATCATTCTTTTTGAGTTTTTGAGCGGTACCAATAAGCATGACTTCTGTTTTTTTAAGATTCAAAACAAGTTTGTTAGCCTGCAGCCATTTGGCCAAATTACAAAGGTCAGAGTTCAGTTTAATTTGAATGAGGTTGGTATTTTTATCACCATAATAAATAAGTGATCACACTATGTTATACATAAATTTTAATCCACAAAAGAGGGATCAAAATGTTACATAAATGCAAGATATACAAGAATTTAGAGTTAGATGCATAATGTATGTAAATCTGGTTGCGAAATTGTATTTCTCATTTTGAAGTCAAGATTTGCATAAAAATAAATTATGTAAAAACGGAGCTATTAACAAGGAATTGCTTATTTAGAAATGGTTTCAGTTCCTCAGGATAAAAATCGGACAATAATATGTACATTTGGTCGAGAGCACGATAAAAGATTGTCCACCACTAGTATATCACTAGTGAATAGAGATTATCTCAATATGGACCTTGAATCAAAAAAACCTCCCAATTTGGCCAATATTCGACATAAAAAGTCCTAAATACAATGAAGATCTAGCCATTTCTCAAAATAAACCATCCTTAAAAACATCCAATATATGTGTCAAAACAAATCCAAGATCTGGCTACATCTAATTGTATTTAAAAAAATAATCTCTTTGTGTTTTAACAGGGCCTATTTCAACCCTAACCCAAACATGTCTGTATCCACGTTGGGTTCGCGACGCCCAAATCAAAGTGGTTGAAGACGAAATCAGGATAAAAAGAGAATAAAATTTACCACAAACAGGTTTTGTATCAACACATAAAATGGGATGTACGAAATAAAATTGAACTATTGCGATTTTAAATGGTTTTGCAATATCGTGTAATTCAGTACTTGCACAACAACTAATTTCAATTTACAAATATCAAAACCAATACAGGATACAAATAATACAAAGTGATCGTGTACCAGGTATATCCAACTAGATCTAGAATTTTCTCTGTGCACGAGTCGCAGTCACCTGCCTGGAATTCCGAAATAAATTCCAACTAGAACAATAACAATACAATGTACATACACAAACCACATTAAAACACATCACTAACTGACATAAAAAGATACATTAGCAAAAAAGCAAACTTAGGAAAAATAAATGGAGTTTTCCATCCTGGCTGCCAAGATTTAGAGAAAGATCGAGTGTACAGGTTGGCCGTAGTGCTGCTTCTGCCTGGTGGCGTCATGAATATAAAGGTCTTGACGAGAAAGCTGGTTGGCTGAAGTGCTGCTTCTGCCTGGTGGCGTCATGGATAGAAACGTCTTGACGAGAAAGCTGATTGGCTGAAGTGCTGCTTCTGCCTGGTGGCGTCATGGATAGAACCGTCTTGTCGAGAAAGCTGGTTGGCTGAAGTACGCCCAACTGCCTGGTGGCGTCATGGATAGAACCATCTCGACAAGAAAGCTGGTTGGCTGAAGTGTGCCCAACTGCCCCTCACCGGATGTCCCAGTTATTCTTGGGCGAGCCCAGATCAGAATACTTCCCACAGCGAGGTTACGTCCCTCTGAAGAGGAGCCAATCGTCCAACGCGTTCCCAAAATGTGTATTGACTGCCGTTCTTACAAATTATAATTCTCAGTCTAATGGTCCGTAACGTATTCTTGGTAAATATAAAAAACGTGCATTTCCTAAATTAACACCCATCCTGCCGACTACGCCAAATGTAACCATGCGGTGATGGGGGATATACAAAATCGAATCATGATGACAAACAGAGGGCATTTACTAAGAACATGCACGAGACAGCTCCTTTTCAGAAACATAAATTGGATTTTTGTTATTCTATACACATTCACATTTACCAAGTATACATGTATAAACGGCATAAACGGCGTAAAGACGCAGTGATAATCTAATTATCCAAGCGTAATTTTCACAGCACTACGGCTCATGCACAAGAGATGGATAGAGTCTCAACCAGTACACTCGGTGGCAGCCAGCACAGAAAACTGGCCACCACCTCAAAACTACCCCCTTATAAATGGTGCACGTCCATGGTCTATTACCCCCAGTCAATAAATACAAAAGGTATGGCAAGCATCAAGTTATGTAATAAGACATGCCACACAGTCCAACCGCTGCCCAGGTGACTGTTCCCAGGGATACTGGAATGCCAAACCAAAGGACAATCACAGGGAACAATCAACCAGGAGGCAGCAGTATGAACTATGTGGCCTATTGTCATAAGTATAATGGATGGAAAAGTAGGTGACCAACCATATACGGGCTGGTCACACATACATTTCAATGTTGCAGTGGTCAAGACAATTTGGCAAATCATTAATATATAATGAAAAAAGTAATGGCCCTAAAATTGATCCCTGTGGTATACCAGAAGTAATTGGGTTGACTAAAGAAAATTTTGATTTATGAGTGCATGAACTAACTAAACTGAATTTGGATTTATGCTGATCGTGCGCCTGCGCTTTCTTTTATGGCCTGATTAATTCATGCATGAATAAATGTGCTGAAAAGCGTTGTTTTGTTTGCCACTGACATTATCGCTTTTAACCCGGAAGTGCGCAGAAGGGGCTAATGTGAAATTCCTCTATGACTTATCTTTTTGCCATTTTTCGACAGTGAAATTACATGCACCGCCTGTGTGCCCACGCGTGTCAAACGTAATCGTGTCACTAATCACCATTCCGCAATTCAGTTTATTTCATCATGCGGTGTGGCAATTCAGCGTTCTGCAGTGACCTTTTTATGGTGGCCGTGAAGGGACATCGCAAATCGTTAATATTGACGTCAATATTCGCGTCAAAATATCAACGTCCTGCTATCCGGTCGTGATTTTTTGACGCGATTTTTTTCCATGCTAGCTATGGGTGCTGGTTGTCAAGTCGATGTGCGCATGCGCCAAATGACTTTCACGCCATGCATTGTTCTATGGGTCATATTTATGAAATAATTGGTGGCTTCCAGAGAGCCCATTTGAAAGAGTTGTTGACACCGATTACTTTGGGTTCAGAACAATATCATATGTGCAAAAGAAAGTGTAACGCTCGTTTTCATGTTTTTGTTATGGTGAACAAGAGTTGGCAGTAGACAAAGAGCCAGGGTGAAGAGCGCCCTCAATAGTTTAGTTAGTTCATGCACTCATGTCACATAAATCAGTTCAACCATAATTATTTGCTTATGTTTTGTCTTCAGTCAGTTTCGTTGGAAATAAAACCCAGTTTTTACAGATTTTGCTTTAGATGCAACCAGATTCAGTGCTCAGTTCTCTGAAAAAAGTTTCCTGCGTTTTTGGACTGGTAATTGTGCCTAAATTATTGACATGAACATGTACCTGTAGGCATAAACGATGTATTCTTTAAAACTGACGTTTCTTGCTACTTTTATTAGGTTGCACTTAGGTTTAAAAATAATTGTGTAATCTTTCAGGCCCTCCATATACTAATAGAGACTACTACTGATAGAGATGACTTGAGAGATATGATATACATGATTTTAGAGAGGTTATACTTCCCAATAATTCGGATATTGCGATTTTAAAGAAGCATTTCCTTAGCACTGTTTATGTCACATATTTTCCAGATAACAAATTTAAAGTTATATTTTTTGTTCGTTATTGTTTCACAGATCGAACAATAAAGCCAGTACATTCAATACGATGTGCAAGCTATCTTCTGTGACTGCGTTTACACTTCCTGACGGTCCATTGGTGGGGGGGGGGGGGGGGGGGGGGTATTCGCACCCACAACCCCGGGTACGGGCCTGCATATTTAACTTACAACCCCATACAGCGCGAATTGTTTATTTTCTTTGCCACTCCATTCTCCAGTCTCCTCACGTGACTGATACATTATGAGGAGTGCGATGTATTTAAAAATGAACACGAAACCTCTGTGTGGGGGAGGGTCCATGTAAGCAGAGATGAGCATAAAAGTGGCACACACGACGATAATGTATTTAACATTATTGCTATGGTTTAACCCTAACGTCACTGAATACTAAAAAATACTATACTTGAGTAAACTGCAGTATGGGGTACTGTATTACTACACTGGTCTTTGAGAATTGAGTAGTATTATAAATGAATGCCTAGGACGTTAGGGTTAATTTGCTAATTTGTTAGTATATGAGCTTTTCAATTAGTTATTCAACAAAAAACATCGATCGACGATAAGTAACAGATTTAATATGTTACAAATTTTGAATTAGGATCGCGACGCTCCTAATTCTGAAAGTATCAATTGGCATATCAATCTTCGCGCGTAGCACATAAAAAAAGGGTGACTAAAACCGAACCCAAATTATCATTTTTGGAATTTCAATGGTTTTGTACACAGAGTTCACACTTAGTATTTGTTTCCTTCAAAAATATATAAAGCATTAAAGTCGTAAATAGAAATTTTGACACCACGGATATAGCATGTTGAAGAAATACTTTCGGGTAAAATAACAAACACGGTCTCGAAAAAAAGAATTCTGTGACTCGGGTCACATTAAAGGCACACATTACCCTAAAATCCCCCCAAATTAATCTCTTGGTTAGTTACCCAACCTATTTCCAAGGTTCGAGTGTAGAAATTCTTCCATAATATGTGATATTTACGGAGAAATGAGGGAAAAATGGACAATGACAATACGGCGTGCAGACTAGCGCCGTACACATAGCAGCCTTTACGAAACCACGGCACCAAGGGGCACTGACGTTCAGCGGCTCGACTTTTCCGAACTGGCGTCCCCGAAATTATTTTGGTCAATGATGTTCAGATAAACGGCGCATTGGGATGGCCCGTGTACATTGCTATAATCTACGTTTGATTGATATTTCCAAGCATAGCAATTGGGAATGCGTGTACCATGCATGGTCTCCTCCGAATAGCTATAGCTGCCTATGATAAACTATTTATTAATTGGCCACAGTGAGACGTACAGACTGCTGTTCACAACCAATCATATTTTGTCGGCAAATGAGACACAGGGCAAGGTCCATAGTATGTATACAAAACAAACCAAAAAACAAACCAAAAAATAAACCACTTGAGGTATGCAAACACAATGAAATGCAATTGCGTAATGAATAATTATCAACATGCCAGATGTGTCATCGATACATGCATATGAAGTGTAATGATTTGCCCATCTTTTTCCTTCTGAAAAAAACCCCCAAAACATGTTTTTTTAGTAATCCTTATGGACCTAATTCTTCGAAAGTCAGAGTACGAGATATTATGCCTGAACTGCAATAAGACCTGTATGACTTAAATACGTACAAGAGACGCACTGTTTTAATAATTGTTATATTTTTTTGTTCACAGATACCCTGATGCCTCAAGAAAAACTCACAGCCAAGAACAAGATCAAGTTAAGCCAAATGGTATGACAGCATAATTTGCTTATGGGGACAGTTCCATTGGAATACACCACCAGCACACACAAACACAAGTTGTAAAACACCCACCAAGGAGATTTGTTGTGTGAAAACAGTATAGTTGTATTTCCTCATTTAGTACTTCTGGAATATCTATTACCGCCCGAGTACTACCTGTTGTGACCGGTTGCATAATAAAGCAGTCACACATGACCACCCCTACCGGTGCTGCACGAGTCAGTGGTGTTTGAGACTTGTGTAGAGGAATCCCCAATTGAAGAAAATAACACCGATCTGTGCACTTCCTGGTTTGAAAGCGAGGATCTCATAGGTAAACAACTTAATACTAACTTAGTATGCTGATCGTGCGCTACGCTGCATGCCATTTATGGACACATTCATTCATGCATGAATGAATGTGCTGAAAAGCGTTGTTTTGTTTGCCACTTACATTCTCGCTTTCAACCCGGAATTGAAGTGCGCTGACGGGGTAATGTGAAATTCCTTTATATTTTGACCGCTACAGTAGCGTTCACAACATACCGCAGAAAATTTCCCTTACGAATAACCAAATAGAATATAAACTCCTCAAAATAAGTTCGGAAACTCAAGTTTGACAGACGATTTCTCTCTTGTTTCCAACTCCTTTTCCTTGAATTTGGTATCATTGGAAAGCCCTGTTATTCGTCTTTACAATGATGTGTCATTTGTTATGATTAAGCAATTGGGGGATGTGCAGCACAGCTGAATATGGGGGTGGGTGTAAAGTGAAATGTCACAAAATGCATTGCTATTGGCATACAGTGCATTCCCCTTTTGCTTGGAGGATGGGAATGTGCAACAGATCTGCAACAGATCCTGATTGATGAATGGGACGCCATCCCACAGAAACGTGTGAACCGGCTCGTGAACAGTATGAGGAGGAGGTGCCAGGCTGTTGTGGCTGCATTCGAATCGTCCACCCGCTACTGAGGCTCTTGACGTAATATTGTTTAATGAAGAAACTGTTCAATGATTAAACCAGAAAAAAAGACTTTCCGTAATTTTTTTGTCTTTCTTTTTCTTTTGTTAGTGATAGAGTGTTGCATTATACTGTGAGGGAGACTTCTTGTTACTGATGGAGCATTACTGGGTGTTTGAGTGCAGAAAATGACAAATTCTTTTACTCTGTTTGAAACGCAAGCACATCAACAACAGAGTTGCTACCCCGGAGGCAATTTATTGTGACAGGCCATGTTGATTTCTAAACTTTTCCCGCACATTTATGGCTTACAACCTTTAAATATTGGTTAGTAAGCAGAGAATCATTCAAAACACACCAATCCTCCAAACAATTCCTAACAGCAAGAGTCAATACACGTTTGGACAATAGCAATGCATTTTGTAAAATTTCACTTTACACCCAGCCCCATATTCAGCTGTGCTGCACACCCCCCAATTGCTTAATCATAACAAATGACACATCATTGTATAAAGAAGAATAACGGGGCTTTCCAATGATACCAAATTCAAGGAAAAGGAGTTGGAAACAAGAGAGAAATCGTCTGTCAAACCTGAGTTTCCGAACTTTTTTTGAGGAGTTTATGTGTAAATATGTCAAATTTCTTTAATTTTCAGTGGTAGCTTGGTATTTTTGAGCAGACGTAATGTTTTGTATAAGACCGTCATTCTTTTTCCAGAACCCCGAATAGAAAACGTCAGATTCTATCGCATTTTTAAGCCGTAGTGCATAGATATTCCAACAGCGACATCAAATTAGGATCGTGTCTGTAACGTGTTTGAAATATATTTCCAAAACTGATGGGAGCAAACGTAGATGTGACCATCTGATCTTGTGTAATACTATTTGCATGGTTATTAGGAATGTTGGTGAAAACGGGTGTGAAAAAAAGTTATGTGGATCGTTGTGCTGTACATGTATTACGTTTCTTTAATCCGAAAAGAACCGGGCTTTGTTGCCCTCTCACAGATATTTACAGATATCCGAGTAAAATTTACATTTCAATAGCCAAAGCGTTTTGTAGTATTATATAGGTTTTCCCGCCCAACCTCGTAAACTTAGCATCCGAATTAACGATAGGTTCATTCAATTTAGCACGAAATTGATTGACGATCTAGATCAGCATTCAAAGAGCAAAAATGATCATTCAATTTAAATTGATGAGAATGCGATTGCACACTCTTGATATACGAAATTGAAGAGTCAGCATTCAATTTGAAAAACATGCAAACAGCATTCAAATTCGCGCGGACACTCCGCGGTAAGCGTTTGGGCATTAAATTTCATGAATAAGCAAGCATTTGTGACATTCTTGCAATGTTTATCATTTCATGTTAATCTTCAGAATCGTGTTTTGTTTCTGTTTGAATAATTATTTAAAGAAAGAATAACACCTAATTACAATCAAATAAAACCGCCAAAAGTAAGCATATATAACAGAAAGGAGTAATAAATGAAAAGGTGGGGGGGGGGGGGGGGGACACGAAAAACGCAAATGAAAAATGGTGAGACAAATATATAATTACTTTCAAAATGTGATAAATGAAGAAAATAAACCATTGCGAAAAATCAGAATAATCTTAATTGGCACAAAGTTCATAGTATACATGCACAGAGTGTGCATATGGATGTGTGAGTGTGTTTGTTGTACAAATTACAAATCAGTAAACTGCATTTCATAAATTTTTGTATCAGCATCCATGATGAAGGTCCAGGGCGAGTATCGCCTCTAATCATTGTTGGACTAAATGCATTTCTGATCTGTAATTTGTCGTTTGTGATATAAAAAAAATACGTGGAACATACCTCTATCATATATTCCTCTTTTTCTGTTCTATACGCACCTTAATTTGTCGTGCATGCCTGTTATTTTCCTCATACATTGTACTTTCCTTCTCCAATTTGAAGGCTCGAAGTGCGAAAATGATTGCCCATAGACGAAAATGAAAATAAAATTCGGTAGGGAATTCTAGTCACCCGTCGCCAAATTAAATGACGGGTATGCATCGTCTAATTGAATCAAGCTATTTCTAAATTGAATGCGTGAAAGTACACAATTCAATGTCTGCAAACGAAATTGAAGGCTCAAAGTTTGAAATTGAAGCATGGGAGCAACGAGCTGAGAAAAATCGTTCGGACACGAATGCACGTTAATGAATTTGACTGCTGTTTTCACGAATTCGGCCGGGAAAACCTATATTAAACACGTCGCGCCATCTTGTGGACAATTAATTGCGCAAGGGCAGTATCCCCTATTTAAAAAATAAATAAATTTGGTGTCTAAATGAAAAAGTCAAAAGGCTTAGCAAAACAATGCACTGTGACATAATCGCAGAAAGAATGCATGGGGCGGAATCGGAATTAATCCACTAAAAAGAATCTGATCATTTTTGTTCAACGAGATACAAGATCAACATGGTCGACATGCTGGGCCTTGATCATTGTATGATATCCAATTAAGAGCACACTGATGTCTATGTAAACGGATAGTGCATTTACTGTTCGAGTTAAAGCCGGCATCCGCCATATTAGCACTCCCAATTAGCCTTTTAGAGGTATGGCGGACACAATAGGAGGGTGCTATTTGATTTTGGTAAAACCTTTGTATTTATACCCAAATCAAATAGCGCCCTCCTATTGTGTCCGCCATACCTCTAAAAGGCTAATAGAGTACCGAAGTGATGGCGTCAATGCAATGTTTGGAGCCAGAATACTTCTGTTATTTTGTGTCAATGTGTTTGCATGACTTAGGAACAAAGTTAACAAAGTTAACAAAGGAACTTAGTTAACAAAGGAACAGTCGAAATCTCCTTTTGTTTGGAGCTAGTTGTGCCAACTGACGTCAGACTTCGGTACCGGTACTCTATAGACTAATCCGGCGACCAAAATTAGAAGCATTTACTGCGGTGGCGAGGCGCTCACGTGCGTGTCAGACGCACGCGCTCGACGCAGCTTCGACCAACATGGTGTTTACAACTTGCCAAAATGCGCACGCGACTTGAATTAAAGAACGCGGACATCCCGGGGGTGCGTTTTGGCGGTCACAAACAGCCATGAACCAAAAATTGGTTCGGTTGCTTTTTGTCGGTAAATTTCTCTGGGAATTTGAAACAGGCGAAAATTACGCATCACAATGAAATCCTCAAATCTCCAAAGTGATTAAACAAAGAGAAACAACAGAACCAGTTTTCGGTTATGATCGCCAAAACGCACCCTAGATCTGACAACCTTTTGCCCAGGATCTACTTTTATCCTTGTTCTCAACATGTAGTATACATCATTTGCTTTTGCTGTAATTTTCAGAAATGGATGGATTTGGGGGGTTAGTATTTTAAAGCAAATACTGTAACACTGACCTGTTTAAAGTTGTGTGTGCATAGATGCCGGTGTAGTGTGAATTTCAGTTACTGTGAAATACGGGCCCATTGGTAGTATTCCGCATGCCTAAAGTGAAGATAATTCGGAGAGTGGCCAGTCACGAGGGAGGGTTTAACCAATAATAGGGAAAAGGAGTCCGATTTAAATGGGAGCCGGATATTCATATGAAACCGGGAAATCAAAGAGAAAAAACGTTCTTTTGGTCTGGTTCGCTGACCATACATCAGACAAAACGAAGAAATTGATAGAAACGGGGAACTAGACCAACTTTTCTTGAAAATGACAGCACACCAGGTGCTATGATTCCACATGATGCTAGAGACTATTATTTACTTAGTCAATTAAGGTATTTCAAAATAATTCAGTAGTTTGGCATTTTTTAAGTTTGCAAATGTTGTAAACTGTATTGATACGGATACGATCCCGTATAATGGTAGTGGTAATGTGGCCGTTGCTGGTTCAGTTTTTCGTACAGCGTGCAATGGCCAGTAAGCTATCCAGCTTACATAAAGTGGAAGAAAAACATTCTTAAGTTTAAAATCCTATTTGTGTTGTCCAAAGGAGAGTTCATGCATGCGCCATAGAAACATGAAGCCTGCCGCTAGAAACATAGATGGTGGTCGGGCGTACTTGGTCCTGCTGGCAATGCACGTGGGTTACATTCTTTTTGCGGGTACCAGCAAAGGCCTTGGAGTTCTGCTACTAACGCTGAAGGAGCGTTTTGATACACACACGTGGCTTGTGGGGTTCGTCATCTCCTTCATGATGATGCTTATGGATCTTTCTTGTAAGTATACATGGTGAAACTTTCTGAATTAGTAAGCATGCGCAGAACTATAGAATCTTAATTCTTCATTCATTAGAATCTTAAGGAATTGGGTTACCTCCAGTATGGTCCAGGCATGGTCCGTGGCATGGTCCGTGGCATGGTCCGTGGCATGGTCCGCGGCATGGTCCGCGGCATGGTCCGCGGCATGGTCCGCGGCATGGTCCACGGCATGGTCCACGGCATGGTCCACGGCATGGTCCACGGCATGGTCCACGGCATGGTCCACGGCATGGTCCACGGCATGGTCCACGGCATGGTCCACGGCATGGTCCACGGCATGGTCCACGGCATGGAAAAACCCGTATGCGCTAACTTTAGACTCATTTGGGCGTGTCTGCGAGATGGCTGAACTAGTCTATAGAGTCGTTAGTCTTCTCTTTAATGACCCCAAAGTGCAACGATATGACTGTGGATAATGAATACAATTTCCCGTTTCTTTTCAGCGTTACCCGCCGGTGTGTTGAGTCACCGTGTTCCATCCCGGTACATCGTGATGGCAAGCGGCACGTCTGTAGCTGCCGGACTAGTTTTGGCTTCTTTTGCTCAGACTATGCTTCAGTTTGGCTTATTCCTTGGGTTGCTTACAGGTAGTTTTACAACATCTTGTTCTTGTCCATTGTTTGAATGATGGAACACACTTCTCCCGATGACAGATCCATGATGTTATTCTTAAGAATTAGTTCTGGTTATAAGATCATAAGGATTCTTTTAACCCCTGGAGTACGGGTTTTTACGGGAGACGTCGGGGTGTCGCGGTGGTTCTGGCAGCCAAGCGAACCGCTACAATGTGTTTGTGCAGTCAAGCGTAACATAAACAATAATCCAACAATGGATTGAAACTGCACAAACAGCGGCAAATGGCGCCATCCGGCCTGGTGGCACTTGTTTTTGACGCCATATGGCGTCTTCCGTACGCAAAGTGTTTTAATACTTATTGCCCTCTAGCTTGGAATCCTTGAAATCCCTTTGTAGATGAAGAAATGTTAGTTTTATCTGAGAAATGCAAAAGGCTCGTCAAACTTGTACTTGGAAACAATCGAGCATTGCACATTAATTTTTACACACAAAAACGTTAGATAGAGTCCATAATGACTTCGAAAGCCTGTGATGGACTGAGTTTTTCATAACATGGCTTAACGTCAGTTATTCACAAATGCTATATTGTCATATTGTTCCCCAGGTGTAGGCTATGGCTTTACAATCATCACTCTGGAAATAGAAGTCTCACGACACTTTTGCGAGAAGTACGCGTGCGCTAACGGCGTTGCCACCACTGGTTCGTCCGTTGGCCTCTTCGTTATGGCGCCCCTGATGCAATATCTACTGGACTCGTACGGATACAATGGTGCGCTTGTCATCATGGGATGTATGTGCATGCATCTGGTTGTATGCGGTGCTCTGCTACGCGTTCAGTCCGCCCAGAGGAAGACGGACGATGACGGGGAGTTTCAGAGAGAGGACCCTTCTGGCGAGAAACAAGAAACATCCCAGACAGACGGCCTCGCTGACCGGGAAACACCGCCAGGAAAGTCTGGCTTCACCTGCCGCGCATGCCGTGGATTCTGCTCAGGCTGCGGGGGATTTGGCGGAGCCGCTGATATTGGTCTCTTCAAGGAGTTTACGTTCTACGTCGTTGTCCTAGTAGCCGCCTCCATCAGGTTCGTCTTCGCTGCCTGGACCATCTACTTCGTGCCTCATGCTTTGGCCATGGGATTTGATAAAACCCAGGCGTCTGTGTTTGTGATCGTCACGGCCAGCGGCAATTTCGCCGGGAAAGCCTTCCATGGAACTATCATTGATAGGAGAGTCGTCAGCAGAAGGGTCATGATTGGTTTCGTCACCACCGTGACCGCCGTGGAATTCTTCCTGGACTCCCAGCTAACCACGATGGCCGCCATGGTCGTGGGTTGTCTAGTGAATGGTGTCGCCATGGGCGTGGCAACAAGTATGATACAAGTCTTCATGAAGAAGGTTGTAGGTGTCGACAGGCTTCCTAACATCCTTGGCTGGGCCAACCTCATTTCAGGATTTGTGAAGTTAGGAGCTGGATTCTTTCCAGGTAAGTTATGCTACCTGTCGTTCATTTCATTTCATTTCATTTCATATTGGTTTATTGATCCATTCTCACAGTTAAAACTGAATTATAATGGATTTACATAATAAAAATTACAATTAAAGATAAATTAAACTATTAAAAAAGGCACAGTACGAAACACAATATTATATATTATTATTAAACCACATTATTGCTCCATGTTGTGTAATTTAATTAAGTATGGTATTGCACTGTCCTGCATTCGTTTTGTTTTACATCGGATTTCGGGAATTTTTAAGTTATTTCTTAAGACCATAGTATTATTTTTGGGTGGAATGAACTGTTTAAATTGATTTGTTCTCTCTGATGTTTTTTTATAAAAAGCCACACACAACGATTTTCTTCGATCAGTTAAAGATTGTAAATTACAATTAGTTAAAACATCATCGTAAGTTGTATAATTTGACCCCAATATTATTTTAAGGGATCTCTTCTGTACTCGTTCAATATGAGTTATCTGTTGTTTAGTCAGTGCCCCATTCCACACTGGAGCAGCGTATTCAGTAATTGGTCTGATAAAACATGTATAAATCGTCATAAGGTCATGAGATGGAAGACCGTGACATTTAAGCACACGTAACATGTGAATCTTACTATTAGCCCGTTTAACTATGTTATCAACATTTCTATCCCACTTCAAATCATTTTGAATAATTACTCCTAACACTTTCATTTGAGTCACTGTTACAAGGTTATGAGCACCAATAGAAAATGTTTGACAAATGGGTGGATTTCGCAAAAAACCAACATTCATGTGGAGGCATTTAGATGGATTAAGTTTCATTAGATTTTGGTCGCACCATCCAACAAGACTGTCTATTGAATTTTGAATATTTGACGGTTGTGAGAAGTTTCTGCATTCTACTATTGACAGATCATCAACGTATTTATAAGTAGAAATATTATTACCATCAAGCTTAACATCATTAATCATCGCTAAAAATATAATTGGGCCTAATTTAGTTCCTTGTGGAACACCTGAATATAAAGTCGACCAATCAGAACATGTTGAATGGTATCGAACACATTGTTGGCGAGCACTCAAAAAATCAATAATCCAAGGGATAATAGAGAGGCGAACATCCAAGTCAATGAGTTTTGTGATAGCCAGGGTATGATCAATTCTATCAAATGCTTTGGCAAAGTCGGTAACAATTACAGTAGAAGTGGATTTCGGTTTATCCCCATGTTCATACAACAAATGTAACATATTTATTAAATAGTGATTTGTAGATAGGAATTTTCTGTTACCAAATTGACATGGATCCAATTTTGGTGCGATATCTTGTAATACCCATTGTGCAATAAAACCTTCCGCAATCTTTGCAAAATGATTGGTAAGAGAAATTGGTCTCAATTTCTCAACTGAAGGGGGATTAGTCTTCGGAACAGGGATCACAATAGCTTTTTTCCAGTCATTCGGAACTCTTCCTTGTTGAAATGATAAATTAATTATATCAGTGAGTGGCGTTGCCAGTTCGATGGAATATTCCCGAATGAAACGGGCAGTTATGTTATCAGGACCACCAGAGCATGTTAAACGGATTCCCGTCAAAGCCTTATGAACAGTCCACGGTGCTAAAATTGGACAAGGTATTTCCGTTGGTAAGTATGCAGGTAGCTTATTCATGTCGATTGGTTCCAAATCCTCAGCTACTGACAAAAAACGATTATTAATATTTGATGCAATTGCGAACTCGTCACAAGGACTAATTCCAGGAATATTAATCGGATGACGTTGTTTTCGATCACCAGTAATGCTTCGTATTTGGAGAAACCATGCTGATGGATTACTTTGTTTAAGTCTTTGGACACGTAAAGCATAGAATTGCTTCTTAGCTGTGGCTATTGCAACTATGACCATGTTTTTTAATCGTCTCCACGCTGTCATATCATTACGATGGAATGCTGCTTGTCGAGACCGAATCAAGCTTTTGACTCGAGTAGACATCCACGGTTTATCAGTTGGATGAAGTTTAGTTTTACGGCGGGGAATCAGATATGCCTACAGAAGAGCGGCGGCGGCGGCGGCGGCGGCGGCGGCGGCGGCGGCGGCGGCGGCGGCGGCGGCGGCGGCGGCGGCGGCGGCGGCGGCGGCGGCGGCGGCGGCGGCGGCGGCGGCAGCGGCAGCAGCAGCAGCAGCAGCAACACTAGTGATAACAGCAGCAGTAGTAATAACAGCAGCATCAGCAATATGAGTAGCAGCACAAGCGACAACAGCAGCATCAGCAGTAGCAGGAACAGCACCAAGAGCAAGAGCAGAAGCTGCAGCAGTAGCATCGGCAACAATTAACAGCAGCGAAACAGCAGCAGCACTAGCAACATCAGCAGCAGAAACTGAGCAACAGAAGCACGTATTGAGCAGCAACAGACGCGGCACTGAACAGCCGCAGTAAACAAAACAAACATCTTCTAGTGCCCATACGTGGACAAGAAAGGAAAACAGATCTCTACATTAGTAAACTCTCCGCCCTCCCGCTAGATATACCAATCAGAAAAAAGTACTGAAATTATTGTTTTCTAAACACCTCAACAAAAGTAAGTTCCCCCTAAATGAATCTTATATTTCCTAACCTACACAGGATTTGTATTAACTTTGTTGGAGATCATCAGTTAGACCCATGGAACAAATACTGAAACTGACTAGCCCATAGGGCCTATACCTACTGTTATGCATGAATGCATGAATGAACAGTGTGTAAAGGTGAAGTTGACACACTTCAAAAATTGCAGAACGGTATGTGTCCAGTGCAGGCATAATAAGCCATTTGCGAGTTAAATTTGAATAACATCTGGTACACTGACTTGCTCCAAATGCTTGGCACATTTTAACTTTGAATTCTCCAGACCAAAGACACTGTTGCTATATCACATGATTCGGGGCAAGCTCTTGCATAGTTACGTAAGAGACGCTCAGCACCAATACATTGTTCACAGTGGGTGAGAATGGCACAAAGACACCAGACCATTCCGGAGCTGGGGATTGCTAGCATAAGGCTTGCCCCGAATCACGTGATATAGTAACATTCTCTTTGGTCTGGAGAATTCAAAGTTAAAATGTGCAAAGCATTTTGAGCACGTCAGTGTACCAGATGTTATTAAAATTTAACTCGCAAATGGCTTATTCAACAGTCAGTTTGACGTTATCAGTGCCAAAGGACAGTTCCAGCTCTGTGTTTAGTAAAAGAATGCCTCGCCTGTCGATCCAAGAGAGGGCAAATAATCACACTAAAACTTTACTTGAACCAGTTTGGCTTTTAATTCACATTTAATACATATAAATGAATATATTTATGAAATAAAATGTGATCCGGCCAGTTTAAGAAGCATGTTTCTTTTAATTGTCAATTAAAACTGCAATATCCGTGCTCTTGCTGAAAGTTGCTCGTTCACTGGATTTCCTCCTATAAACAAATAATGGTGGAAACTGTATGTTTGAACGAATAAAAAGCTTACCAGACTTCAAATCTATAGTCTTAACTTTACGCGCGATGATTGCCGTGTACGTTGTATAAGAATTGGAGGTTTCGCAAACATTGAAACCGTGTTACTTATCTTCAATCGATTTTTGTGCGGAATGTCTTAATATTGGAAAGCTCATAAGTTAGTTATCTAATGCTAACAAATCAGCAATTCAATTGGAGTGCCACACCCCAATAGCACGGACAGCATCTTTAAATGTATTCCTTGTCATCCAACTTACAGGCTGGATTTACGACCAGACACTGAGCTATAATTACTCTTTCGTCATGATTGGATGCGTGTCTTTGGTGTGTCCAATTGTCCTCATCATCGAGTACCTCGTCTCAAGATGTTCTCGAAGGGGATCGTACGATCTTTCCTCAGTGTAATCCTCAAAGTTTGTCTTACCTGTGAGGGGCATATGATGCACGATATGGGGCAGAGCGAACCCCCCCCCCCCCCCCCCCCTCTTTTGTGTTGGTCATTGTGTTCCCGGAATCTCAGGAATTCTTTTCAGAAGTCTAGGGGGGATGTGTTAGGTAACAATAGTCTGGAGAGTGTATAGGGTATAGGGACAAAAAGGGGGGTACCCCTCTGCCCCATATCGTGCTGGGTATAGTGAGGGGACCGCAGGGGGCATATGAAGCACGATATGGGGGAAAAGGGACCCCCCTCTTTTGTGTTGGAATGGGACATTCCATCTGTCACCGAATGAAATTATTCCTACCATTGTACGAATGTGAAACATTTATTATTTGTTTATACAACGCCTGAATAAATCCGACAGATTGCATGCATGAATTTCTTGGTGTACAGCGTGCCGTTTACCTTCTCAGTCCCGCATAAAACCGCAACAAAACGTGGTCCAGTTCCGAATCAGTTAAAGCTTTAATTGTTGTTCCCGCGTGTCTTGGAAATTCCTCTAATCGTTTGACTGCATATTTCATTTGTCTCTTTGTGTTAGCAGCGTCAGCATCGCCTACGAGTTCCAATATTTCGTCATCTGTTAGAAAAAAAAAAAACCGCGGTACGGAAACACCGTCCGCCATTTTGTGTGAATGACAGCCTAGATCGGTTCCCGGTCCCCGTATGTATATAATATACATTTGAAGTCCGAAGGACAACGGAGGGACCTGGAACCAGTCCAATGACAGTCGTGTTGTAGCGGCGGGGAAGTTCTATCAAACGCGTTATCATTTGATAGAACCATGTGATAGAACGATTTTTGGCGGTGCGGGTTCGCGTCGTACGATAGGACGAATAATTCAATGCATGTGATCGACGATCCACCAATCGGATGGCTGGGATTTATTCAGGTGTTGTATAAATAGGCATGTCAATCGATAGTGTCACGTACGCGTCACACGGATAGTGCCACAGGAATCTAGCCGAGTTCGGAATTTTCCCAGGGCAAAGTGGGAGTTCTAATATAGCGCGGCACATTGGTGTTTAAAGGTGTGATGTAGCATTGGCAGAGCTGACAACATAGTTGCAGGCAGTGTACATGGCATAACAAACCTCTGCGATCAATCCGTCAATCGAATCACGAGAAAATACATGTAGTGAAAAACCGTTCAATCATATATAACGGTGATTTGGTGCACGTAGATGTGCGTATTTCCATTGTTGAAATCGAAATATGCCGCAGTTTTTTTGTAGGTATTCAGATACAATTTTCTCAAAGATGACAGCATTTCAGACGTAAATGTTTCTGAAGAAGATCGGTACTGATACTGATAATTAGTAAGCTTTCGGGTTGAAATTGAACAGTTTAGTTTTTGGTCATTACCAAAGCTATATCATACCTTTAAAATCATCATCATCATCATCAGCAGCAGCATTCCCCCACTGCACCCTAGCATAACATAAACCAAGTGGGAATCATTGGTTAATAGCAATATGTCCAAGGCTACACCTGTTTCTAACATGTGAAGAGAAGTGCCCGAAGTCGACATCGCAGTACTTGCATACTTTCACAATGAGATACAAGCATGCCCAACCCCGGAAATGTTCTGGGCGGAAAAGTAGGTCATCTTGCATTTGTGTTTTCACGAATGAGAAATGTTTTACTTCTCCTTTCTCCCAGCGCTTCTCTCTTCACAATTTTCTTATACATGAAATATTTGAGTTAATCATTCACCCACTGCACTGGTGCTACAAGCGACAGGCTTATTTTAAATGTATTATTGATTATTATGGATATATATAACACTTAACTGCATCTTTGATTGTGTTCTTAATTGTAACATTCTTTTATTGTATTTACTCATAAGTAATTTATATATTGTGTGTAATATAGACATCGCATGGGCTTGTGTAAAGTCCGATTCAGGTTGTTTTTGTACCTTCTATGATAAACAGTCACTTTCATAGTAAATTTTAGTTTTTGCCTTAAATCGATTGATATAGCCCAACAGTCATGTATGCAGAACAGAGGTAACTTTCTTATTGAAAGTGACTGATGAAAACGATAGTAAAAATCAACATGTTGATAAAGTCAATTTAAAATTCACGAAACGGCAGAGGTAACACCAGGACAACAAAGTTATGTTGGGTATGGACCGTATCGAATACGAAGTCACGGTAGCCATGTTGTCGGACACAGGCGTACAATAATATACGTGCCGATTATCATAATATGCCTGTCCCGCAATATAGCGGTCTAAAGTTGTTGCTATAGCGACGTCGGTATTCGGTACGGTCTTTATTATTTTGAGCTCTAAAGATAGTAAGATACTGAATATGTATTCTCGATTTTCCCAGTTCAATTATTTCACAATGACGTCACCCCGAGAAAACATTTTCTCTTAACAACGTCAAACAAACCAGGGAAACTGGGAACAGAGAAAACGGGGAAACTGACCACTTATGTAATTTTGATCACCGAGTGATCATTGAGTGATCCACACAATGTCGCTTTGTAGATTGTATCGTAAAGTCGGGGTGTGATCCCTGGCTATAGGCCTACGGCATTCTGGGTTTAGTACTTCCTACTACCCCCCCCCCCCCCCCCCCCCAACAAACAAAGACCGACAATTTGGGAGACCGCCAATATAGAGCAAGATAGCTCAGTTGGTAGAGCACCGGTACGGTATTCCGGAGGGCGCTCAGTCCTCCCAATTTTCTTTGTTCACTTTGGAGATTATTATTATTATGATTATTATTATTAATATTATTTATTTTACTCCACAATTCAAAATAAATGTTGTATACAAAATTACATTAAAAATATTGAGCAATACATGTATACAGAATCTCAACAACAAAATGTGGAGAAGGCAAAGCCGAGGAGGAAAACAAATTCCTATAACCAAAAGGTTCGACCTGCCCTAAAAAACAATCTAAACAATTTAAACAATTGTAATACAAAATAAAAATCTCCAGAGCTTCGTAAACAAAAGTCTTGCCATAACGTTCAAAGTACGCCCCCCCCCAAAAAAAGGGAAACAAAGAGAAAAGAATAAATTCGTTTATTTCAATTTGAGGTGGTTGTCACGATGTCACCAGACGATGCCTACAAGCCCACCGATCATGCAAAGTGAATGCCGAATTATTTATTTACGATATAATGGCATAAACAGAAACATTTTTCCCGGGACCATTTTATCAGATTATTTATTCATAAATTTGAAATGCAGTGTAACCTGCTATATGCTATTGTAAAATATGTATTTTTTAAGCATTTAAAGCAATAGTGTCTGATATTGTATTCATGTTAACGTTAGTCATTTAAATAAGATGCGTAATAAAATTAGCTCTATAAACTTTGTCATGCCTTGTTTACATGATCTGAAATTTTGGTTTAATTCCATTGGTAAACAACAAAGTAATAGGATCAAAAGTATGACATGATGCAACTTAAACTGGGACATGACAAGGAAACTTGTCGTGTTTGAAACCTGTCGCCAACCGACCCTTATGATTTTACTGATATAGGCCTACCTTCCACACCAGCAGAGACCAGTCTGCACTTTTATTCCGTGGGACGAGGCTTTTTTTTCGCTTATCACGCGGTCTGGTCTGCAGAAGTTTATCTAATATTTCTTGTTTCATTGATCAAAAATATAAACTGCAAACAAACCTTGTCCCCACATTCTTGTGTTGTTTGGAACATCGCAAATAATTTTTGTATTAAAACCCCTTTGTATTAAAAGCCTAATCATGATCTTAAATCCAATGATGAATCGTATACTGCCAGCGGCCGAAGTCCGCAGGAGCTCAGCGGAGGGGACTCGCCCACGCTCGCCTTGCGAGCATGATGATGGCGCTCCCTCACAAACCCGAAGGTTTCCTTGGGGAGGGGGGCGGCTGACGGGTGCCGGAGAACCGACGCGCTACTAAGATGTAAGAGGAGTCTGTCTCTTGCCACCATTAATGTGCATACAATCAGGGAGGACAAGAGAGCCAAGGAGTTAGTGGAAAAAATAAATGTATACTTGAATTGAAATTGAATTGAATTGAATTGAAAGAATGAGGAGACATAGAGTGGCCGTGTGTGGGATCCAGGAGCACAGGAGGGTGCACGCTGATTGCATGAGGGAAATCGTGGTTACCAACATGATTGAGGGATATTACCTTGTCACGGCATCAGCTTGGAGAAACGAAGCTCAGGCGGCAACTGGTGGGGTCGGGCTCATGCTGAACAGGGAGGCACAGAGGACGCTTGTCAGTGTTACCTGGACTTCTGATAGGGTAATCACTGCCTCCTTCAAAAGCAATCCAATCCTCACCACCCCGTAGTGGCCTACGCGCCAACTCTCCTAGCACCTGAAGAGGAGAATAGAAAGTTCTATGATGAGCTAAGACGAGCAGTAGAGGCTGTTCTCCAGCATCACTTCCTCGCCGCGCCATCCTTGGGGACTTCAATGCCCGACTGGGACAGGGGGATGCTCCTTCCACCTTTCATCAAGTCACGAATGACAACGGGGTGCGTTTGTTGGAACTGATTGAAGACTACTCTCTTCTCGCTAACAACACGCTGTTTGAAAAGCGGAAGGGGAGGCTGAGGACGTGGTTGTCCCCATCAGGGACGAAGGCCCAGATCGACTTTATCCTGACCAGGAGGAAATGGCGTAACAGCATCGTCAACTCTTGCGCCCACAGTACCTTCTTGTGGGATCAGACCATAGAGTGGTGGTGACGAAGGTGCGTCTCAGCCTCCGAGCACCGCGCAAAGCAGTCACGGGAAGGGTGAAGTACGAGTGGGGGAAGCTTAAGGGAAACAGCGATCTACAGGAGAGGTATTAAAAAACGAAGTAAAATTATGGCTCGAGCTGCCGTATGGCCTCGAACTGATTGAAAACCCCTTGAGTACGTTTTTACGGGAGACGTCGGGGTGCCGCGGCGGCTCTGGCAGCCAAGCGAAACGGCCACAATGTGTTTGTGCAGTCAAGCGTAACATATACACAATAATCCAACAATAGATTGAAACTGCACAAACAGCGGCCAATGGCGTCATCCGGCCTGGTAGCACTTTTTTTGTTGCGCCATGTGGCGTTATCCGTACGCAAGGGGTTCAACAAATTCGAGGACGGAGCCATTATTTGTCAGACTAATATGACACCGAGAGAGGATGAAAATCAACCAATGATATGCAAGGTTTGTGTGGTGCCTTAAGAAGAACCAATCAAATAGTACGTTTTATATACCGTTGGCCTTGACGAGAATCCAACATGGCGTCGCCGGAAGCAGACAGTTCAGCCATGTCAGCCTATGCATTTCCAACTAGAAAAAGGTGAAGCGCAGTTATTAACGGAGCGCAGCTGGTCAGATTTCTTGGAGTAGGCCTATACCGACATTTAGAGGGCCTTCACAAAAGTACCACAAACCAAAAGCAAGGGAGTTTATCGCCAGAACATGTGCCACGTCACGTAGGCCGGTAACCCCACGACGCGTCGACGGTGTCTGGCGGATTTTGACATCGGGCTAATCCTGAGCCACACGTCCTGCCGATATGTTCGTGTGGTGAGAATTTCAAAAATTCGTGCCTTGGGGTAGAACTATCTGGATAGCGTTTTTAACGATCTGGATATGTTTTCTGTCGTCTTAGCTATCCCAAACTGCAAACGGCTAGTTAGGCTAGTCATCTTACTCACCGTTTTCCGAAATTGGACATTAACCCGCCTGCGTCACTGAATACTACACAAATTCAAAATTACTACTTGAGTAAACTGCAGTATGGAGTACTATTACTACACTGGTCTATGTCTATGAGAATTGAGTAGTATTTTGTATTAATACACCCTTATAAATATTCAGAACAAATTGGAGCACGTCATTGGCCGATTCCGCCGCGCGTCCGGGAAGTAAAAATGATACGCTGCCAGGTGACGTCATCCCGGTGAGTATCCAGCTCGCTCTATGTCTTGCCCATAGACATAGGCGTTCCACAAGGGTCGATCTTAGGGCCACTTTTATTCATTGTTTATAGTAGTGATTTTCCATCTTGTATACCCCAAAATTGCAACTTATTTATGTATGCAGATGACTCCACGTTAACGTGTAGCTCCTCTAGTATTAACGAAATAGAAAGGAACTTGAATGTAGCTCTTGCTAGTATTCACAACTGGTGCCTATTAAGAAACAAACTAGCATTAAATTGCCAACAAAACCAAATGTAGGCCTATGCTTATTGGTTCAATGCAGAAAATATCCAACGTCGACCTGAACGTGTGCATTGCTGTTAAGGTTATCGAAAAAGTGAAATCTTGTAAATGCTTGGGTGTAGTTGTTGATGAAACATTAAGTTGGGGTACACATGTTGAATACGCAAGGAAGACTGTTTCGTCTAAATTGGGTGTGTTAAACAGAATTCGTGATTACGTTCCCCAAAGCAGCCTGCACACACTCTTTGTAAGTTTAGTTATGCCATCTTTAGAGTATTGCTGTACGGTGTGGGGATGAAGGTACATATCTCACGACAATACCCTCAACAAATGTCTAAAAAGAGCCGCACGGATAATCCTTAAATGTACCTCCCTCACCCCCTCAGCTGATTGTTTCCCAGACTAAATTGGATTCCTTTTAATAAAAGAGTTCAGTCCAAAAAGGCTATCCTTGTTTTCAAAAGCCTTAACAAAATGACTCCTTTGTACATGACAAATCTGTTCACACCACTTACAGTGATTCGTGAAACACGACAATCGACCCAAATGGCACTGAAAGTGCCTTTCGCCAAAAAGGAATGCTACGTGACAAGTTTCGCTGTGAGTGGTGCCAATATATGGAATAATCTGCCTGAACAAATGAGAACCATAAACTCCTTAAAGGAAACATGATTTAGGATTTATATTGCAATATTCCTGCTTAAAACAATAAAGTATTATCTTGACAATGATATTTTGTGTCCAGAGACAATTATTTCCCAGATTAAATATGAGAAAACAATTTAAAAAAATGTTTGTCCAAGCTACTCCGCCCCCTGAGTGGGACCCTCATTAACATAAGTGTGTGACGTAGATCGAGGCACATTACCCATTCATCACGGGTATGCATTGTGTGTACATTGTACGGCGAAAATTCTTCGTCCAAAATCTAAGCAAAATATAGTGTTTTTCGGCCATGCCGACAAGGTGTGTGGCTGCTGGGTGCAGCACAACAACGACGGATGGAGTAAGCCTTCATTTATTTCAAACTAAAAATATGCTCAAGTCCACTGCCATCCTAACAAAGTTCCCAGATGTGAGTAAGATATAGGCGAACGCAGTTAAACGACCCATTCCCTGAGGAGCCTTCGCTAACAGGGAGAAAATCAGGGTAAAAGTTCGATGTTAGTTGTTGCAACTTACGAAATTGCACGTCTAGACCTAGTGTGTGTATACGACGGGCCGGGTCCATACTATCGAGTCGATCCATGAATTTCGGTGCCTCGGTCTACGTCACGAACAGCGCCCTCAATTTGAGTCTCAACAAATTTCAAAAAGGGGGGTCAATTTTTGAGCGGCAAATAATCACACTAAAACTTCACTTAAACCAGTTTGGCTTTTAATTCACATTTAATACATAAATGAATTTATTTATGAAATAGAATGTGATCCGGTAAATTTGAGAAGCATGTTTCCTTTAAGTACATTTAAATCGGAGCTACGTAAAGCCATCTATCGGTGATATTTCTGTCATTTACGCTGATCTGCGGAGTTATAAACTTGGTTGCCAAAATACTTTGGAGCCGGATGGGAATTTCCCCTTGTTTTTCACCCTAAAAGGTTTTTTTCGCAGGTTTTTCGCCCATCCCGTAAATCAGCAATAGGCTTCTGGAGAGTTTAAAAGTTAACCGAAAAAATATTTATTTGTGTAAACATTATTGTATTTGTTAAAACTAATAATATGCAGGGCCTCAATTGAAACCAGTTTTAAACTGTTTGGGCACACCCTGGGTAAAGAAATGTAATAAATAAATAAATAAATAAAGCTATTCTGTTTGTGGTGTTTCTCTGTTTTTTAATTTGGAACACATGAATTTACAAACCAAGTGAAACTGGCAAAAGTAAATGACAAACTACTTTTTGTCCATAGAAAAATGGTATGGATAAAATGTTTTTCTTTGTGAAAATGTTTTAATAGGGATTTTTATCTTTTATATGTTAAATTAGCAAAATGAAATAAATATGAACTACTGTAGTACCTCAGTGTTTTAAATGACCATGAACAAACTATATTGCTCAATGTCAAATTTTACCACGCGGGACCTGCCATTACTATTTTCCATCTTTGTACATATACATGTATTTATTTTGGTTGAAGTTGGAATAAAATAATGTTACAGAAACAGTCTTTGTTTTGTAATTGTTGATTTTTATAAATCGTTCTTACAAAGTTTAATCAAAATTCAAGTTAAATTGAATCAAGAGAACTGACCCATTTCAGGGATTTTGTGATCAGTTATCTGGCAGCTATATCTGTATTTTTTTTTGAAAACTTTTGTACAGGGGTCCAAACAGTTTTGTAATTTTCTCTCAATTTCTCCAAGATTTGTCCCATTTGGCTTTGGAAAAGTCCCTGAAATCCCCATAGGTATTACTTTCTGGTCTAAATGTTTTTTGAGGGGTTCAAATAAAAACTTTAAAAAATGTTTTCGTCCCGTGCGCACGAGGCTAAAGGAATTAAGCAGGGCTCCTTTCCACACAAGTGCCAACAACTACCCACTGGGCATTTTACCCGATATTACCCGGGTTGTAACGAGTAATAACGGGAGTTATTACCGGGTAATATCATACCCATGGGTAATAACGGGGAAATAGTAGACCAATATTTCCCCATTTACCCGATATTACCAGGGAGAATGTAACCGATATTTCCGGCATTGCCATGTTATTACCACCCGATATAAAAACAAAATCACTCAGTTACTGGAAATTTGGTGTAAGTAATCACAAATTTACAGAAATGGGAACCAGACTAAATACACGTGATTTATTATACATGTACATTACTCTAGATATCAATTATACAAATGCTACAGTAATTTACTAAACACTACACACTAAATAATGTCGCGCTTTAGCTTTATACTCAGCCTTATTCTGCCATCATGAAGTCACGGTTTCCGATGAAAAATTTCAATATTTGAATACCAAAGAAGATATATGCGATTCTTCACCTCTGTTTACAAAAAGTCTAAATTCCTATGTGGAATTGCTTAAATAATTAAATATTTTAGTCAAGAAATCGTGTTATTGGACGAAACACTGCAATATAACATGACTTGTGTGAACACAAATTTCCTCAGTTCTGATTGGTCAGTTGCTGCATAATGAGATTCGTGTAAGAGAACATGAGATTTTACGTTCAAAACCCGTTCAAAGTACGGTGATAGTCTGCTTTTTTACAGGGGGAAAAACCCGGGATTTTACGGGATTTTTTACAGTGCAGGGAGAATGTAACCGATATTTCCGGTACCGATATATACTGTTATTACTCTAGTTCCCAATGTTATAACCAATTCAAATCTTTCGCCATTACCCATATAACCTCTCATTACCCTGTTTTGAACTGCATGGTAATGTCGGTTTCAACAGGGTAATAACAGTAATATTTGGACTTGGAAATTTTGCTGGTAATTTTACTGTTATTACTCAAGTTTCCAATGTTATAACCAATTCAAACCTTTCACCATTACCCATATTACCTCTGATTACCCTGTTGTGACTGGGTAAAATGTCGGTTTCAACAGGGTAATAACAGTAATATTTGGACTTACAAATTGTCAGTACGAGGTGCACCATTTTCCAATTGTTTTCCTCATCAGAAACAGATCCTGTCGGCCTTGAGGATCATTTATAACACTTTCATTATCACACAGGTAATATCATTTGGGTAATAACACGGTAATATTGGTAATATTTAGTCTTAGTCAAATTTTGGGGTGATATTACCGGTAATATCGGTAATCGGTAACAAATTGCCCAGTGGGTAACCGTGTGCTTCAGGGTACCATCCACTTTGTACTTTTTGCCGCCGACTATCGCAGCGTAATTTTCGCGTGGGGCAGCCCGGGCTTAAGATTTCTTTTAAAAAAACACACACAAGAAATTTCATTGATGTGGCATTCAAAAATTGTAAACAGACATGGTTCTACGAAGGGGCTTAACCACCCCCCCCCCCCCCCCCCCAAAAGAAAAAAGAAACAAGAAACAATAGAAATTTACAACAAAAAGCTAAAGGTTTCCAAAACTCAAAGAATTGTATCTTCCCAAGAATAATGCCCTCAAAATTGTTTGGTTTACATGTAAAACCGCCCCTGATGTTGCAGAACTAGTTGAGGATCATTTTCAAATTTGTTTTTGATTAAAAGAATATTTAATTTAGGCCAATGATATAGGCCTATATTTTGACCAAATAATTATGAAAAGTCAACAGAAATTAATGGTGTGTCAAAGTCAATCGTACAAAAGCTATAGGATATTTTGAGGTCCAAATTATTGTTTGATGAAGGGCTTATTTGCTTGAACACTCTAAAGAAAACATGTCAAATGAAGGCCTAATGGTGGTTTAAGAATTGCAATTCTTTAATGACTGTATTACACTCCTTTCGTTGAAACAAACTGAACTTTCTGAAATGATCATGACTCAGCATCAATTAGAGAATGTATATTCTTCTTTTCAGCACCAAAATAGTGAAAATACCGTAATACTAGAATGACATTCACGAGAGGATTACAGTTGCACACATCAGTATACGATGTGCTTCAGCCATCCACGCTGGACAAAATTATTTCACCGTGCACAGACGGTCAGGTTGGCCGGAGATTTTGGGTTAAGCCCGGGCAGACCCACGCGAAAATCACGCTGCGATAGACAGCGGCAAAAAGTGCAACGTGGATGGTACCCTGAAGCACACGGTTAGTTGTTGACACTCGTGTGGAAAGGAGCCCTGCTTGAATTTTTAAAGGTTTTTTATTTTGTACCCCAAAAAACCATTCAGACCAGAAAGTAATACCTGTGACGATTTTGTGGACTTTTCAAAAGCCAAATGGGACAAATCTTGGAGAAATCTGGAGAAAATGACAACACTTTTTGGACCCCTGTACATTTTCAACTGGCCGATTTCGCTTTTTGCCTGCAGAGCCCATTTATGCGCATGCGTGCATAAATTTGAATTTATTAGGAAACTGGTCTATTTCGCATGGAAGCGCGCGCGACCTGTTATGCAATTTTAACAGGTGGGTAAAACGAACAATCGCGCTTGCGCACTGGAGGAAACTCGTGTTTTAGTAATAACTTACTGGTCAGTTACCTTGTACATGTACGTACGTGTGCATGCACATGTACGTACAGAAACTAGACTAGTGAAGACGGTAATTCTGACCGGTGAAGACGGTAATTCTGTCCCCCCCCCCTAAAATCTGTCCCTACGGACAGAATTACCTAGGTAAAAGTGTCCCCCCGGACAGAATTAACTAGGTAACTGTGTCCCCTCGACCCGTTAATTCTGTCCCCCTATATTTTCCACGCTTAAGGCCTGTTCCATATATTGTTTTCACATAGTATACATTTTGTTCTTTTGTACCCTTTATGAAGCTATCAAAATGAAAATAACTTCGTCTCTTTGGAAATCAATCGACCTATTTTTCTTGCGTAGAAATGGCAGCACTCTGAATTCTGCAGACTTCTTGCACGCGTAATAATTCTTAGCCTACAGTGTATATAAATCATTAATGTAATATAATCAACCGCGCGCACGTACGACTCCACGCCACGTGGCATTCCACGTATTGTAAACAATACACTGAGCTCAGTGTACACAGTCCGGGTGCTGGACTTTTACGTTCAAGGGGGGCCAAATTTACCAGGCGGACACATTTACCGTTGGGTAGGAGACAGAAAAACCTGGAGGGGGACAGATTTATCTAGATAATTCTGCCCCCCCCCCCGGACACATTTACCGGGTCGCGACCTGATAAATCTGTCCGGGGGAAAAGAATTACCTTTTACACCGGCCGTGCGCGCTATACGTCGCACTGCTAAGGACGTCTTGGAACCAATACTACCTGTTAATGGAAGAGTTGAGCCAAACCAGCGAATGTGGCGATCGGTGCGGCCTGCAGCTGTTAGTACAGCTCGGTGGACGGATGTACCATACACTGCCGATTGTACAAAGTAGGCCTACATGTACACGACGCAAGTGTAACTTAACCCGGACATGATGACAAGGAAACTTGTGCTTGATGGATTTACTCTGTACTTTCTATACTTAGTAAGTTTCTAATTTGTCCATGTCCACACTTTTTATTGACGCATTCTGCGCAGTCGAGATCCATTGGTGATTAACGGGTTGCTGTTGCCGCCCTAGCTGCTGATGATGTTGTTGTTGTTGCTGCTGCTGCTGTAGTAGAGGGTTGTATATTAGTGTCTCTATTATTTAAAAGCCCAGACGTGTAAAGAGCCTGCTACACTACATGTGTGTGTTTCCAACATTTTTAGCTATAGCTTCCGCCACACGCGCTGTACTTGTCTGAACCAATGAATAACCGAGATAGGCCCCGTTAAGAGGCAATTAAAGCTGACTAAACTCTGACTAGTCTGTCCCATTGAGCGCGGGTCAAGGTCCATAGTAAAACAAGTTATAAACGAGGCACAGCTGCGTATTTGCCCTACCAATGCAGTTAACACCGTGGCTGAGGTCTCATCGTGGTCTATGAAGTGTAGCCCCTTATAGGCCTATAGGAAAGGTCATACGATGAAATGTTAAACTTGAACTGCAAGGCAGCTACGTCTATAGTGATTAGAATGACACACTATTTACAAGTAATGAAAGCAGAACCGGTATAATATTTGTACGTTGTCTTTTCATTTTACAGGTGTTCTGATTCTTGCAGTCAAGAACGGACGATCAGGCTGAACAGAATGGTATGCTTGATTTTTATACAGACATGGAGCTCTATAAAAATGGACCCAGGGATATGATTTTCCTAGTACTTGAAATCAAGTCGTTAGACACTGTCGTCTTTGTCCGCAGGCGCCACCGCAATGAACCAGCGCTGAGCCATTATGTTTATGATGATGATACCATGCAAGGCGTTCAACGTTGCGCGATCCGACATGCCCAGCCCTAGCCCTAGATGGACAGTCGCGCACACGCATCTTGGGGCCGAGGTTGCACAGAACGTTCCCATGGCATACCGCGCTGCACGTAACGCCTCGAAAATGCGGTGTATTACATGTACAATTATGGAGCGTCAAAATTAGACAACCGTATTTTCCCATTTTCTGCTGGTAGAATTTTAGGTTTTTACAAATGGCAACACCGGTTTTTAAAAAAATTATTTATCTGCTAGCAGAAATTTGGATTTTACTTTGACGACTGTCTCGGCGCCTCAAAAGTGGACAACTAAAAATCTAAAATTCTTACTGACAAAAAATCATGATGCTCCAAAAGTGGACAACCCCGTTTTTCCATTTCCTGCTAGCAGAGATTTAGAATTTAGAAGTAGCAACACCTGTTTTTAAAAGTGTCAATTTTCTGCTAGCAGAAATTTGGGTTTTACTTTGCGACTTTTCTTGACGCCTAAAAAGTGGACAACTAAAAATCCGTAATTTCTGTTAGTAGATATTCGGGTTCATTCGCTCTTGGTCCAATTAATGTCAAACTTGACCTGTTACATCTCTGGACCAAGCCTCATATAGGGTGTACACGTAATTTGGCCAATGGTCACCTAATGGTCAGTCGGGGTCATTTTCTTTAAAATTGCGAAATGCTTCTTCTCCCACAGCCTTGATGTCAAACTTGGTCAGTTAAATCTCTAGACAAAGCCTCGTATAGGATGTACATATAATTTGGCCAATGGTCACCTAATGGTCAGCAGGGGTAATTTTCTTTAAAAATACGAAATGCTTCTTCAATGCAGTCTTCATCCAGTTAATGTCAAAGTTGATTATTTACATCTCTGGACCAAGCCTGATAGGTTGCACACAGAATTTGGCCAATGGTCACCCCCTACTGACCCCTACTGACCATTAGGTGACATTGGCCAAATTATGTTTACAACCTATTTTAGGCTTAATCCAGAGATGTAACTGGCCAAGTTTGACATTAATTGGATCAAGAGCGAATGAATTAAACCCGAATATTTACAGAAATTACGGATTTTTAGTCGCAGAGTAAAACCCAAATTTCTGCTAGCAGAAAATCGACATTTTTAAAAACGAGTGTTGCTACTTCTAAAATCGGGTACTCGATTCCATAATCTAGAACCGGTTCCCAACACTGGGCAACGTATCAACCCATTTTGACCAATTTTTTTTTAGAGCGTACCCGTTATAGTGGCCAGTGTGACCGGCCCTTTAGCCACCGCAGTTGACCCGGCGTTAAAGGGACCCATTGCTTTGGATTTTGCGATTTAGGCTATAAAACTGAAATGGATATGGTTGGGAAGCTTTTTTAAAAGTAGAATATAAACTATCCCTTCAAAATATGTGTCGCGAGGTAGAGAATGGTACCTGGCGATCATCTGATAGGTTTACAAGGCCACTGTCTGCGGCGCCAGCCTAAAGACTCTTGCAGCGTATTTTGCGCATTATTTAGACGGTGGTATTTACTACTGGAAATAAGTCTATGTTTCGCGGGTCAGATGTCAGGAGTCAGAGGCCAATTTTTTGTTTTATAATCACTACTCACTAATTACAACACATTATAAGTGTTTTTTTGCATGAACAACTCTTATAAAAAAGATAAGGAACATTTCCAAACAGCAAAATTTCATGACATTTGAAGGCATGTGTCCCTTTAAGTAAGCCCTTTTGTGGCGAGCCTTTTGTTGTGTAAACAATCGCGGTTGTCAGTGCATGTACATCACGCATAGCCCGCACGCCAGCGCTAGCGTGGTCCATCAACCGATCGCCATCTTTGATAATACAGGTAAAGCCTTCACGTGCGTCTTTCTGCTCTTGTCCTTACATTTAGTTCATTGTTCCAAACAAATTTGAAGCAGTTGTTGATTTTTTTCAAAACTGTTCACATTGCATCATGGCCACTGCTTTGACTTCATTTGCTGAATCGCGATAATTATTCGAACAAGAATCTCTCGTGACAGCACCATATAGACCATATCGCAAATACCGCCTGGTTGAGACGTCACAATGGTTACAAGGGATTGTGGGAATGAAACGCGCACCAAAATTGCTCCTGTTCCCTTCCCACAATCCCCTGTGACCATTGTATTTGCGATAAGGTCTATTGACAGTAATGCATGTACGCTGGCAACCAGTTGAAAGCTGTGCACGCACGTTTGGGCCAAAACAATTCTTGTGTTGCCCTCGACCGACCGACCGTAAAATCGACAAATTCAGGGTGTCGGCGGTTCTTTTTTTTTTTAACCAACCATATCAATAAAAACATAACTCAGCCTTTCTGTCTCAAAACGTGTTTGTATTTGATATACCTTCTTTACTTTATGTGTATTTTCATGTAAAAATGAAACCAGGGGATTCGTTCAATGTTTAGGCCAATGCCAAAACACGCCCGGGTCCGGGTGAGCATGAATACGAAAAAAAGAACTTTTCCTGACCGACCGACCCTCTTTTCCGAGGGCAACACAAATTGTTTTGGCCTTATAGGCTACATGATGCTTATACATGTAATGCATCCCATACACACAATTTTATGATGTACACACGAACTGGCGCGCGCTTTATGTAAATGAGCGGAAGTTCTACGTGACCCCAAAACGGAGATGAACCACTTCGAGTTGAACTCGCTGTACTTGAAACGGTGTCTTGACGCTTGGTGCATTTTAATTTGACGACAGGCCACCCGTGGGGAGCGTCGTTTTAACCTTTACCGTTTTAACTAAAACGATGTCTGAACATAGCCTTAGTGACGACAGGAGACTAGACAGTTTGCTGCTACTGAACTGTGAGAAAGACCTTACTGAGAGGGTGAATTTGATTCAATTGTTGTGCAAGTGGTCCAAAAAGCCGAGGCGATGAACAGATGATGAGTTCCAATTTCCACACCTATACACCGTAATAATTAGGAGTCTTCATCCCACCCAAACCACAATTCCCACATTTCCCTTTACATCCCTCTTTACACCCCTTTGCACTAGTCCGGTTCCCTGACCTGACAATTACGCCGACGTTAAGAAAATGTAGGTCAGGTAAGTGTCAGGTCGGGGAATCAGACTACCATTACACTCATTTTGCGTGACGGTCCGTCGGGAAATTTCATGATGGCACCCCCACCCCATTCAAAATGTTATAGCGACGCCCGTGCATGTCCGGGGCGCGCCACTCGTCCGGGTAGCCACGCGCGCCTTGACTAACGGCTACAGGACAGTTTTCCCAGCTGGAAATCGTTGCAAAACGATATACATTTCCACTTGTCTTGACAACGACAGCACACCTGGTGCCATCATTTCACAGGATGATTGACACTACTATTAACTTACAGTCTAGTAAGATATTTCGTAATAATTCAATAAAAAAAAATGGAGGATTACCAATCGTGTACGCTACCTTTAAATGCTTTTCGATCCTTTTGTGCTCATAAAGGTCACTTTATGGATATTTTGTTGTTTTCCCTTTCTGTGATTGTTCAAAGAGAGTCTGATGGTGAAAGGTCATTGTTATTCTATATGTTAATTACACTTTAAAGAATATTTTGTACATATACACATCAGTTCCAGTTATTACCATACCAGCATGGCCGACTCGCTGTACATCCAACCGTATTTTTTTTTCCAAAGGGAAGTAAATGCATTCGCCATAGGAACATGCAGCCTGACGCCAGAAACATCGATGGTGGCCGGGCGTACTTGGTCCTGCTTTCAATGCACGTGATTTACATTCTGTTCGGGGGTATCACCAAAGGCCTTGGAGTTCTGCTACCAACGCTGAAGGAGCGTTTTGATACACATACGTGGGTTGTGGGGTTCGTCATCTCCTTAATGATGATGCTTGTAGATCTTTCATGTAAGAACACAGGTCATAGTTCAGGTGAAATGCATGCGCACAAGCCGGTGTCATACGGA
Source organism: Hippasteria phrygiana (assembly GCA_037893225.1). Classification (NCBI taxonomy): domain Eukaryota; kingdom Metazoa; phylum Echinodermata; class Asteroidea; order Valvatida; family Goniasteridae; genus Hippasteria; species Hippasteria phrygiana. The sequence continues at coordinate 306,333 of JAZGUH010000997.1, forward strand.
TATCCGATGCCATGAATATCCGACTCTTTACCCATGATGCATTGCAACACAATTACGCTTTTATAATTAACACAATCATTGTTGGCAATAGCATAACATTTAACTTCATCTCTAGCCCTAACCCTACACTCTAAAAACTCCCGGGTCAGTTTTTTGACCATTTTTCCGGGTCAAATAAAAATGACCATTTTCCGGGTCAGATTTCCCGGCTCAATGACGTCACTGCACTGCACGCTCTTCTGATTGGATAAAAATGTCACATGGTTTGCTAACGTTCTGCCGCGCGGCCATTTTGATTGTCAGCAGTACGAAGTCGACGATCGTGAAATTCCTAAAACAAAAATTTGCAGAATGGAATCTGAGTGATTACGATGATGTGTTCCAAGGTATGTTAACTGTATTCTTCTTGTGACATTTTGTAGTGCCGGCAGAGATGCCAAGATCACACAAGAGCTGGGCGTATGACAGTGCTAGCGGCAAATCTTAGCCGAAATTTTAAAACCGGAGTTAACTACGTGTATTACTTTTACTATGCCCAAAACGTTAACTCGTACCCCAATCATTACGTACATGTATCCGAGCCAACTCGTACCCAGATCAACTCGCGATCGTACTTCCCTCTCTGTGGATGATTTAATATTCCATTAGGGAAAGATTTTACTTTAATACCCCCACAAAAATCGGTAAGAAACAGCAAATCTTGGAAAATAACCATCCATTTGTGTTCATTTACTTAGCACAACCTTTAATTTTGAGAATTTGTTGGGACTTTTTACTAGTGCAATATTAATATAGGGGAAGAAATTAGTTTGTGTTTTCTGTGTTAGAATTTAGTGGCACCATGTAAAGTCACTCAAAGTTTTCACATAGATGTTGATTTCTTCCTCGTATTTTTACAGATTTGAAATAACAGATTGTGCCACATGTTTTAGACAGTTGCTATCATATCAAGGAGGGTTGGTTATTTCCAAGATTTTGCTGTTCTTGACCGATTTTGGTGGGGTATTAAAGTAAAATCTTTCCGTTATACGTTCCCATTTCCGCATGCACGTGAGGGTAGGCCCTACCGTGGGTACGAGTTGACGTGGGTACGAGTTGACGTGGGTACGAGTTGACCCATTACCTGAAAAACAGCGGCGTCCGTAAATTGGGCAAAAAATCGGCTGCATGTTCGTGGCGCACTTGAACAAATCCCAAGTAGCCTAAACATTTAATTTTAAATTCTGATAGATCATCATTTATATCTCTATCATGTACCCAACTACAACTACATGTAGGCCTACAAGTTTGTCAGAAAATTATTTTCATATTTTGGGGCACATTTTAAAAGGGCTCATTGTGCATTTAGAAAACAAATTTGGAAAATCTTGCAAAAATCCAATTTGTCTGTAAACTGTATTCTGTAACTAAAAATAAGTGGTGCTTAAATTTAAGATTTTTGAAAGGGAATGTTTAGAACTTGATGAAATTCACTTAGGCCTACAATATACTATTACTTGAGTGTAAAATTTGAGATTGTTTCCTTTTTTAAATTTTAGAAGCCCAATTTAACCATAGGCTATTACAGCAAGAATTTAAATTTTATGCACCGTATGTACAAATACCACTGCAAAATTTACCCAAAAAATTCATCCGTTACTTATATACATCCTCGCCTGGCATGCGCACTGTAAAGTGTCGGTCAAATTGGTCTTAATTTTCGAAAAAAACTTGAAAAAAAATATGTTCTGCACTGAAGCGAGAAACACCAAGCAGCTGTTTGGTATCCCAGCATGCATGGGGGGGGGGGGGCTGGGTCAGGCGTGGGTCGGACAAGCCATGATTATTCAGATTAAATATGAAGTACAACAATAACAGCCACTTGATCCGCTGTATTTATATGCGCAATGTACATTTGTGCATCTATATCTGTGCATTATGTTGTAGCCATACTTCGGATTTAATCTGAATAATCATGGCTTGTATGACCCACGCCTGACCCAGCCCCATGCATGCTGGGATACCAAACACCCGCTTGGTGTGTGTCACATCGCTTCAGTGCAGAATAGATTGTTTTCACTTTTTTTCGAAAATTGGGACCGATTTGACGACCATTCCTTGTGCGCAAGCAAGGTGGATGAGGATGTAAATAACTAAGACAGATTTTTTGAGGCAGCAGTTTTTGTGTGCACTGCATGAAAATTACGTTCTTGCTGTAGTAGCCCCTGGGAAAGTTGTGCTGCATGTATCTATGGGGCTGCGCTCTGGTAGGAGCCCCATACATGTAGTTCTGGGGGTGCACAGCATTAACTTATAGACGGAAAAATCAAAGTGCACCACATTAGGGGCCTAACTGGGAAGTTCTAGCCCCACTAGTGGCTCGAATTTCTAAAATGTACATGTATACTCGTACATGTATACTCGTACATGTATACTCGTACATGTATACTCGTACATGTATACTCGTACATGTATACTCGTACATGTATACTCGTACATGTATACTCGTACATGTATACTCGTACATGTATACTCGTACATGTATACTCGTACATGTATACTCGTACATGTATACTCGTACATGTATACTCGTACATGTATACTCGTACATGTATACTCGTACATGTATACTCGTACATGTAACTGGAGTGTACAACACGGGCTTTTGTTAATTGTTTGGCCTTAGACCATTAGTATACGTTGCACTGTTTTACTTTGGTTTCCAATTTTTCCTTTGTTTTCACAGATAATGCAGTGGATCAAGAAAGCTTTATGCTTCTTGATGTGAGCTTGGAGTCATTGAAGGAGTTGATATGCAGCTATTAACTTGTTTCTCAAGTGGGAGAATGTCTTCGGGTCCATCTTTCGCAGTACCTGTGAATTCAGACACACTCAACTGGTATGCAGCTTTCATGTTTTTGTTTTTGTTAAGTGTTCATTTCATATGGAAACTGACTTCTGCTCACAGTACATGTATACTCTTATGTATGCAAGTTGTGTGCATCCAGAGTGTTTGAAGCACATAATACTTTTAGTTAACTGGTGGGTCCAGTATGGGCTCCTTGCTCTAGGGAGACCACTTGAAGTGACATTCGAGTACATTGCCGACAACGCCTTACATTCACGTGTAGATGATATGGCCTAGTGCGCTATATGTGCGCAAACCAGTACGTGCATGCGATGTGTCCTATATATCCACAGGGCTTTCAAAGGTGGTAAACAAGCACCATGTCATGTTAGCACATGGAGCCATCTGAATAATCAACATCAAGAATTGTCAACCTCAAAAATTGTATCAAATCATTTTTATGATATGGAGACATTAGCTATGATAAACTGCTCTCTAAAACTAGAAATCTCTTAGGGAAAACTTTTTACCCATCTACATGTATAAATGTAGTAATCTATATTGGTTGGTATGAGTAGTTGAAGGAAAAAAGTTGGTCAAGTGATATATACACCATGTTTCTATGTATCAAATGATTTAACCAGAGGGAACTTTCTTTTCAGATAAAAAAAGGAACCTGGCCCTGACCTGTGAAGGGGAAAAAGACTGGAGCTGTGCAAGTGTGGATGAGGCCATCAGGTCCTTTATTGATGTTCATCCGGTAAGAATGCAATTGATTTAACCCTAACCCTCCAAGGCATTTTCAGCTAGAACCCTGCCAGATACATCAGATTGCATAGCTTATCAAATTTACTTTTGTGCAGAGTGCAGCGAAGTGGAGCTGTCGGCACAGATGCACTGTGCTGTGTCTGGCAGGGTTAAGCCCAGTTCATACTTCATGCGAATGCGTATGCAAAGCGAATTCGTTAAGGTAACGGGACACATCACAATGAAACTTAAATTGTTGACGTCATGAAATTCGCTTCGCATTCACATTCGCATTGAAGTATGAACTGGGCTTTAGGGTTAAGAAGTGCGTTGGGGGTTATGTTATGCCGATTTTAAACTTGAAAAGCAATCTAATGTAGAAATGCTTGGTTGGTATGTTGCCTGTCAGCAATCAACATTCAGGTGACTGATGGGCATAACGTCACTAGACAGACACATCATATATAGCCACATGTGTGCAGATTTCCGTCTTTCTTTTAAGAAAGTATGTGGGTAGTCAAGTTAGCTGGTCTGTCAATGTTTACTGAAGTTTAATATCAAGTCGAGACCAATTTTTGTGGTAAACAGCCAAGTTGTCCAATGTCCATCTGTTCTTAACAGTTCGCGTCGGATGACCAGTTAACACGCAAAAGTTTTGCGGTACTCAGAACGGATGACTGATAAACACGCACTCGATCGAGGTTGGGAATATCTGTCAGCAACCCTCTTTCCCCTAGCGAGGCCGGAAACATCAGGGTGTACTTCTGTGCTACCCGCAGATGATGGCCTGAACATGTCTGGCACCCAGGCCCGTGAAAAATAATCCCGCGGCTGGTTTACATGAATTGTTTTCTTTGTTTTCCCTCCCAATGTAGATTGGATCAAGCATCCCTACCTATCTGGAGAAGGTGAAACAGTGAACCTTTCCTTCTGGCGCTCTGCGAGGCTTTGGATCCTGAGCAATTGTTTGTGGTCGTACAAAGCAGAGCCATACAGGCAAGCTCGCTACTCAAGGAAGTAGACATCTGCTTCAAACTTTACTACATTCTGGACATATGCTTCCCATGGCAGTCTGCAACTACTTGGGAATTTATCCAAAAGGTGCTATATCAAATGGGGAGGGTCAAAGATATACCTCAGGATATATAACATCCTTTAGAGCTTACCTCAAATGTAAGCAGTCTGGCCCAAAGAGGAACACGTTTAAATAGTGTAAATCACTGCAATTGGCACATTTTCATCAAAAATCTAATTTAAATTTGTTTTCAAAATCACATCTTTCAGTCAATTCACCTTTGCATTTCACACCTTTCTAAATTCACTTCTGGGATTTCATTGAAAGTTCCAAGCTCACATCCTTTATTAACAGCTGGCCAAAATCCATGTGAATTTGGTAAAAAATTGGGATGTAAATTTGGCCAAGAAGCTAGACACTGCATGGATGTTATTTGGCAAAGAGTGAAAACAAGATGAGAGTTCAAGTAATTCTTACAAATACATACACATAAGTCCCAATTTAAATCTTAAAAACTTGCGTCTATTTCGAATGTATATTTACATCTTTCCCATTTAAAAGAATGAAAACAAAAATAATTTATGTGAATTTCCTTAACAGTGATATGAATTTTCCAGAGCAATAAAATACATGCTTCCATGTAATTGTATGCATACTGAAGAATGTTTCCTGTTTTTCTTTCAGTTAGTTCTATGCATGTAAAATTCCCAACCCATGGTAAGCATGTGTTCTTGGCTCATCAAAACTTAATTCCTCATAAAAAAAAAGCGTTTTTGACTTTCGTGTGTAATTTAGCTTGTTGTACAGGCCAATTTTGCAGCCAATGCCCATTGAACACATGCTTATTTCATGGCCCAGTGAACATTTCATTGTCTCATGTATTGTATTACTGTCAAAAAGTTAGTTGAAATGGATCAGTGCATGTGACCCCACTAGAAACACTATATATGACCCAGAAATAGGTCAGCTCTTATGACCCTTTTCCGGGTCAACAGGTAATTTTGACCCGGAAAGGGTTGTGCCAAATTAAACCCGGATTCCGGGTCAGATATGACCCGGAACCACCAGTTTTGACCCGGAAATGGGTCAGCACCTGTGACCCGGGTTCCGGGTCATATGGCTCGACCCAACTTTCCGGGTCATTTTGACCCGGAAAGGGTAGTACCATATAGAACCCGGATTCCGGGTCAGATATGACCCATTCCGGGTCAAATCTGACCCGGGTGTTTTTAGAGTGTATTCTAATCCCTAGACACCTATTACTCAAGAGATGTCTGTTTCAATTTCAGCTCTTTCTTGTATCGAAACTAAGGATTCCTCAAATATGCATATCGCACTGTAGCCCATAAGCCTAAAGAAACACGTAGGAAGAAGACGAAGACATGTTAAGTTTTAGAAGTGGGACAAAATCTCCACAACATTCTGGGGAAAGCCCACGGAATCAGGCACGGAATGAAATCCAACCCACCCCACATGTTGGCCCCGGAAAAATTCGAACCCAGTTCACAGCTTGAACACTAGGCCAACCTGACTTCCCTCTGAACTGCACAGACTGGTTTCCTCAGTGCGAATCTATTCTATTGATGTGTATACGTAGTGTATGAAGCGCTGTATGTGATCGATGCACTACGTCGGGACGGGGGATGGGGGGGGGGGGGGGGGGGGGGGATACATCTCGTTGCTCGAGTTGTACCAGCTTCGAGCACGATCTGCTGGACTTTCAGAAACAAAGACAAGAGAGTGGATAATATAATAGGGAAGCGCCAGTCCAAAGTCGCGATTGTTCGAACTTTGAACACCGGGTGTCACGATGTACGTGTATTAAACTACAATGTACATGTACAATGTCTCGTATAGATGGCAACATTCCCTCCGTTTCTTTTCAGCGTTACCCGCCGGTGTGTTGAGTCATCATGTTCCATCCCGGTACATCGTGATGGCAAGCGGCACGTCTGTAGCTGCTGGAATAGTTTTGGCTTCTTTCGCCCAGACCATGCTACTTTTTGCTTTATTACTAGTAGTGCTTACAGGTATTTCAACATTTTTTTCTCTCAGCATGAGATCATTATATCTTTGACGTCTTCAGAGGCATGCATGAATAGTGAAGCATTTTGTATGAGGCCAGAAACAGTGGCGTAACTGGGTGACAATTCTGGGGGGGGGGGGGGGGGCCTGGGGGTGCGCACATTTTTTTTAAGCGGACACTGAAATTACATAAACTGCAGCTTGTTTGATTTTTGTACATTTCAAGATTTTACAAATGGGGGAACCGAGGGGTGGGGACGGATGTCAGCTGGGGAATGTACCCCGATGCCACCCCCGTATTTACGCCACTAATCACATGTGTTAACGTAAATGTTGTGTGCTCATTCATTTAAAATGTTACAACTGATACATTCGTTTTGCATTTGAACGGTGACAGTCAAGGGTGTTGCAGAGTATAAAACAAATGACATCTAAACTTGACAAAGGAAATCAAACAATCCACATTTCTCGCAAAACACGTTATTCTGATCAATGCTGGATTTGAGTCACTAAGAAATAAATCATGACGCCTCAGGCCTAAGTAAATTCATTCACTGATGGTAAATGTAATTCTTGTGCCAGGTGTCGGTTTTGGATTTATAATCATCACTTTGGAGATAGAAGTCGCACGTCACTTTTGTAAGAGGTACGCATGCGCAAACGGCGTCTCGTCCACCGGGGCCTCTGTTGGGCTATTTGTGGCGCCGTTGATGCAATATCTCCAGGATTCTTATGGATGGAGGGGGGCGCTCGTCATCCTGGGTGGGATATGTATGCACCTGGTTGTGTGCGGCGCTCTGCTGCGTGTTCAGGCCGCACCGACCAAGAAAGATGATGATGGTGTCTCTCAAAATGAAGCTACCCCTAGACATGAACAAAATGGACCCCAGGCAGATGGCGCTACCGACCGTGAAACACCGCCAGGGAAGTCTGGCTTCTGCCGTGGATTCTGCTCAGGTTGCGGGGGATTTAGCAGAGCCGCTGATCTTGGTCTCTTCAAGGAGTTCTCGTTCTACGTTGTTGTCCTGGTAGCCTCCTCCATCAGGTTCGTCTTCGCTGCCTGGACCATCTACTTCGTGCCTCATGCTTTGGCCATGGGATTTGATAAAACCCAGGCGTCTGTGTTCGTGATCGTCACGGCCAGCAGCAATTTCGCAGGGAAAGCCTTCCACGGGACGATCGTGGACAGGAGACTGGTCACCAGAAGGGTCATGATCGGTTCCGTCACTACCGTTGCCGCTGTTGTGTTTTTCTTGGATTTCCGGTTGACCACACCGACTGCCATGGTCGTGGGTTGCTTGGTGAATGGTGTCGCCATGGGCGTGGCAACAAGTATGATACAGGTCCTCATGAAGAAGGTTGTAGGTGTCGACAGGCTTCCTAGCATCCTCGGCTGGACCAACCTCATTTCAGGGTTTGTCAAGTTAGGAGCCGGATTCTTCCCAGGTAAGTGCACACATCCTTACACATGGGTACGGGTAGATATGGGGTACCTCTATTGTGGACTTCACTTCCGTTCTTTTCTTCTGCCTTTGTCCCCATTGAAATCGCAAAAACCACAGCGTGAACTGTGTGGGGTAGGTCGATTTCTAAAGACACCTTTGTGGGGTACCATTGTCCCCATTGTTGCCTTTTCTTATGCCTACCCCACAACCACCCCTATGTACGTCCGAGTAGTAGAGAAAGGAGAGTACTGCCCCACCTCCGTTTTCCTTCCTCTCTCTCCCTCCCTCTTTCCTCTTTTTTCCCCCAAAAATTTTAAAAATCAAAATGAGAAAATCGCCAGATTCTAAAAAAGGGAAAACCCCCAAATTTTTAGGAAGCAAAAAAAAAAATAAAAAAAAAAATAAAACAAAAATACAAATATAGCCGTCTCAAGCATCCTGTAAAATCATGGCACCTGGTGTGCTGTCGTTTTCAAGAAAAGTGAAAGTTTATATCGTTCCAACGATTCTCGGCCGACAATCGTTGGAAATAGTCTACCTCCCCGATCTGATAATTCCCAGACTCTATATTACTCAGTTTTGTCTAAAGTAGGGTCAGGGAACCAGACTAGTAGAACAATTTTTTTTGTTTTTCAGTATCTATGCAGACACATTTTAACAGGTCTGTGTTACAGTATTTGCTAGCACGCTATAAAATACTAACTCCCAAATCGATTTATTTCTGAAAATTACAGCAAAAGCAAATGTTGTATAGGCCTACTACGTTTAACTATAAGCTTATTTTGCTTAATATGATACCCGCCAGAAAAAAAGTCGATATTGATATTGATATTTTCATGTCCTCTAAAACTGGCCTGATCTCGGTTTCAATAAAAAACTCATCTACAACTAAAAGTCAAGACTTGTTTTCCATTATCGCGTGTCCCTCTTCTCGTCCAACTTACAGGCTGGATTTACGACCAGACTCTCAGCTATAATTACTCCTTCGTCATGATTGGATGCGTGTCTTTTGTGTGTCCAATCGTTCTCGTCATCGAGTACCTCGTCTCAAAGCGGTCTCGAAGGGGAGTCTACGATCTTACCTCGGCCAATAATAGTGTACCTTTCCCATGAATGGACAGTATTAGGTCACTGAGGACCCTTGGGAACTAGACCTGTGTATACAAGTAAAGCGAGTACATATGATGCACGATATGGGGCAACGGAACCCCACCCCCTCTTTTGTGTTGGTAATTGTGTTCCCAGAATCTCAGGAATTCTTTTCAGATTTCTAGGGGGGATGTGTTAGGTAACAATAGTCTGAAGAGTGTATAGGGTATAGGCACAAAAGAGGGGTATACCCCTCTGCCCCATATCGTGCTGGGTATAAAGGAGTTATATGAAATTATAATCACGCAATTCATCACCGTTTTTACTATGGGTGGACGCATAACAAGGTAACCATTGTACCAGTCTCTTTTATATTTTCCATTTTCACAAGTATTGCGCGCCCAATCCAAAACAATGCAATGTATACTTGTTTTTGCGTAGGTCGTCCTACCTTTTGTGCTAAGAAATCACCAGTGTTGTAGTCAAGGCCACAACCTCCGAGGCCGAGGCCGAGACCGAGGCCACAACCTCCGAGGCCGAGACCGAGGCCGAGGCCACAACGTCCGAGGCCAAGGCCGAGGCCGAGGCCACAACGTCCGAGGCCAAGGCCGAGGCCGAGGCCAGCTACTAAACACTTAATAAACTAATAATACACTCAATCAAGGTTAAGATTTTGTTGGATTTTTTATATTTTTAAGTCAACGGCAGGTTCCTCAAAGGATATGTTCATGCATTTCAAGAACATAAGGGTCTCCAGCATCTGTTGGGATAGATTTGCACGGTGGGGCCTCATAATAATCCCTCCACTGGAGCATTGCTGGCTGGAACATAGTCTTGGGCCCAAGACCTTTGTGTTAACACGTTTATATTTAACTGTCGTTTTTCTTAAATACTTTTCTATTGTTAGGTTACTCGTGGTTTTGCATGCATGTCCTATTTGGGGCCAAATTTGAGGCTATAATGCCTGATATCCATTTTTAGCCAAGACTTTTCATTTTTACGGAAAAGTAGTCACATTTTGATACGATATCTTTAAAAAGGCAAACATGAAAATCAACAGTTAAATATGAACGTGTTTGTTGTTATTTCGGAGGCGCCCGCGCGCCAAATTCACTAACGTTGTGTCTTCTCGAAATCCCGGCTTCGTACGTGCGTTCTGGCCTCACGCATGCGTAGTTTACAAAATGCAGCCGGATCCGCAGCCGGTGTTTGTCAAACGTGCATGATTTTGGATCGCGCGCCACAAGGGTCTTGGATAAGTTGGCAGGCAATTCTTAACTTTTTCTTTACTTTTCGACGATTCTCCCCCCCCCCCCGCTTTTCCGAAGGATCCAATCAGCGACCGAGTTTGAGCCTTATCATAAATTATTCATTACACGCAAATACATAGGACATGACAAGGCATCATGACCATTGATCTCCAGCCGGCCGCGGGCGTCACATGCGCGTGCACGCATGTTGGACATAAACCACGAATGTGATTGGTCAGAACACCATGAGGCGACGCTCACTGGATTGTTCTATAGAGCGTGTAAGTTGACCTCGAGAACGTACGAGAGTTTACGAGAAACCGAACTTCGGGGCACCTCGAATAGGAGCTTCAACGTGTAAAGTATGGTGTACTATTTACGACACATCGCTTTGCCTCTTCCATACGCGACGCGACTATACGACGCGACGGCACGACGGCTGCGTTGCATCGTGCCGTCGCGTCGTGCCGTCGCCTCTTTCCCATTACTTCTGGCGTCGCGTCGTGCGTCGCGTCGTGCCGTCGTGCCGTCGCGTCGTTTTTTTCTAGCTTGCAGGTTTTCTTTCATCAACGTCGCCCCTTCCGTCGCCCATCGCGTCTTACCGTCGTGCGTCGCGTCGTGCGTCGCGTCGTGTGTCGCGTCGTGCGTCGCGTCGTGCTCGCGTCGTGCGTCGCGTCGTGCTCGCGTCGTGCGTCGCGTCGTGTTTCGCGTCGTGTTTCGCGTCGTGTTTCGCGTCGTGTTTCGCTTCGTGTTTCGCTTCGTGTTTCGCGTGGATTAGTCCGGTCATGCTATTGTGAACATGCGCAGTTGAAATACCGAACTGGCTCACAGAATAACATTTGCCGTTTGGTTTTCTTTTATATAGTGCTGAATGACTGGCCTGCAAAGCGATCCTGGAAACGGGAGATTATGTCCCCACCATAGTTTTGGCGGACAACTAATAATGGGCGAATCCCACCCCTTAAAAAGGATTAGTTAAACGTAATGCATTTGGCAATTTTTTAATCAAAATCCAAGAACTATAGGTTCCGGTATAAGTTGATCCATTTTTAGCATCACCATTGCAATATCTGGTTGTTGATAATAAAAGAAATATACGAATTATGGTGATGGGCCTTGTTCAAACCACATGCCTAACAATATACACGCCTTTACAGGGTCCGCCCGATAGTCCGAAGGTTCGATTGTCCGAAGGTTTATTGATCCAAAGGTTCGATATTCCGAACGTACACATTCCCCATATGAGGGGGTTCGATAGTCCGAAAATGAAATAAGGTTCGTTAACGGAACATTTGATGCAATAGTCCGAAGGTTCATTAGTCCGAACGGCCTACAATCCGAAGGTTCATTTATCCGAAGGTTCAGTAATCCGAACTTAGAATAAGGTTAATTAGTCCGAAGGTTCAAAAGTCAGAAACTAAAATAAGGTTCAATAGTCCGAAGGTTCATAAAGGCACACAAAGTTCGATAGTCCGAATTGACAATAAGGTCAGATAGTCCAGACTATCGAACCCTATCGTCTATTCCGAATATCGAACCTTCGGATTATTTAACCTTATTCTCTTTTCGGACTATTGGGCCCTTCGGACTATCGAACCTTCGGACCATTACGAACCTTCGGATTAATAACCCTTCGGACTAAAGAACCTTCGGACAATCGGGCTGTCACCGTCCCCCCCCCCCCCCCCCCCCCCCCATGGGCGGATCCAGAACACAATTTTGGGAGGGGCCAACACATTTTTTTGCTGAGTTTTGTGGGTGGGTGTACGCAGTGGCTGCCTTTTTGCGACGTCAGTTTTTTTTTTTTTGGGGTTGGGGCATGGGCCCCCTTTGGCCCCCCCCCCCCCTGGATCCGCCCTTCCACCCTCCCCCCCCCCCCCCCCCCCCAACCCACCAACCTTGACGAGAAATGGAAACCGCTCATAACGTGTAGTTTTATTGTAACTTTGTTTTACGCCGTTTATGTAAACCCGTGCACACGGCAACTTTGTTTCAACATTTATAAACCTTTACAGTCAGTGGCGTATCCAGCGGAAGGGGGGGGGGGGGGACTTGCCCCCCTGGCGGCATTTGAAGCGTCATAAAAAAAAAATTAGAATTAGTGTTTTAAAACGATTTTAAGACGGTTCAGACGTTGTTTGCCCTTCCTGGCACAAAAAACTGGATACGCTACTGTTTACAGTGAGTTACACTTTTTTACCGTTGGTGGCGTCATTTAACCACTTTGTTTTGTTCTTACGCATAGGCAAAATAAGACATGTGGTTTCTGCTTTTCTGGTTTGCAACTTTAGGCGTAGGCTCCTAAAAAAAAAACATGGCCACGAGCAGGGAAGGGGGGGGGGGGGGGGGGGGGGGGGGGGGGTTGAAACCCCCCCCCCCGGACCCGCGCCTTGTATAGCACAAAACCCTTGCCAGCATCCGAACCGTACCAATGAGCGCATGTTTGAAGTGCCCATTGCATTAGCCTTTTAGAGGTATGGCGGACACAATAGGAGGGCGTTATTTGATTTGGGTAAAACCTGTGTATTTATACCCAAATAAAATAGCGCCCTCCTATTGTGTCCGCCATACCTCTAAAAGGCTAATGATACTCAGGAACGAAATATTTTCTCTCTTTTCAATATTTATTTTGTCCCGCCAGACACCGCTGTTATCGCGGTACCGTTGTTGATTATGTAGATTGTTTGCTACGAAAATTGGGAAAATACAAACAGAATTCTAGCAAAATCGTCTTTTTACACATTTCAAATACACAGCTCAGGCCTTTTGTTCACCGCGCGGTTAAGCGCATGCGCGCATAAATTTAAATTTATTAGCGGCATATGAATTTGTTGTGTTCACTTAAGCTCAAACCTCTGTGCGGAGCCCATTTCCGGGCGAAAATCCGCTTAAAATGACCCTTTTTTTCGACGTTTCGAGTCATAGTTTGATAACCATGCGGTCTTTTTCACCGGGTTAAACGGTTCTATACGATTTAACTCTGTCGTTCTCGTGATATATATACATATATTTTATCTTGAAAAAAATCCACGTACTTTCGGCTTTGAAAATGTGAACTTTTCATCATTTTTCTGTGTAAACGCACCGATTGAGCGCCTTCGCGTCGACTCTTTTGACTGTAACTCGTAACTGGAGTATCGAATTGTACGGGGTTAAACGGAATCGAATAGCTTAGATCCTCCTCTTTCCTTACATGTAAAACCTGTTATGATTGGTTGAAAAAAACCTACGTACTTTTTACAAAGAAAAAAGTGGCCAATGACAACTTTCGATCGATAAGGCATTGTTCGAGACTTACATCGATCTACCATTGCTTACCACGCGTTACATGATCTTGGACAATGCTCATCACCCGTTTTACAAGACAGATTTTCTTCGATTTTACTGTAACTAAGACATTTAAAAAATATCCATTTGTGAATCAGTTATCTTGGATTAAAACTGTGTTCTTTTGAGGAGTTAATTTCATTTTGAAATAATGTAAATTTGGAACTGAATACCGTTCATTCAAGGCAGCTACAGAAATATGTGATGCAAAGAACGCGCACTTGTTTATTGGGCCGTACCATTTTGTATGTGGGGAGTATATATATGCATGTACCCCCACATACGTATGTCTTTTCCAAAATAATTGAGATTTTGTGTTGTTTAGAAAATTAAACAATTACTAAACTTAACTATATCTTTGTTTCCTACTTGCAGCTATAAACCAGTGCCTGTGTTTATGCATGTCCTCGTTCAAACATGTTTTGTTTTACCCATTTTGTGAATGGAGTGTGCCGGGCCACATTTCAGGGCCGAACGCACAGCTACACAGGGCCAGCGTTAATCCAATTTAATAACCCTAGACCTCTGTTGTATACTCTACGCGCCAGATTTAAACTGTGAAATTAAGTGAACAAAAGTGGGGTTAACAAATTCATATGGTTATTCTGTGAGCCAGTTCGGTATTTCAACTGCGCATGTTCACAATAGCATGACCGGACTACTCCACGCGAAACACGAAGCAAAACACAAAGCAAAACACGACGCGAAACACGACGCGAAACACGACCCGAAACACGACGCGAAACACGACGCGAAACACGACGCGACGCACGACGCGAGCACGACGCGACGCACGACGCGAGCACGACGCGACGCACGACGCGACACACGACGCGACGCACGACGCGACGCACGACGGTACGACGCGATGGGCGACGGAAGGGGCGACGTTGAGGAAAGAAAACCTGCAAGCTAGAAAAAAACGACGCGACGGCACGACGGCACGACGCGACGCACGACGCGACGCCAGAAGTAATGGGAAAGAAGCGACGGCACGACGCGACGGCACGATGCAACGCAGCCGTCGTGCCGTCGCGTCGTATAGTCGCGTCGCGTATGGAAGAGGCAAAGCGATGTGTCGTAAATAGTACACCATAGTATAGCGAGTAGTTTTCTTGAAATAATTTGTTTTGACGCTGTTCTTTTTACTGAAAGGTAGATAAAAACTTTTAGCAAAATATTATTTTTCATTTCAATTTACAAAATCTGAACGATATATCAATTTAGGGAAAAGGAGAACGAAAAAGTCTAGTACGTCATACAACGTCATTCGCCATTGTTCTGGTGGTTCACACGCCAGTCTTAATAGCGTAGACCATAATAGGCGGTCGTCGCATAATTATGTACGCACGTTCACTTACGTCCGCAGCGGGCGCATGCAGTGCAGGGGTTTTGGGGGCCGGGCTTTCTCTTCCCGACAATGAGCCAATCACGTTGCAACATGACGCTCAGGTCAAACATTTTTTCCTACTTTTCTTAAACTTTTAGACAGTCATGCATGTTTTCAAATATTGTAAAATTAATTTTGAATTTATCCATATTTATGGCCGTTTCATGGTTCAGATCTTCGTAAAAACAAAGTATTATAGAAAACAAAATCAACCACACGTAAAAGTCCTATAACCGGCGGCTCGGAGGTGCTCGGAGGTACCCGGAGGTGCCCGGAAGTTCAATCGTGACCTTTATGCGCTAGACTTACACGGTCTATTGTGCTCAAACTCGGTCGCTGATTGCATAACCTCCATCATTATCACGTGATATGAATACTGCATAAAAACAGTTGTAGTTACCACAGTCTGGTCGTGCCCCCGAAATGCCAACTTATCAAAGACGTTACTACAGACATATCCAAAATCTTATCGCGCTGTCGGCCTATTATTGCAACTACCTAATCGCGCTGCCTGTGCATTGCAACTGCGAAAGTAACAAAGTACAATAGTAACGTCTTGGAACCAAGAATAGCTGGAATAGAGAAGACAGTCTTTGCAAGGGCATGCAGTGATGGGTACATAGACTAGTAGACATGCGACAGGCTTCGCGTTGCGCGAGCACGCGTGAATAACAGGTTGGTTCCCTCTACTTCACTACCGGCCATTATGATTATCGCTTTAACGTTCACTCGTTCAGGGCCGAGTGGTGGACCAGGAACCAGTCTATAGCGGAAATAGACTGAATATCTAACAAGCAGATTAGATGCTACCTGAGTACGTGTAACGCAATAGTGGCGCTTCATGGGTCGAGTGAAGTGCTCGACCAGGAACTAGTCTATTATATAGCGGGAGTAGACTGGTTCTACAAGAAGATGACACATGTACATGTACGTACGTGAGTACGTGCAATCGGAGAACTATCTATATAGCTCCATGGTGCAATAATGCAAATACCAGTTCATTCATTCGTGCGTATCTACTTGAAACTTTATTTCGTTATACGGAACCCACTGTGGCAGCTTCTCGAAAGTTTGATGAGGTAAAAAATTAAAATTAATTGAAACAGAAAACGCATGTGAATTGTTGGGAAAATTGGACAAAGTGGGCGGCCTCGAGCCGGCCTCGACCAGATCATCGAGTCCGGAAGGCTCCGAGGCCGAGGCCGAGGCCGAGGCCGAGGCCTTGCACTCCGAGGCCAAGGCCGAGGCCGAGGCCATAAAAATCGGCCTCGAGGCCGGCCTCGAGGCCGAGGCCGGTCTCGAGACCTCCAACACTGGAAATCACTGTTAGGTTTCATACCAAGAAACAACATCACCTGAACTTACTGCACTGTTCTTTCGCAGTTTAAAGGAAACATGATATAGGATGTATATTGCATTATTCCTGCTTAAAACAATAAAGTATTATCTTGACAATGATATTTTGTGTCCAGAGACAATTATTTCCCAGATTAAATATGAGAAAACAATTTTTGAAAATGTTTGTCCAAGCTACTCCGCCCCCTGAGTGGGACCCTCATTAACATATAAGTGTGTGACGTAGATCGAGGCACATTACCCATTCATCACGGGTATGCATTTTGTGTACATTGTACGGCGAAAATTCTTCGTCCAAAATCTAAGCAAAATATAGTGGTTTTTCGGCCATGCCGACAAGGTGTGTGGCTGCTGGGTGCAGCAAAACAACGACGGGTGGAGTAAGCCTTCATTTATTTCCAACTGAAGCGAAATATCGGAGAATTCGGACGGCGAAATTGAAGGTGACAAGAGCAAAGCGGTCCGGCCCAGCAGCTTTTCAGTGTTATGTAGCGACCACTTTGAGCCGTCGTGTTTCGATACTGGTATTTTCAAATCCTTTGGGATGACCATTAAAAATATGCTCAAGTCCACTGCCATCCCAACAAAGTTCCCAGATGTGAGTAAGATAAAGGCAAAAGAAGTTAAACGGCCCATTCCCCGAGGAGCCTTTGCTAAAAGGGAGAAAATCAGGGTAAGTTCGATGTTAGTTGCTGTTGCAACTTACGAAATTGCACGTGTAGACCTAGTGTGTGTATACGGGCCGGGTCCAGACTATCGAGTCGATCCATGAATTTCGGTGCCTCGGTCTACGTCACGAACAGCGCCCTCAATTTCAGTCTCGACAAATTTCAAAAAGGGGGGGGGGGGGGGAGCCTGGGCACCCGTCATATAGAAGGACATGGCAAAAGGTCACAGCACTTTTGCATTTTCACAAAGATGTGTATATACGTATATATATATATATATAACAAATGTGGGGATGCTGCGTAGCACTGTAGAGCATAGAAAATATATATGGTAAAGGTGAAACAGTGCTCACCGGATAGTTTTACCCGAGCTTTCGGTGCAATGCACCTTCTTCAGGGGAATTATGGCTTGTTGTGATGAACCGCTGGTAGAACAAACGCGGTAAACTCCACGTTCATCCCGTCAGGATGGAGCGTGCCCAGTTGGAACATCACACGCTGTTCTAGAGATCGGCGCTGCGTATCCGACGATGCCGTGGAGACAACGCAGACGCTCATGTCCTTTGTGGAGTGTGATGGCGCGCTGAAGTGTTGGGCGACAGCCAGACCAGGTTGTTTCAGCCGAACGCTTCGGAGATGCTCCGTAAAACGGTCGGCCAGTCGGCGCTTGGTTTCGCCAATGTAGAGCATGCCACAGCGGGTACACGTGATGCAATATACAAGATTAGTAGTGGTGCATTTGAAGTGGCCCCGGATGTTGAAATGGCCACGGGGACCAGTGATGGAAGATGTACCATCAACGTGTGCGCAAGTTTTGCATCTTGGACGCTTGCAGGGAACAGTTTTGAAGGGGTCGTTGTCTACGGTACTAGCGATGCTGGGAAGAGTTGACCGCACAATATGGTTGCTGATGGAGCGGTCACGTCTGAATGAACAGAGGGGGTTGGTGGACTGGGTGAAGATGGTGCTGGTCGCTGGATCTTCCTGCAGCGTCTTGAAGTGCTTGAGAATGATATCCCTGGCAGCCATGTTGTGCGGGTGGTAGGTGAGGACTAGAGGGATACGATCTTGCTGCATTGTAGGGGTTTGCTTCATGGCGGCATTGCGGGTGACTGATGATACTCTGCGAAGAGCGGCATCAGTGACAGAAGGTGGGTATCCACTTCAAATGCACCACTACTAATCTTGTATATTGCATCACGTGTACCCGCTGTGGCATGCTCTACATTGGCGAAACCAAGCGCCGACTGGCCGACCGTTTTACGGAGCATCTCCGAAGCGTTCGGCTGAAACAACCTGGTCTGGCTGTCGCCCAACACTTCAGCGCGCCATCACACTCCACAAAGGACATGAGCGTCTGCGTTGTCTCCACGGCATCGTCGGATACGCAGCGCCGATCTCTAGAACAGCGTGTGATGTTCCAACTGGGCACGCTCCATCCTGACGGGGGATGAACGTGGAGTTTACCGCGTTTGTTCTACCAGCGGTTCATCACAACAAGCCATAATTCCCCTGAAGAAGGTGCATTGCACCGAAAGCTCGGGTAAAACTATCCGGTGAGCACTGTTTCACCTTTACCATATATATTTTCTATGCTCTACAGTGCTACGCAGCATCCCCACATTTGTTATATATATATATATATATATATATATATATAACAAATGTGGGATATATACTGACGTTTTCGAGCATAGGGAGACCGGTTACCGTTTTTCTTTGGGTATGGGGCGACCGACCGCCTTAGGGCGACCGATTAACGGTCGCCTTAAAGGATAAGCAATAGGAAAAGTTTGGGTTAGGTTACATTTTTTTACATGCAGAAACCCCATAGACCGGTCGCCCTAATGCGGGAAAGGGCGTCATATATATATATATATATATGCATCTTTTGTAATTGCAATGTGTTAATTGAAATTCAATGCAGAAGTCGTTCGATTTCTTGTGCAAAATACAACTCTGGACAAATTGCACCGCTTTGAAGTAGGATTCCACGAATGCATAACAATACGGTGTGGGAGATTGCAAGTAGTGAAACAATTAATATATTCACTGCAAAACTGTCCTGCCATCGTGTTCAATCCGTTGGAAATTCGAGGACAAAATGTTCAAACGATTCCGTATCGCCGTTTGCGTCGACGAGGCTGCCAGGGGCGAAGGTTTGTAACACAGTATTATATAATTTGACTTCTTGGTGAATCTTCTGTCAGTTATCTTCGTTTTCAAAGTGAACAAAGAAACTGGCACGAGCGGGATTCGAACCTGCGACTTCCGGGTTACTAGTCAGAAGTCATAAACCCAGAATGCCGTGTAGCCAGGGATCACACCCAATTTTACGATACAACCTGGGAAGCGACATTGTGGAGATCACTCAATGAGGATACGACTTTTTAACTTATAATTCGTCAAACAATCCACAAGGGAAACTGACTAGGTAAATTTGAATACATTTTCAAAGTGAACAAAGAAACTGGCACGAGCGGGATTCGAACCTGCGACCTCCGGGTTACCGTACCGGCGCTCTACCAACTGAGCTATCTTGTCCTATGTTGACGGTCTCCCAAATTGTCAGTATCTTTGTTCGTGTGGGCGCTAGTTATCTTCGTTTATAAAACTGAAATCAAGTATATTCTTTTCATAATTATTTCAGTATTAATAATACATAGTATTCATATTAAGGCAAAACAGTGCTGTATACATTTTGTGTGATTTCCCAAGTAATTTAACTTGTATCAATTCTGAAATGAACTTTAAAATGCTACCTTTTTTTTTACAAAATGAATATGAAATTTTGTCACAATGCATGTATTTTGACAAAATCCTTTATACTTGGCAAAACACAGGTCTACTGCTTCTCATGGTTTAAATTTGTTTATTCTACAGTTTACACTGTCCTGGGTGGTTATTTACACTGTCTGGCGCTCACAAGCAGTGCTTATATTCGTTCCGATACCCTGCTCATTGGGAAATAAAACAGTTTTGATGAATGCATTTGTATGCTTAGGTTGTAGGACAGTCTGGATAGTTGATGATTCCATTGTTCGCCGTGCTCGTCGGCCACTAGATGTTCCTGTCAGGATTTATTGGAAAGGCAAGGGTGGGGCTGGTTTGTGTGATCTCCCTGATTTGCTGCACTCCATGAGGGCACTACAACCGGATATCATAATTATTCACATTGGTACAAATGACACGGTTCGTGCAGATATGTTCCAAATTCGACAACGCATTGCCTATTTCATGCAGTGTTGCCGACAAAGTTACCCGTATTCTACTCTGGTGTGGTCGGCTGTTCTGTCACGCCTTTTTTTACTATGGGGCAAGTGATCAAGGGGCCATGGAACATGTCCGCCGGTCCATTAACCGGTGGGCTCGATCTCGTGGCAGGCTGTTTGGGGCTTCATTCTTACCCCATGACCTTTTTCACTGGAAAAGTCACGCCCTGCTTTTATATGACGGGGTTCACCTCAGTGTTGATGGTGCGAATTTACTGCTGTCCGATTTTGCCTCATCATTATTACACAAATGCAGAATTTACGGACTTAACTTTGGCGGCGGCAGCAGCAGCAGCAGCAGCAGCAGCAGCAGCAGCAGCAGCAGCAGCAGCAGCAGCAGCAGCAGCAGCAGGTAAATCAAATAGTTAAAGGGGTGGGAATAATCGCTGGCAGGGTATCACCAATTAGAGTCAAACAGTGACTAATACAAATAATGGCGGCAGGCTAAATACATTGTAGTGGAGTGACAAATTCAATGTTTAAAGAGAATGTGACTTTGGGGACTAATTGAAGACAATGTGTACATTGTTTCACAAATTCCGAGATTGAACGTATTGACTTTGAATAGTTCAATTGCTTTTCTGTGTACAACTGTCCCCAATTCAGAGTTTAATTATAAGAGTCGACTTTGGCGAAGTTGAAATGGATTGCATAATTTCTGTTTAGGATGGTTTTTCTTCTTCCTGTTGGGGCGTGCTTTGCACGTGTGGCGTTTTAACAGGATTCAAAGACAGTCATCTCCTAATACATACATGATTTGACATGTATCATTTTTGTTTTGGTTATTGTTACCAGTTGATGTTGTTACTGATATTGATGCGTGTTATAATACACTGTGATTTGAACATTGTAAGGGGTCAGCCACTCCCTCTTATGTACCCATTGGGGTTGGCTGTGCTTTATCTGCCATAGCACAACCATGGCTGTCCCCCAACATTATTATTCCTGGGCCTGGGTGCCCATTCATTAATGATTGGCCTGGGTGCCAAATGGAAATTGATGTACATGTACATTGGACCTGGGTGTCCATTGATTGTGTGGTTGATATGTTTGGGCCTGTTAGCCCATATTCCTGATGCCAGCTTGCCCAAACAAATTCGGTATCTGGCAAATATGTTTCAATAAATTACTTGATGCTGTGGCAAAAAACTGAAAAGATTGTCTTGAGTTTCGTCCATTAGTGAGTCCGAGTATAACAAACATTAAACCATTCTAATAAACATGTACAATAGCAGTTGGTTCAAATCGTTAGAAGTTTCAGCATTACCAATCATTATGGCAATATTGAATTTACCTATGCCGGTTATATGTGATGCGATCAAGCAAAATCAATCTGAAGTAGGCCCTGGTCAATTTTGGGAATTTTTACATATTCATTTGTAGCATACCTCAAGCTCCATATCAGTGGAAACCCCATGTGAATACTACCTTTGGTTAAAAAGTTACAAATATTTGAACACCGGCACATTAAACAGAAATCAAGTTTAAAGTTACAGCACTTTAATGGGTCATTTTTAACACATTTATAATAAATGTCGTATTTTCATGTAAAAGAAAAATGTTTTTCTCTTCTATTTTTGTAAAAAACAGAATTTAGATTTTTCCACTACGAACATATTTTGGCCCATATCTCAAAACAAGGATACCCGACTTCTGACTGATTTTGCTTGATCGCACCACACATATTAATCTTTTATTAACCACATCTATTCTAAAATTGTTTACTATAAACATGTCATTGTATACGTTTATTCAAAATAATAGCTTTCTAAGCAAATGTTTGCTGATGTTCATTTTATCAAATCTTGCCTTATATATTTTATAAGGAAACAATAGGCTAAGTCACTGAAGACAACTGTAACACATTTAACGCATTGAAAAACTGCATGTATACAGTACATTTTTGATTAATGTAAAACAATAGATTTATCATTTAGTTCCTTAGTTTTGCTTGCAAGCTGTTTTCTATGCCCTGTTACATATGTTACTCTTTTACTGTAGTATTTCCCCAAATACTTGGGATGTTTTACTGCTTTTGACAACTGGAATACTAAAGGAGCTCCTACCCCCACAGAAATGGTATACAGGAGGCATTATGAGGTTGAATCTACGATACCACACCCAAAGGACGTCCTCCGGGTTAATGGTTATTACATGTAGTATTACCCGTTTTAAAGGGGTGGGCGTGTACCGCATTATGATCGGAACCCTCAAGAAGGTACTGGTACGTATCTGTCCGAGAATCCGATCATAGACACCTCTGGCATATCAAGTACATGAGGTAAAAATGACTAGGATATCAATCACACCCAGTACGTTATGTGCATGACGCAACAGCGAGATCGGGATGAAAAATCACTTGCAGTGCCGCTGTGAACATCTGCTCAGGTTTACTGTACTGATATCACCGCGCCCTCTTTACCTTAGCATCTCACACACGGGCATGATATGCGCACCCTGAGCATCAACCCTAAATCACGTATCGATGGATCCGACACCGGCGGCCATTGCTTGGGGAATTCCACATACCATCATAATGTCGATCTCAAGCTCGGGTGACTGAATACAGTCAATGCCTTCCTGTCATATATAAGACATACGTTAGTTTTGAAGTGCGGATAGCCCACGATCATGGTCGCATTCACCCTGCCCACAAAAGCTTAGTCGAATTCGTCTATCCAAGGGTGCTACTGACGGCTAATCTGTTCCTTCACAAAACATTGTAAAGGAACGCACAGATTCATGGGTAGCTGATCACGACCTTCTATGTGTGAACGCGTTTTTAAAGAGCGGAAATGCCGATTCTATGTCACAGGTTATGTAAAATCTATCAAGTGAGCTGGAGCTCAGAGAAATTGCCATCACCAGTGCCCTTGGATAGGGCGGTGGGTATACGAGCGAACTCCGTGAAAGGAGCAAGGAGTTGAAACGGAATGCAAAGTTATTTCATTTTGTCACTGCCAGCTTCAAGGCTAGAATTATTGTGTACAGTGGAACGCCGCTATACCGAACATTCGGCTATACCGAACACCATCCTTGGCTTCCACATTTTGTGTAAACAACTTACCGAACATTGTTGTTAAAAGTGTAATACCACAAACCGTATTTTAAAAAAAATATGTAGATTTTGCAATATATTGCTTATACAACAAGTCCCAATATCTTGTGTAAATCTTAGACTACACATTGTATACTTTAATATGATTTGCATATTATGAAAGGTTAGATCAAGTCCATGGCGAGTTGGCGCATGTTGAAATGACGTCACACTATGGCGAAGAGGGTTGCGACGAACGTGTCAAAATGAACAAAAGATAACCGAATAACGTCTCAGTGTATATAAAATGAATGTCAATTTCAAACGAAAATCATGTGACCAGATTTTGGCAACCGTGATGTCGCTATTCCCATATGAATTTGTTGTGTTCACTTAAGCTCAAACCTCTGTGCGGGGCCCATTTCCGGGCGAAAATCCGCGTAAAATGACCCTTTTTTTCGACGTTTCAAGTCATAGTTTGATAACCATGCGGTCTTTTTCACCGGGTTAAACGGTTCTATACGATTTAACTCTTTGTCGTTCTCGTGATATATATACATATATTTTATCTTGAAAAAAATCCACGTACTTTCGGCTTTGAAAATGTGAACTTTTCATCATTTTTCTGTGTAAACGCACCGATTGAGCGCCCTCGCGTCGACTCTTTTGACTAACTCCTTACTGGAGTATCGAATCGTACGGGGTTAAACGGAATCGAATAGCTTAGATCCTCCTCTTTCCTTACATGTAAAACCTGTTATGATTGGTTGAAAAAAACCTACGTACTTTTCACAAAGAAAAAAGTGGCCAACGACAACTTTCGATCGATAAAGCATTGTTCGAGACTTACATCGATCTACCATTGCTTACCACGCGTTACATGATCTTGGACTCTGCTGATCACCCGTTTTACAAGACAGATTTTCTTCGATTTTAATGTAACTAAGACATTTAAAAACTATCCATTTGTGAATCAGTTATCTGGGATTAAAACTGTGTTCTTTTGAGGAGTTAATTTCATTTTGAAATAATGTAAATTTCGAACTGAATACTGTTCATTCAAGGCAGCTACAGAAATGATGTGATGCAAAGAACATACACTTGTTTATTGGGCCGTACCATTTTGTATGTGGGGAGTATATATGCATGTACACCCACATACGTATGTCTTTTCCAAAATAATTGAGATTATGTGTTGTTTAGAAAATTTAACAATTACTAAACTTAACTATATCTTTGTTTTCTACTTGCAGCTATAACCAGTGTCTGTGTTTATGCATGCCCTCGTGCAAACATGTTTTGTTTTACCCATTTTGTGAATGGAGTGTGCCGGGCCACATTTCAGGGCCGAACGCACAGCTACACAGGGCCAGCGTTAATCCAATTTAATAACCCTAGATCTCAGTGGTATACTCTACGCGCGAGATTTAAACTGTGAAATTAAGTGAACAAAAGTGGGGTTAACAAATTCATATGTTATCTTCGTCCCATGATGTAACATTGTGACGTCATTATTAAAGGGCGCTGTCGGTTGATAAAAGTATCGTTTTGTGTATGAAGCTGGAATGAATTTTAAGCCAACCCAAGTTCTCCCCACATTTAGAAAAAATGAAGACAAAAATTACTTGATTTTGTGGCAAAGGGATCGAGGCTGTACTTGACTGTACATTATTTTCCTGTCCCGCCCAACTGAAGGTAACTGTCAATGCTGCAGCGTCCTGCGCCCAGTTTATTTTCTGACTCGCTGAAGTACTACTTTAAATCAAACAGAATCCAACAAGTTGTACAGTCAATTGCTTTAAACTATTGTATTTAATGAGTATTAAACATACCTATCATTCAATCTTTAAATACAATATATTTTGTACACATATGTGACCTGATTATGTTTTTAAAGGAAGACCAGGCGCCTTATTAAGAGGTGAATGAAACCAACGGGGAGGGGGGGGGGGGGGGGGGGGGGCTGGGTGTAATTTCCCCACTTTTGGCAGTTCCGCATAAAGAAAAACATACAGAATGGCAGCAGCCGGCCGGCACTCTCCCCCCCCCCCACGCACTTACAAAAGTGTTCCGGCGCTGTTGAATGAAACCACATAAAACCATTATAATTAATATACCATTCTATGTTGGATTAAGGTTTCACAATCTGAATCAGTGAAGTGCAAAAGGCTATTCTCTTTAGTTTGTGTCCTGCCCAGGCGAATGGGTGACGTTACGAGGGCTGCACGTAGCACGGCAATGTGGCGTTGTTGGTACTCTGGAGAAGGTTGTACACTCCCGATATGGAGGAAAGACACGCCCCGGCAAAAGCCACAACAATGACGATACAAATCACTACGAATTGGTAAAACTTCAGGGGACCCCTGTATTTAGAAAAGAAACAATACCAATGATTTGGTTGTGAGGTACAGTGGGGTGTGGAATATACCGTAGTTCACGGCAAGCTTCACGAACTTGGCATTAACCAGTTGTTGACGCATTATTCAGGTCAGTTTTGGCAGTTTGCAAAAAAATATCGTTTTGGGGGACTTCGATCATACGATCAAGCTCACTGAACTCGATCCCTTCTCTGGCGTGTACCATTTTATGGTAAATAATCTGACGGCAGACTATGGCAAATCTGAGCAGAACTAGGATCGTAGAAAATCAGAAAATCTAAATGAACCTGTCATACAAAATTGGGACCGTTCGTGTGTAATTTCTAAATATCTTAAAAGCGAACCGTTTTTGCTAGTAATGTGGTAACCTTCACCATCACCCTATAACCTTATTTTTGTTCTCGTTTCCGTGTAGGCCAATGTGTACA
Source organism: Hippasteria phrygiana (assembly GCA_037893225.1). Classification (NCBI taxonomy): domain Eukaryota; kingdom Metazoa; phylum Echinodermata; class Asteroidea; order Valvatida; family Goniasteridae; genus Hippasteria; species Hippasteria phrygiana. The sequence goes on from JAZGUH010000997.1 coordinate 332,587, forward strand.
GAGTATCCAGAATCTTAAAAAATGACGCTACATGAGTTACCTGCTTGATGCCGTACGATTTAATGGTCTCCATCCGCGTGTCAGTAATAAATGTCAAGTGGGAAAAGCTGATACTCACTCTGCTTTGGCTCCTAGAGGTGGCTCCATACTGCACAGCTTCATGTAGAGAACACTCGGCAGTATGCCATTAACGGCTGCAGCAAGGCGCCCCCAACGACCGAAAGGTAGACAGGAAAACTTGGTACAGACACGGCCACGAAAAGCACCAGCACGGAGTAGGACGAACGTAGAAATATCCTCTTCCAAGTCAAGTCTAGAGTAAGAACGAACGTACAATTTTTTGACTTACATATTATTTTATTGGAACTACCACGAGGGTACAAGGACAATTTGTGGTCTGCATCACAAAACGCCGCTTGAAAAGTAGTAAAAATTGAAGTGTTAGAGACATGAGCGCTTGTTTTTGAGAAACAAAAATAGAGCGCAAGTCAAATTCATGTAACTAACTTATACCCAAACGAAAAATTGAATTTATTTAAACAGTCATAAAATTTTCAATTTGGAAGACCCAGAAACATTTATAAACGGATTCTAATGGAGAATGACACACACCTATAATAAAACAGTTTTTATTGCATTGAATTTCTGAATGAGTCAAAGGTGAAGATGGTGTGTCAAAGGTCATGGTGACCTACTTTTGACAAAACTTAATTTTGACAACATCGTTGATTAGAGCATGTAATTATCATTATTTTGATACCAAATTTGCATATTCGGTGAAAACTGACAGGGTTGTTGATGTATTTTTACTAAAAGGGTGTGTTTTAAGCTAAAATTGTCAATTTGTTTGTAATTTCCGCCCTGGTCCACATAGACAGGCGGATCGGCCAAAATTGACATGTCTTCATTACTCATCAGTACCACACATTATATCCAAATCGGAAGACCTATAGGGTCTTAAGGTGCGTTGTCTGACCCTTCTACCATCTCAAGTCTGTATCACTTTTTTTTCTGTGCAGACACATTGTAATTCCTACATGTTATACCAGTCAAAATGTCTCCTTACCGTAGGGAACATTCAAGTAATTCTCCAAATACTGAAATATAGGGTTGTTCATAAAGATGCGGCCGACAATCAGATGAGATGACAGGAAGACGATAATAAGAATCTGGAGGGTCGGTAGTCAACAGGGCCAAGACATTATCCACACCCAGTGCACCGCTCATAGTGTCCCCATACACCAAGAAGGTTGGTACGCCGATAAGCAGGTATGTGAAAACCGATTCCTGTGAAGGATTACAAATCAGATTGAATTTAAAGTCAATTACTATCCAGCAGCGGTTGCATTTCGAAGTCAAAATGAAAGCGTTACTAATACTTTTGGCCGACGTTCACTTGAATACGTCGCCTATATCCAAGGACGCTGGTGAAGGCAATTTGTTTTTGGATCTGTTATGTTTGTTTGGGTTAGTTGCCAGCTTTTTGGGGAAATGTAGAAAGAATGTAAGCCATGCCAGCCACTTATATCAGTAAACGCGGTGTGATGTCTTGGAAAACAGTACTAAATAGAGGAATTTCACATTAGCCCCTTCTGCGCACTTCCGGGTTGAAAGCGAGAATGTCAGTGGCAAACAAAACAACGCTTTTCAGCACATTCATTCATGCATGAATTAATCAGGCGCACGATCAGCATAAAGTTGTTTACTGTGACATTGAGATCCTCGTTTTCAAACGCGGAAGTGCGCAAATCGGCGCTAAACTCTTCGTTGTGAATTCCTCTATTAATTAGCTGATATCCAGCAGATAGTGTCTTCTAATTATTAGGCCTATACCAACAACACGTCACAGTACAATCATAAAACATGGAAATTTGAGAGTATATAAACAAAATTTACACTCGGCGTGTTTAGAGCAGAAAAAAACACCTTTTTTAGCTCGCTGCTTAAAGGCGGAGGGGAGGGCACACCACCCCTCCACAGCCAATATTATTCCCATCCCGTCGCCACCCCAACCCCACCAAAGCCATTACCCCACACACACCACACCACACCACCCCACACCACACACACCACACGTACATTACATACTGGGATGTAACAATTACAAACTTCGAATCCCGCTCCCTGCCAGGTCCTTAATTAACTTTGAAAAAACATTACAAACTTAATTTAAAATTCCTCAGTTAAAATTTTTAAATTTACTGTAATGCAGTGTTTGGACTATAGCTAGAAGGAAAAACTTTACCATTTTAATCCGAATGTGTCACGGGCCGGTCGACGAACCAACGGACGGACAGACACTGAGACGGACAGAAATTGGTACTACATAGGTTCGCATCTGGCCAAAAAGGTGGCCGAACGATAACATTTATCTTTGCTATTTTTCACATGATCTTTTTTTTTTTTTTTTTACACCACTCACCACAACTCAAGGTCAGATACCTGACCAACAAAAGCAGCAAGTCGAGTCATGAATACTCTCTCACCACACTCTTGATACCATTTTATGAACTCCATTTCCTTTGTCCCACGACTCACCTAAATAACCCAATAAAGCCGAAAGCTGCATATCCTCTGGACGTTTCATATCGTGTTGGAGTGTGGGGATGACAAACTGGCCACCAAAGCTGCCGTATATCAACCAAGTGCCCCCGTCACCGATGCAAACGTAGGGGCGACTCGACACGGTCAGGGTACTCCCCGATGTCCAGCAGTGTGCCCACGAAAAGAGCCAGGGCCCCCAGAAATTGTGGTTAACGCTAAAGCCACACCCACGGCACTACAGAAGAAACAAGTTAGGTATAAGTGTGGAAGGTTTGCGGTAACACTATATTTATAGAGGAATCCCACAACGACAAGTTTAGCGCCGATCTGCGCACTTCCGCGTTTGAAAAACGAGAATCTCAATGTCACAGTAAACAACTTTATGCTGATCGTGCGCCTGCGCTTCCTTTTATGGCCTGATTAATTCATGCATGAATGAATGTGCTGAAAAGCGTTGTTTTGTTTGCCACTGGCATTCTCGCTTTCAACCCGGAAGTGCGCAGAAGGGCCAATGTACGTGAAATTGCTCTAATAGTAGTGCACTATGTGAAATTTTATCTCCGAGTTGTGTGTTCTAAGAAGAACACTCGTTTTTGATTCAGAACCGCAAGGCGGATCTAGCTTTTCCTAGTTCCAGGATTGGTTATTGTTACAACCCCTCGGTTGTACCATTCATCCACCAAACGTGGAACGTGCCTAAGGCACGTTCCCACTAGGGGTCCCGGGGGCATGCCCCGGAAAATTTTGAATCTAGAGCTTTCTCCTGCACTCTAAGGCGTCCTCGGGCACCGTTTGAAGGTGCATAATTGTGTGGTTTTTAAAGAAGAATTTGCTTATATTGGGCTGAAAAACAACTTTGCTCAGCAGCCCAAGTTGGGTGTGGGGGGGGGGGGGGGGGGGGGGGGGGGGGGGGGGGTTTGCAACCCCGACAACACACCCCTCTAGATCCGCCCTGGAAAACCACGCAACTCAAAAAAGAGAACAATTTCACATAGTATTAACGCAAACCCTTTTTTTAATGTCCGCCAAGCAAACAGTGGGAAGAAAGTTCTGGAGATCTAGCCAATGGGGGCGCTGTTTCCTGCCTTCCATGAATGGTTATTGTCACCTAATTAACAATACTTGGACTTGTCTAGATTTGTGCATGTGAGATTGTTCCAAATTTATTCCATTTCTGGAAAAGCTTGAAGCACAGTATAAAAGGGGATGGTACTTTGGGCTGAAACAGGCTGGAAAGATTCTCGAGGCTGGAGGAAATTCTCGAGATTGTAAACTATTCGGAGTTTGGGAGTCGCTCTGATATTCCAGTTGATGAACGAAGGAATCTTCGTGTCATTGACCTACATGTACGTGTTCTACGGCTGCTATTCAGAGAAGCAGTTTGACTTGTATCCGGTGACGGGATTTTGATGTACCCACCGTAATTGAAGGAATTGGAAGAACAACTTCCTTCGTGTTATACGGACTATTTTTCGAGAGTTCCAGTAGAACCAAATTTCAAGTCGACAGTTCGAAGAAGTGACAAGACTGACAACATAGAGCCAAGGATCAAGGTTTGCTCAAGATCACAAACACACTACGCGAGGCACGAACCTCACCTTAGTGTCTCAAGTTTAGGGGCGGATCTACAGGGGGGGGTTGTTGGGGGTTGTGGCACACCCCCCCCCCCGCACCCCCCCCCACACAACAAAAACAAAAAAACACACAAAACAAAACCCCCCACCCACAAACCAAAAAAAAAAAAACAAAAACCAAAAAACAAACACACAAAAACACAACCAACCCAACAAAACAACAACCCAAAACAAACCCACAAACAAAAACCAACAACAAAAAACAAACAAACAAACACCAAAACACAAAAAAAAAAAAAAAAACACAACAATACCACCCCCACCAACCCCCCACCCCAACCCACCACCCCCACAAACACACCCCACCACCCTCCCAACACACAAACCACCACCCAACAACCACCCAACAACCCACCCCAAACCCACAACCGACACCCCCCACACACCCACCAACCCCACACCCCCCCACAACAACACACCCAACCCCCCCCACCCCCCACCAACCACCCCAACCACCCCAAACCACACACCCCCCCACACCCCCACCCCCCACACCACCCACACAAAACACCCCCAACCACCAAGGTCGAACCCCCACCAAACAAAAAACACAACCAACCCCACTCAAAAAAAAAACACCACACACCCCCTAACCAACACAACAAACAAAACAACGCAACCAAACCAAAAACACACCCACCAAAACACCACAACAAACCAAACACCCACCCACCCCCCAACACCCCCCCACCCCCACCCCCCACACAACAACAACAAACCAACAACCCCAAAACCAACCCAAACACCCCCCCACCCACCCCCACACCAACACAACACCACCACACCCCCCACCCACCCAACCACGAACCCCCACCCCCAACACCAACACACACCCCACAACCCCCCCACCCACACCCACTCCCACCCAACCACACCCAACCCACACAACACACCCAACCACACCACCACCAACAACCCACCCCAAACCACACAATCCCACCCCCACCACCCCCCCCCACACCACACACCCACACACACCCACCCAAACACACTCAACCCCACCCCCACCCCCCCACTCAACCCCCACCCCCACACCCCCACACACATACCACCCACCCAACCCACACCCCCCACCCCCCACCCCCCCACCCACACACCCACCCAGCCCCAACCCACACCCCCAACAACAACACCACCCCCCTCAACAAAAAACCAAAACACCACCACAACCAACCACACCCCTTTCACCACCACCCGCACCCCCCACAACCCCCCCCAACCCAAACCCACACCCCCACACAAAAACACACCAACACACCCCACCCACCACACACCCAAACCACCCCCAACCCACACACACCACACACCCCACACCCACACACCCCACACCACACATACCACCACAACAACAAACCCAACCACCCCCACCCCCCCCCACCCCACAAACCCAACACACACACCCCACACCCAAACACCAAAAAAAAAACCCCACACACACCAAAACACACAACCCACACCAACACACAAAACCCCCCACACCCACCCACAACAAAAACACAACCACCCCCAACCCCCCCCACCCCCCCACCACACACCCACACACACCCACACCCCACACACACCACACACACCCCCCCCACACCCCACCCACACACCACCCCGACAAAACCACCAAAAACACCCCCCCCCCCCCCAAAACCCCACCAAACACAACCCCCCCCCCCCCCAACCCAAACACCAAACCACCCACCCCCACCCACCAAACAACCCCCCCGGGCTGCTGAGCAAAGTTGTGATAAGCAATGCTAAAACAACATCCTTGTTACCAGTGGGTTTACCTCTGGTCCATACACTGTACACTGTACCCATATAGGCGGGTACAACCCTCCCTAAATGAAGGCTAGATCCGCTCCTCGCTCTGTTAGCATTGAATAAAATAACAGAATTTCTATAAATTACCTCGGGTTAGCCCCATGCTGTTCGATTAGGTGGGCTCACTCGGGTCAGCCACCACAGACCCTGCTCGCGGAGCATGCAAGAGTCACTGGTGGAATTACGTCACACGCATGCGTAGTTAAGTCTGACTACCCACATATTCTACTGGAAGCGGGAATTAAAATGGCTGGACCTCAAGGGCGATGTATTTATTTATTTATTTATTACATTTCTCTACCCAGGGGTGTGCCCAAACAGTTAAAACTGGTTTCCATTGGGGCCTGCATATTATTAGTTAAAACTGAATATTTACACATTCATACAACATATTTAACAAATACAGTAATGTTTACACACAATAAATATATTTTCGGTTAACTTTTCAACTCTTCAGAAGCCTATTGCTGATTTACGGGATGGGCGAAAAAAAACCTTTTAGGGTGAAAAACAAAGGGGGAATTCCCATCCGCTCCAAAGTATTTTGGCAACCAAGTTTATAACTCCGCAGATCAGCGTATATATGACAGAAATATCACTGGATAGATGGCTTTACGTAGCTCCGATTAAATGTACTTAAGGAGTTTATTGGTTCTCATTTGTTCAGGCAGATTATTCCATATACTGGACACTCACAGCGAGAACTTGTCACGTAGCATTCCTTTTGTGCGAAGAAACTTTCAGTGCCATTTGGGTCGATATGTCGTGTTTCACGAATCACTGTAAGTGGTGTGTGAACAGATTTGTCATGTACCAAAGGAGTCATTTTTGTTAAGGCTTTTGAAACAAAGATAGCCTTTTTGGACTGAATAGTTAAGGACTGTTCCTATAAGACAACAATTCACTTTTAAATTATTGGACTCGGCAAAACTAGATTGCGACAATTAAAAACACAGGTATGTCGTAGATAGAGGTCAGAGTTTTAAATTTTGTGGGAAATTTTTGGGTAAAACGACAACGAAGATGACAAAACGAAACACGAAAATATAGCCTAGATGGCGAAGACCGCACTGATTCGCAGACACCACCGGAAAACACGTAGAAAATTGCATTTTCTCCCGCAGGAAACTGTTCAGATTGAATAGAATTGATGAGGAGTATAATTTAGGTTGTATAAATATATTTTGAAATGATAATACAACCCGACTCGAATGGATCAAATATGAAGAGGTGTCCGTAACTACACAATCGGCCGACTCTTATTACTTTTAGAGGTATGGCGGACACAATAGGAGGGTGCCTATTTGATTTGGGTAAAACTTTGTATTTATACACCAATTAAATAGCGCCCTCCTATTGTGTCCGCCCATACCCCCTCTTAAAGGGCTATTCCTCCCATGGCCGACTCAAGTGCAAGGTGGACATCAACAGGAGAGGTGTGTTTGACCGTTCTATTAGGCCCGCGGCTCTCGTGCTGACCCGTCCTGCCTTCTCCGAGTCGATCACGGTGAGCTACTCGAACGCACTCATAGAGGAATCCCACAACGACGAGTTTTAGCGCCGATCTGCGCACTTCCGCGTTTGAAAACGAGGATCTCAATGTCACACGGTAAACAACTTTATGCTGATCGTGGGCCTGCGTTCCTTTTTGGCCTGATTAATTCATGCAATGAAATGATGTGCTGAAAAGCGTTGTTTTGTTTGCCACTATATTCTCGCTTTCAACCGGAGTGCGCAGAAGGGGGCACATGTGAAATTTCCTCTATTAGTATCTCAATTCGTCTCGCGGACTTTAATTCAGTATAACCTTGAACTGTGGCTTCTGCTTGACCACAGTCAAGTCACTTGTGACCTAGGTCATTCAAGAATCTGGCGTCAAACTGCCACATGTGCAGTTTCCATGCGAAAATAGGGCCACATTTGAAGCAAGATATGGGATAGAGGACCCTTTTGTGTTTGTCATAGTGTTCCCAGAATCTCAGGAATTCCTTTCAGATATCCGGGGATATAGTTGAGTGTGGTATAGGGTGTAGGACAAGGGGGGGGGGGGGGGGGATGCCCTTGGTCCAATATCTTGCTGGGTATATAGGGTCAATTCAAACTTACACATGTCCTTTGGAGTGCCGAAACCACAGCAGAGGCGATGATCCACCAGTGACGATGGCTATCCAGGCGCATACCGAGATTCGCACATCAGAAAAGCTGGAAGAAAGCCGTACGTTATTGGCTGCCGTAGTACAACGCCACGGTGGAAGGTGAAGGAATAGAAACCAACATTATGGCGGTCAGTCGCCTGTGAACAAATGAAATAATATCATATTTATTAAACAGCCGCAGGCTCTCGTTTGTTTCATTGGGGTGGTGGCAGTCGCGGTACTCAGGCTACGAGTTTGAGGCCAACACCTATTAATGAATCTCTGCAGAGGACGCAGCATTGTTATTTTTTTTCTGCACTGAAGTACATTGTTCAGTAAGCTTTGTGCCAAAATTCTTCTGGGAGACGTGCGAAATTTTCGTCAGATCATCTATTGCCAAAATGTGAATACTGATATGAAAAGCAAACAAATAATTCCTTGGTGTGGGTGGGTATCCAAAATGGTCTAGCAACTCCGATCTTCGTAGATTTTTGCTGTATCCCTTTCATAATTCGATTTGATCCAACTTTGCCACCGTCGCCGCCCCGTTTATAGCGTCACGCAGTCAGAAACGAACATTATTTTTTGTAATCGTGTTTGCTGCAGGGACGCTGCAGT